>CM042539.1:30261254-30836254 GCA_023630585.1 Cranoglanis bouderius
AATGAAAGCTTTATCTGTTCACCACGTAGCTGCTGAATTCTCAATTCAGATTGGTCAGAAGGTGTTGATTCATTTTCTGGTACAGCGGCCCTGACAGTAGTTTGGTAAATACTCGTGTGGCAAATGCTCCATTCAGTATAAAATATTTTTTGGAAGGAGTCTCCAGTTTCGACTCTTTGTCAAAGATAAAGCTGTTCCCTAAAGTTCACATTTGGATATTTAGTATAAAATAAAACAGCTTATGTGTGATGTTTGGATGCAATGCTTGCCAATGTTCTTTCACAGTTTAAATATTACCTACTGAGACAGGTATTAGCATACATGTAATAATTACATGTAAAAGTACAGTATAATAGTGGTGTGAAAACGTCATAATGGCACATTTCTATGCCAAACGAGCATTTAATCCTTTCTCTGATTACCCTATAAATACAGAGACAGGACTGTTGGCAGAGGTGGAAGAGTTGATGACGGACGCAGAAACGAAGAATGAAATGACAGAGAGAGAAGGGGAAGTGACATGGATCATTTAAATATCAACAGTGCGACAGTGGTTGAGTGGAAATCCATGACGGCACTCCAATGTATTGCTTCTAAAACCAGAAGGTTTTCCTTTGCTTTGGAATTTCACCCTGGACAATTATTGTATGAGGAATGGAGGAGAGGTAAAAACCCCTTTAATGGTATCTGGCATCCTTCATTTCAGAACAAATAAAACCCACACATCTTCAATATTAGCTACAGCCTAGCATTTATATCCAAATCCAAACATGACAAGAGGACAATTACATCAAGGCAATGTGCAGATGTGCAAATTTTCCAATTATGCTAATTTTCATTTATTCCATTACAAGAGCTAATGACGGCATGATCGTTTGTATAAAAATTCTTTTTTTTTTGTCCAGAATGTGCACAATGAAGCCAATTAAGGAATTATCAAATTATCATCTTCAAATGAAAAGGATATTTCAATGCAAAATGCTGTCTGAAAAAAAAAAAAAAAAGACAGAATGGTTTTTGTTTATGTGCAGAGGTGGATGATTCTTCAATTTATCACACTTTTGTCAATGCACAGCGTAGCAATTTGATTTCCGGGTGCTTTTTTCCCCTGCTTGTTTGCTTACAGCTGTGGAGGCAGCAGGTGGAACACGTTGAAGGGTAAACTCGACCATACTACCTACTTCTCTGTCTTTGTTCTTTGCTTCACGAAATAATCCAAAAGTGCAGCCAACACATCTCGTTGCATTCCTACCTCTTTGAACACCGCTGTTTTCATTTCGTCTCTGTTGGACAGGGTTGCCAGGTGTATTTAAAAATGCGTGCATAAAAAAATTAGTCAAATACTAAAATCTACCGTTTTTAAAAAGTTTTAAAGATTTTGAAGTGTCTGGTAACACTATTACTTTGTTACTTACTTACTTTGTTACTTACTTATGTATTTGTTACTTTGTTACTTATGTATTTGTTACCCTGTTACTTGTTACTTATGTATTTGTTACTTTGTTACTTTGTTACTTACTTATGTATTTGTTACTTATGTATTTGTTACTTTGTTACTTACATACAGTGTTACTTACTTATGTATTTGTTACTTATGTATTTGTTACATTTTTACTTATGTATTTGTTACTTTGTTACTTATGTATTTGTTACTCTGTTACTTGTGTATTTGTTACTTTGTTACTTACTTTGTTACTTACTTATGTATTTGTTACTTATGTATTTGTTACTTACTTATGTATTTGTTACTTTGTTACTTACTTACATACTTACTTTGTTACTTACTTAGTTACTTATTTATGTATTTGTTACTTTGTTACTGTTATTAAATCCATCCATCCATGCCCTCAAAATCATTCCAGCTGTAAAAGCTCTTCTGATGTAGACCAGTGACTGAGTGGCAGTGAATCTTTTTTTATTTAGGTTGTTTGAAGTAGACTGCCAGCTAAAGCTTGAGACAATGTATAAGGATCCTGCCAAGGATGCCAAGGAGCAGCCAGTCAGTCAGAAACACAATCATGACCCAAGGCCAAGCGGACAGCGAAGGTTACAGTGACTGAGAGACTGAGAAAAGGTCCATTACCAGCATGATAGCCTCAACGGATAGCACTCTGTCACTTTGGAGGTTGAACGCTTTGAGATCTACCTCAGCTGCAGTGTAGTGAAGAGAAACAGATGGGATGTGAATTCTGGCTGCATCAGCCATCATGAGATTGGTCAAGATTTAAATGAAGATAGATACTATTCTTTTATACCAATTCTGACTGAAGACTAAAGCACAAAGTTAGTTCCTGTTACATCATACAAGTCCCTGTATAATTTGTTACTATATTAATGGTAACGTATTAGATTAATAAAACCTTGCAGCCTTGAAACTACTGAGCTGCTATTATAGGAAATTAATCACCTTCTGACCAATCATGTTTGAGAATTCATCAGTGTTGGTAAATATATTAGAAAGCACCAGGACAAGAATAACCCCTGACTTACTAAAGTTGGAAAAGAGGCCTGGGGATACAAACAACACTGTGCAAGTCAAAACATGTTGTGAACTCCAAACAACACGGCGGCATGAGGTGAAAACGACCGGTGAGGCTCCCACAAGGAACACGTCTTATCATGCTTCCCTTGATGCCCTGTTTTACAAGTAACTATGACCTGAAAAAACACAGCAGGCCTGTTTCCCCTCACACAGGATATGGATTCATTTAGTGACAGTGAGATTTTCTGTTGAAGTCTTTATTGTGTCCTAAAAGCCGGGCCCCAGTGTGTTCCCTTGAAATGGATAAACAAACAAAGCTTGTTTTCCTGCAAAAAAAAAAAAAAAGCATATTCGCTTTGTTTTTGAGAAAATTCTCACTGGAGTGTACATGAAATCTTTAATAACCTTTTAGTGAACTTGTATTGAAGCTAAAGCTCCTTTCTGTGATCATGCTTGTGGTGCCGTTCACTTCACCCTGAGTGATTTTTTTCCACTAAGAGATTAGCGATACCAGATCATCACCCAACACTGATCTTCATCTCCATTAGAAGTGAATTCGCAGCACTGCAGCTCTTGAAGGTATTACCCTCTGAAATATTTCTATACCCTGAGATGTAGCTTGAAATTGGGGTCAAATCCCTAAGGGATATAGTTTTTAAAACATAACATGCTTTTGAAAAGCTCCACGTGGTGGATCTCAGGAACCTGGATCTCCAAATCCCTAAGGGATATAGTTTTTCAAACATAACATGCTTTTGAAAAGCTCCACGTGGTGGATCTCAGGAACCCGGATCTCCATCAACTCCACTCCTAACAAGCCCAAAATTTTTTTAAAAATCTTTAGCGGAAGGTGATGACATCTGCACTATTAGGAAGTCACTATTCCTAATAGGGACTTTGGATGGCTAGTGGTTTGATGGTTGGCTTTCGAAAAGTGGTCTACCTGGAACCTGTTCTGACAGGAATATCCTCTATTGTAGGGTTTTACATGGAACCAGAGGGTCAAACCAAACAACAGTAATTGCCAAAAATCAGTTGCCTGGATGCCTAGGAAAAGCAGATTGTGTGTATTAGTTTTTACTCATAGTTGCCTGGCAGACAAGCAGGTTCAACAACCAGAGAAAGAAAATAAACCCCACTTCCTACTGACTTTTGCAAGAACAAAAGATTTCACTTGATGGGTATGTTTAAACATAATGCACATCACATTGTTGCGACTAGTGTGACAAGACTCAACAACACAACATTCAACTTGACAATATTCGGCTCAACAATACTCGACTAGACAAGACTAGTCAATATTCGATTCAACTGTGATGATCCAAATGCTGCTGAGAGGATATGAAATAGGCTGGAGAGAGATATTAATGTAAAGTGTAGGTGAACAAATGATTTGAGAATATTTAAAATACAAACACATGGACAATATTATTTTATTACTGGCAAGGCCAGTCAAAGAATACACTATTATTAATATACCGCAGTAGTGGAAAAGACTCAACACGACTCGACAAGGGCAACTGACAAGACTAAGGGTTGACTGAAGACAAGTCGACAAGATTTGACCAGATTCGAATCAAGATGACTCAACAAGACTTGATCAGACTCAACAAGAAAGCTCAACAAGACACAACTAGACTTGACTCAGGATGGCTCAACTCAAAATGACTCTAGACTTGACCAGACTTAACACAAAACATGAAAACTGACACAAGACTTAACCAGACTCAAACACACTTGACTAGACTCAATTAGACCCCACAAGACAACTCAACAAGGCTCAACCAGACATGACTCAGGATGACTTGACAAGACTCGACCAGACTCGACTCAACAAGATAACTCAAGAAGACTCGACAAGGCTCAATCAAACTCAACCCAAAATGACTTGACAAGACAGTTTGATAAGACTTCACAAGACACGACATGACAACTAGAACAAGATGACTTGACAAGACTCAACCAGGCTCAAGTACACTCAATTAGACTCAAGAAGACAACTTGACAAGACTCAATCAGACTCAACTCATGACAACTCAACAAAACTCAACTAGACTCGACTCAAGATACAACCTCAGCAAGACAACAATGACAAGACACTCAATAAGATAAGACAAGACTCAACTGTAAAGAGGGAAATGCTGATGAGAGGACATGGTATCTAAAATTTTGTGCTCAACTGTATCATTTTTTTTTTTTATATTAGAAAGAAAGGGGTTTGATACCTTCTGAACCTCAAGTCATATTGCTGCAAGTATGTTTCTTGGGGGAGAAAAATACATTCATTCATTTATTAATATATTAATATATTTGAGCACTTTTATAGTGCACACATACAGTATCCCTTGTATAAAATGGTAGGTTTGTCTGACTCCACGCAAATAAGTAGAGGCCTCATTAAAATGTGGAACAGACGACAGCTTATTTTTAAATCCTTTTGTTGCTTTCCAGAAAGCATTTCCCGACCCCAGCGGATACCGTTTTTGTGAAGACTTGCCAGCTCTCAGACGGCCAGCTACGATGAATGATGGAGAAGAACAAATAGTAAGCAAGAGGGAGCAATAAAAGACAGGCCTAGGAAATATATGATGGAGAAACAGAGCAAAAGAGAAAGACCGGGAGTGTCAGAGAAATACAGGAAGACAAATGTGGGAGAGAAACACAAGCGAGAGCTGGAGAAAGTTGGCGAGCAATCAGTGTCACCTCGAAGTTGATTATCTTCCAACAACAGTAAGTCCTGAAGTGTATTCCACTCATACCATGACAATTTTCCAACGCTAACAATTTTTTATTTATTAATGAATGACATGTCATATTTTTTACGTTGTGAAACAACCACAAGACAAGTTAGTCCCTGTTATCACTTACGTTATAGCAGCTATAAACTATCTTCCCTCAGCAGTCTCTCTTTATCGGTCTTTTCAGGAGCACAAAATCCTCCATCCTGAAGACATCCTGAAGTGCTGACACTGGAGACTCCTTCCATAAATGTGTCATCATATGAATGATTATACATTTATTTTATTTTTGTTAAACATGTTTTTATTTTATTTTATTCAGAATTGATTTCAATAGCCATGTGGTACAAGACAGTTTACCATACACTCAATTCAAAAGTAGAGCAAGATATTAGACAGTCATCTGGTGTCTGATCCTACTAATACTGATGATAAAGAAAAATGTCCTTTATTTGTGCCAATCTGAGTTCTGTATTTATTATCCACAGTGTTGTCGGCTATAATATTAACGCTCCCTGATGCTTCCATATCCCCAAAATAACCAGTTTGCTAATTAGTTCAAGTAATTAATTCACACCTTCAAGTGCGAAAAATTAACAATAGACAGGGACAGATATGTAGATTAAAAAAAATGTCACTCAGTAGGCAACAATTTGGTATATTAAAGATTAGGTTTTTGTGTAATTGTTCAAAATTCTTCAAAAGAATTAATCTTTCAATTTTGCAAAGCACTTCAGATTCTAGAGAGCATTTGACTGGACAGAAAATCTGTAAGAATGGTGAAAGAAAAGTGCAGAATGATGTCATCAAATTTTGAACGCGTATATCTTCTAAATGCAAATTTTGTCATTGTTTTGAAGCACACTAGCTATTAGATAACCTTAAGGCTAATATATTCCCACTAAAAGCCACAAAACTTCAATTTTGATTTCAAGGGGACTTTAAGAGAACAATCGCTCCATTAATATGCCAAAGGAGTAGTCTTATTGTGACTTAAATGTGAATATTTTTTACAGATTTAGACAAATGAGTAGCCTTATATATATATATATATATATATATATATATATATATATATATATATATATATATATATATATATATATATATATATATATATATATATATATATATATATATATATATATATATATATATATATATATATATATATATATATATATATATATGATTTGTCCTCCCATGCTAAATAATTGCAATTTTGATACTGAGCAGAATGATCAGGAATATCATTTTGGCTGTTATCGTGCATCTCTGATACAGGCTGAGGTCAAAACTGAAGGCAACGGAAATGATGCAGACGCAGCTTAAGAGCAGAGGAAGCCTCAGCTCTAAAAGGATGAGAGACACCACATTCTCATGGGGCACACGCTGGACAGGAAAAGAGCAAAAGAGCGAGAAGAGATCATAATTACAATCTTGGCCTGACGCATCAGCAGGGAAGCAGGCGAGGAGTGAGTGCAGATTTGTTTTCCCTTAGATAGCTTTTGTGTGTAAGTGTGTGTGTGTGCGTGTGTGTAAAATAATAGATCTGTTAGCATTCTGTGTCGAAATCAGTCTGTACACCGCAGCGGTGCAAACACCGATTTTCCAAGAACATTCATGTACATCAATAAAAGAGGGTAATGGAAAAATTGTTAGTGCAAGGGTAACAGCTTCACAAACATCTCATTTCCAGCTAAATTAGGCCATGCGTTATCGTATGCGCCGTTCCTCAGTGATGTCTCCAATAAGAGTGGGCAGAGTTGCGTAATTTACACTTTCAGTCCAAAGTGAGTCAGTATGTGGTTCATATGAATTAAACAGCAATTAATTTGAAACAGTAAAGGAGCAGCCAGCGCAAACGCAAAGGCATTTAGCCTGGTGAAAAAACAAACATGACCACGTGCTTCACTTCATTCTGCATTTATCTACGTAAACTTTAATCTTGTATATCCATCATACCTGGAAGTGAGCCACTAGAAAACAAGAGGATTATGATCTCTTCTTTCTGTTACTACCCAAAGTTGATGATGCTTTCCTAAAACAACTTGTCCCCAAATGTTTTATCCCTTTTATACTGCAGCAATTTGCCAACAATTACTATGTTTAATTAAAGCTGCGAGCAGCATTTTCAGGGGCCAAGCACCCAGACTCTGTGAGCTGCACATTCATAGACGCGCTACAATTGTTCTATAAGCAATCACAGGAAAGCAGAGCCATAACTATAGGCAAAGGAATTCAAGAATGATTTGTAGTTTCATGCATTTGCCAGTCCATTATGGGAGAACGGTTTTGAATATCAATATTCCTTTGATAACTTTTGTTCAGACAGGTCTCAAGATTATGTGAGCCAAACTTGGTGAAGATTGGACAAAATTTGTAGGAGGAATAGCAAAAACGGCAGTTAGATATAAGCATTTTTGAACGTTATTGTTACTTTTGACCAGTATGTGGCGCTGGCACGAAATTTGTTGCATAGCCTCAGGTCATGGTCCTGAAGCTGCCTACCAAGTTTTGTTTCAGTGCGCAAAGTCGTTGCTGAGATACAGATACATATCATGTCAGATTCTTTGGCCCATAATGTACAAACCGTTTGGAATATTCGAATATTTTTGATAACTTTTGTGAGGCTTACTCTGAAGATGACATCTGCCAAATGTGGTGATGATTGGACAAATTTTATAGGAGGAGTAGCAAAAAACAGCTTTTCACATAGTCCAAGATGGCAGAAACTCTAATTAGGTGGAAACTGATGTCATAGGGTGCCTTGAACTCGTGTCTGGCTTTTAAATTTTGGACACACGGTTCAAAAGTTATGACCATAAACATACTTCCAAATTAGACCCAAATTTGACGCAATGGTGGAGCTAGAGCGTTGGCAGCACTTGGCCCAAATTTGGTCAGAATGTTCCTTAGACCCTCCCTAATCAGTGTGCCAAATTTCACAACTTTTTACCAGACGGTTCTATGGGCTGCCATAGACAACCTAGCCAGAAGAAGAAGCATAAGAAGAATAGTAAAAAAAAAGTAGAATAACAATAGGGTGCCTATGCACCTTTGGTTCTTGGCCCCCTAATTTATTAATGACCAATGTGTTGTACTCCGTAACCGTTTAATTTTAGTAACGTTTAAAGTTATCACTTACATTATAGCAGCTATTCCATCACCAGCGTTTCTTCTTTTCTTTCTACCAGTTAATCAGACAAAAAAAAAATGCAGAAAAGAACAAAGTCTTCGGTCCTAAAGATTCTGCCGTAGCAGAAAACTTACTGTTACAAATGTCTGACACCGGAGACTCCTTCCATAAACGTTAAATTTATCCTCATGGAAAACTTCACCATATCAAGTCCCTGTGAACAAGTTGTTACTATAGAAATGATATCATATTAGAATGCGCGCGTTAATATAAATCTGAGAGATACTGTTTTGACCAATCAGAATCGAGAATTCAGCAGTGCTTTGGTGTAACTCAAGATAACACATTTTGGAGCTTGATTTCTAGGCCACACAATATATGTGAATGATCCTACATTTTTAAAAAAAAAAAAAAAAAAAAAAAAACTATTCCTCTTGCAATTTCTTGACTATAACAGGTACCACAATACTTCATGGACTTCTATTTTATTTCTGAGGAATTCAAGGCATGTTATACTAAAATGAAGCTGTACTGCTATTCAACACATCTAATTTTATCTATTTCACAGACTCTATCTGAAGAGCTTAGTATTATAGGAACAGATGCAGAGGTGACAACACTGCTAACAGGAAACTCCTAGCAGGCAAAGAGAGAGAAAAAACACACAAAACAAGAAGCCTAGCGCATGTCGGTGGAATAAATTTTTTTATTTTTTTATTTTTTAAGATGTAAGGAAAGAGTGAGGCAAAGGCTTGGTATGAATGCTACTTAATAATAAGCAGCTCCTCCATTTTGTTAAGGACCAAAGGCATCACTGTCCCGCCCATGTCTTTTCCCATTGGTTCACAACTCACACCCTTTCCCCTTCAATGAATAGCCTTTTCCACACAGGGAATTTTATTCGTGTTTGGTCTGACTGCTGCTTTAAGTGAAAAAGCACAAATCCATAACTGCTATGGGTAAATCATAGATATTGGCACCACTGAAGATGCGTTAGAAACGACTGGAAAATCCAGCAACCTATAGTACCGATCTCCAAACATTGCATCTCTAATTCTTAAATCTACCTTCAAGATGGACAGCATTCCCTTCGAGGGGTGCCAGAGCACCCAAGAATAAATAATCACACTTCTGTCCAAGGACGTAACAGAGAAGGTTTCCATTCATTTTTAAAGATACCCTGCAGCTCTGTACCTCAGACCCTCAAACACTCAAACTGATGTGCTTTTAGGCAAGGAGGATGGATCTTCGCCTGAAGCGAGTTGCCAGGAAGGCCTCTGGCTTCTGTTTTTGCCTGCAAGTGCAGTTATAGGAATCTGTTTGAAGAAGCTTTAAAGAGTAAAATGGCTAGGTGTGTAAGAATTTTGGTCCTTACAGTTGCAATGCGAAAAAGTGTTCCACACCTTCTCTTTATTAAAGTCTGTCTGTTGTTCCTGACGTCCCTTATTAAGAAATCGTTTCCTTTGAATCGCGAGCTGGTTACTCTGTGCGGCCTAACCTAGACTGGGTCGTAACACCTGCTGTCTCTTTTGTGAACCTGCCGTTAAACACTTCTCTTATTAAACCTGCTGCACATTTCTGACTTATGCTTTAAACCACACACAGATAATTCGCATAGTCTGAATGCTGAAGCCCAGAAAATCAACTTAAGCAGGCACGTAACCCGACTCTCAATACACGTAACTTTCCCAGCACGAATACTGGCAAATTTGTGGACTTCGACTCTGAATATAGCCCGCAAAGAAAATACAATTATAAACTAAGTGAAAAGTTTCCTCATTGAAAACTCCACAACCGCTACTCTATTTCGCTCAGTTTTATTTTTTCTACAGTCTTTTAAACCACCTCCCCAAAAGCTTTCCTTATCTCCTCTCTGAACACTTTGAGTTCCCTTTGGGAAAGCATAAGTGACCGAATGCCCTTTTCGTCATAACTAGTGGAAGGAAAAGATTGTGATGCATCTCGAGTAATGCATTATGTTATTAAATTTTCCATTTTGCGAACGACTGCATCAAAGCTGTCAGAAACCACAGCATTGGCTCTGTAGTTAAGTCCTCAAAGGAAAAAAAAAAAACAATTTCAAGATAAGAAGAGGAGGGCAAGAACTTCTGGAGCATCTGGGATAAAAAAAAAATATATGAGAGAATGTAGAGAAAGCTGTTACTTATGGGTAATTTTTTTGTGTGCATCACTGAATGCACTTTCACAAAGACAGATGGTGCGCAATCCTCATTAAACTGTACGTGTGGCAGCCTGGGAAAGCCTTCACACAGTCAATGTTTGACATTTTCTCCTATAAATATAGTTTTGAAAATGACCTGTAACATGTTTTTCTTTTGCTAGAAGGACAAAACTGCATTTAAACATTTCGTTCCAATTCCACTGAAAGACGTCCCAGCTTCGTCTACATTTATAACCCATCCTACTTATGGAAATACAACATTGCTGACAACTTGTGAAGAATTATAAGATTACGATGAGAAATCATTTCTCTCGGTGATTATCAGCATCACCCACCTGAAGGAAAAAAGTCACTTTGCAGCATTTAGACACAATCCTCATCGTCATCTTCCTCCACTGTCATCTGTGAGTTTGTAAGTGCTCTTCTTTGTTTTGATGATGATGATGATGATGATGATGATGATGATGCAGGGGCATCATATGTCATGTAACTATCCAACAACTTGATCAGAGCGTGGCATTCACCGTGTGAGGAAATCACACTTCTCACACTTCACATCTCAAGTCATCTTTCAAGTCATCTTTAGCCACTTTACCACAGTTTGTAAAACTGGCTCCTAAACAAGCATGATCTTTGCAAGCAGATGAACAGGCAAGGACAGAAAGTAGACTAACTGAAAACATTTCCATGTCGTTTTGGTTGAAATAGGTTTGTGTTTTCTTAAATTCGAGATTTCAACGTATATTACTGGCAGGAAAAATAAACGTAAACGTAAAATATGTCCGTTCAGCCATAACGACGTTTGACGGGTTTTCCCACACCACCTCACATACTATACACTCACGTATGACAATGTAGCAGATGGACATATACAAAAAATCATCCAGATTCTGCTGCTGCAGACAAAAATCACACATCGTTAAAGAATTCTTTGGTCATACGTTGAGGTAGTGCCAATGGAGAAACGTAAAAAAAAACCCATTATAGACTAACGGTCGGAAAATTATCCTTATTACCTAAAGTTCACTTTTTCTGTTTACGCAACCCCATTTTCTGCACAAGCCTGCATCATGTTGACTGACGACCTAAGCAGAACAAAGTATTTTTCTTTAATCGCAGGTCTATCATTAGATGATCGTCATCGTACAGTCTGTTAGGAAATTCAGTCAAGATTTTACAGGGCTCGTCCTGTACAGTGTGACAAGTAAATAAACTTAAATAACCACAGAAATCACATACTGTAAAACCGGTTTTAGAGATCAAAAGCACACATGTGTGTGTGTGTATGTGCGTGTGTGTATGTGTGTGTGGTATTTGAACAAAGTGCCAAACATTCAACAGATGCAATGCAGCCAAGCCCTCAAAACACAGCAATCTTTCTCTTCCCTTTTCACACACACACTTATATAAACAAAATTAACACACCATTTCATTCTATCCCTCCATCACTTCCTTGACATGTACACGGGTGCGGTATGGGTGGGCAGTGTGACACTCCTTTTGAAAGATGCAACGTGTGGGTGTGGGTGTGGGTGTATGTCCACTTGTCACTCCCATCCATCGTCTCACAAGGCTCTCTTATTATAAGAGGAAGATGAAGAGAAAAAGAAAAAGATGAAAAGGCCGCAAATGTTGACTGCAAAGCTTTAAATGACCTTGACTCTGACCCTAAGACCTCTCCCACACACTCACAAACTCATACGCACACACACACACACACACACCTCTCTCAAATTAGCACTGTGTGACTGCTCTCAAATCAATCGTGTGTGTGTTACATTCATTTTATCGCATGTTTCTCCATGAAAAACTGCAATCGATTTTATTCAATTACATGATATTTATTTTACATTAAGCAGATTTATGCTGTGGTTAATTAATGTGGTCAAACGAATGAAATGTACGGATTTGACTTCTTTTACTACATTTCACTTCAGTATGTGTCACTTAAAGGTTTCCATTGCACTAACAAGGCCCAATAATAGATTTTTTTTTTTCCTAAGCCAATTAAATTTCCATTCTTCAGAGCTCTGCGGGGATGACTAAAGAGATTAGGACATGTTCCCTGGAGCATAATGACATCTGCATTATTTTAGCCTTTACACATTCCTAACAATGTTAGTATTTTTAGAAATACTAAAAATATCTCTGGATCTTGGCTGAAAAGAACTCAATAAAATAAAATATTTTAAAAAAACCCACACAGCTTTCAATATAAATACAACTGTTCCTGGAAGGAGCCAGAGTTGGTCAGGGTATCGCTCAGCATGATGCAACCACCCCCATGCTTCACTGTGGGGATGCTCTTCGTAGCAGTGCTGGTATTCTGCCAAGCACAATTTTGGTCTTATCAGAAAAGAAAAACGTTCTTGGGGAAAAGAAGTGTCTTGGTTTTCATCAACAAAATTAACACTGTGTAAGAAATATATGAAATATATGCTATGGGAGGCTGTTATAATTAGGCTTTTACAGTTTTGGGGGGGTTTTTTCCCTCCAAAGGTTCTTTCGTTTTTGGTGTTTGAACCAAAAAATTTTACTTTGGATGATTATGGAAACAACAGCACCACAAGCGGTCATCAGAAAAATTCACAGAATATGCTGTAGTATGAAGAAGCAAGGCCACAGCTCCAAAATGCCTATGGAGGTAAAGGTATCAAAGTGCAAATTACACCAAATAACAGATGACAGAACCACAAGTTTAGGTATTTGAAGGAAACAAGGCATGAACCCAGTAAGCTATTACACACTTTTTGCCTAACATCATTGTTATTATACCATCAGTGACACCTTGTGATATAATTCACTGGATAACATTATTAGTGTCACTGCTGAGTGTTTGATAGGTACTATGTTTAAGAATTCCGTATAATAATCAGACCAGTCGTCCTATTAACTTAACAATAAGCAAATAATTTCTGTAGATGTTTTGGACCTGATCGAAAGCAGAGTTGTTCTTTGACCAGCTTTGGCAACATAAGCACGCCAAAGACTTTGGGGCTATTTTCAAAGACCAGGACAAAGTTTTCCTCAGCAGAGCCAAGATAAAGCTTGAAGCACATATCAACTTAGCCACGCTTCATCTCCCGGGATATGAAGTGCTGAGTGGCACTTTTTAGCTTGTGAACTGCTTCAGGCAGAGACAACCCCACTCACACTCTCTCTCTCTCTCTCTCTCTCTCTCTCTCTCTCTCTCTCTCTCTCTCTCACACACACACACACACACAGACACACGTGGTGCTCAGCTCCACCGAAGCATAATCCCTTCTGACATTGCCAAGACCCAACACTCAACTCACTGTCAGTCTCTGTCACCTGCTGGCATTACAATATGCCCCCTCCTCGCCCACCCCAACACACACACACACACACACACACACACACACACACACACACACACACACACAGACACTTTCTGTCTCTCTGTCTACATCTGAGAAATTCAAATCATTTATGATTTATATACTGTACATTTTTTCAAACAGCTTCATCTTCAACACAAAGTAATACCAGTTTTATTCTCATCTGAGAATTCAGTAACAAGAGATATAAAGTACTATAAGACTATAAGTAAGGAATAAACTACTTCAGGTTGTGCTGTTGTAGAAAGATAAATCAACGACAGTTGTGTGACGACAGTTGTGTGAAAGTTTGTCACGTTACTGAGAAGTCCTGAAGACTTTCCCATGGTGGATAACGTACTGTTTACAAAGCACTGACACTGGAGACTATGCATTTTTATTTCTTACATAAGTTTGTAATTAGTTTATTATTAGTCTTAGATTATGTGAATTAGCTGTCAATAGAAACGACAGTATATTAGAACGAGCTCATAAATATAATTTAACTCTTGCAATCGTAGCAGTACAGTCAAAGCTGCTGTTCTAGATAATGAATCGACACCTTCTGACCAATCTGAATTAAGAATTCAACAGCGCTGTGGTATAACCGCTCACTAAAATTAGTCCAGACAATAGTACAACCTCTTAACACTGGATCCCTCCAAAAACACCACCAAATCATTCACAGTGACAATGCGAACGAATTAATATGCAGTCCTGCGACGTGAAAAAGTAAATAAAAGAACAAAAACGCTTCGACACAGCTCAGTTTCTCATTAAAACCCCCCATCTACAAGTGACAAAATGATCTTTAATTAGAACAACCACCTATTGTCCATATTTTTTTAAACAAGTTTCCCAATCTCTCACTCTGAAAGGGTCACCGGTGCTGCATAATGGCTTGCCACGTAAGGTTAATGAGGCTACCGCCAGGCCGAAGTGACTGCCGCGGGGCCTTAATGAAGGTCTTGCTCCAAACGATCTCCTTTTGGTGACTGCCTATCGACTAATGAGTGCCAAAGTAGGAGGAAATCATAAATCACTTAATGTGGCATCATCATGTGTACGCTCAGTTAGCTCGACGTCTCAATTCAATTAGTCCTTGAGTGGTTTTTGTTTCGATACTTACGCTAATAGTCTGTTAGGGTGCGATCAAGCTAGATTAGCTTTCTATCAAGATTAGATTTATTATGATCAGTAATAAGGATTGGCGATGAGGATGTCGTCTGCTTTCGCTGTAGCTTTGGAGACAGAAAAATCAAGAGAACTCGTGCGGCCTATGTGAAGCGGGAAGGGGTGTGTCCCTAAAAAAATGAGACACGTTCTTATTTTTAGCTATTGGAATATTGATTTTGTAAATCTCCTTATATTTGCTCACTCACCATTTTTCACTGGCACTCCAGTCCGCCATGTTTGTTTTTCTTGCTTGCCCATTGTCCTGAAATCTGATTGGCTGCGCACTTGTCAATTATTTTTTTCAACTTTTGGAAGATCTGCTGTGACCAAAAACACCAGTGACGGTGTTTTTTTTGAAGTGGAAGTGGACGCATTCCAATAGGAGTACAATGTAAAATGTGCGCTGGTGGTTGAAGGAAAAAACAAACCATAACAAAAAAAAAACAACAACAAAAAAACAACCCAAACATTAATTTCTGTTTTGGTCATGTTTTAGATAAAAGGTACCTCCTGACTCAAGTGTATGAAGTAAAATTTTATGTAATGTAATTAAAGTGTTATATACACAGAAACCATGTAGTTGTTTAGAATTGCACTTGGCTGTATGGTCTACAACGGTAGCTTATATTTTTATACTTTTGAAAATAGAGACTAAATAAAGACAGGTGGCCTTGCAGGTGCATGTCCAGGGGTTTACGATAGTGATTCGGATCACAGGTCCATATTTTATATTAACACCAAGTGTTTTATTCCCTGCATATTTATTACATGTTAGATTTGTTCCATCATAAACTAAGCACTGTCAATTCTGCAAAGGAAAGCAGTTTCAATACAACGAACTTCAAACTAAGCCGAACTGAATTGAAGCCTTTATCTCATGGATGATTAACAGCCACCGTTTACACAACTCCGTCATAAAGAGAGACCCACATGTACACCGGGAGATACAATAGAGGAATAAAACACAAGGGGAGGAGACGGAGCATGAATGAGGGTGGATTGATGGTGGTGTTGATAATGTTGGTGGGAAACACACACATACATGTACACTCACACAAAGGGTTCTGTTCATCAACCTGACAGCAAGCCTTTTGTTAGAAGAGGAATGAAACAGCATACACCTGGCTGGATATTGGTAAAGAAATAAACAATAAAAACAACGACCACAGCTACAGTTCACTGTGGGTTGGTCCCCTGGAGAACGTGGGAACCTTTGTGAAGGAAGCTTTGAAAAGGACATGGCAACGTGGTGCTTGTGTGTTGGCTATGAGCTGAAAGCTGATTTTCTTCCGTTTATGAGAAAATATTTAATACAGAATAAGCAGAGAGCTATATACAGTATACTGTGTCTCTCTTGGTCTTTCCTTCCCCCAGTCTTTCTGTGTGTGTCTCTCTCTCAGTCTCTCTGTCTGTTCACTCTATCCATGTGTGTCTCTTTCTATCTTTCTGTGTGTCTCTCTCTGTCTCTTTGCCCTCCCATCTCTTCCTGTATCTGTCTGTCTCTCATGTCTCTCCCTCCGAATGTCTCTGTCTCTACCCCGTTTCCATGTCTCCATCTCCATGTCTCTCTCTCTCCTTGTGTATGTGTCTCTCGCTTTCTGGTAAACTCTCTCTTTCCGTTTCTCTCCATGTCTGTGTCTCTCTCTGTCTATCTGTCTCCCCTATCTCTCTCTGTGTCCATCTGTCTCTCTGCCTCTCTGTCTGTCTCAGTCTCTCATGTCTGTCTCCTTTTCTCTCTCTTTTCCCCCCACCTTTGTCTCTTGCTATGTCTTCCCCACCCCCCACCCCATCTCTCTGTGTCCGTCTGTCTCTCTGCTCTCTATCTTGTGTCTGTCTGTCCCTAAGCCCCCATCCCCACCCATCTTTCTCTCTCTCGTTCTGTGTCTCTCCCTGTCTATATGTCTCCCCCATCTCTCTCTGTGTCCATCTGTCTCTCTGCCTCTCTGATTGTCTATCTTGTCTGTCTGTCGCTAAGCCTCCCACCCCCACCTGTCTCCCCCCTCTATCTGTCTCTCTATCCCTCGCTCAGTGTATATGTTAGTCTCTCTCTCTCTCACGCACTCTTTGAGTAAGGACCTTTAATCGAAACCAAAGGCATGTGACAACAGCCTGGCTCTGGCACAAGAGAAATAGCATCACAGATGGCAGCTCGATGCGATAAAGGAAGAATACTTTTATTAATATTTCAAACAGGGGCATGTACCCGTCACAAGATTCAAACGCACACACACACACACACACACACACACACACACACACACACACACACACACACACACACACAGAGTTAGATCCACCAAAGGACTGTGCAACCATTTGACGATTAAATCAGGTACTTTGAATCCCCCAAATGGCAAAGCATCTGTTGGCTTTTCATACTTTTTTTTTTTTTCAAGTCGAACTGGTTTGAATACAAGACCAGTAACGTATTCTATAGCCAAGGAGTTTTTACCCGGACCCAAATGTGGTGGAGCTTCGTGTAGTTTCCAGCAGAACCCTTGGTTCTGATTGGACGTCATTCAAGATCCTCCAAGTTGCTTGTAAAAGCAAAGGAAAGCAAGAAACGGAAATCTTACAAAAGAATAGTTCATTCTCCATCTGTCTAACTAAAGGTGAACTAGCAGGAGGTGTGACTTTAATGTGCTTTAAAATAGATTTTCCTTTTTTTTTTTGGCTTTGCAGACCCAGAAATGCAGACCCAATTACAGAACGGCCAACATTTTGTCTCAGCCTAAATGAAAAAACACAGCAGGAGGTAGAATGTTTGTCGGATCACCATTGAAACAAAAAAAAAAAAAAATGGAAGAAAAAAGGAATACAGTATAGGGTCAGTACCAAAAATGTAAGTCTATATCGTTTGGATAGATTATGTATTTAAATGTATCTAAATAAACATAAATGTGAATTTACTTCAAGTAATACAGATGATAAGAACATGGGACAGGACAAACGTGTGACGCAAGTTAGCAAGACAAACAGAAATATATCATAATCTCTAGACATGAATCTGGAGACAGCACACCAGTGACGCATAATTTTTTCAAATTAATAAATATATTTTATTTTTCAAATAAATAAGGTTTATTTCAAACCTTATTTGGATTTCTTATGAGGAAGAATATTGTAACGTCATACAGGGTTTCAGATACAGATGTATCTGAAGACGAGTCCATGGTTTGTAAATCAAACAGATCATGTGTTCTAAACATTTTATGCATTGCGCTGCTGTCCCATGATTTGGCCCTGCCACTTCTGGTTTAAATCCAAACACAGATAAAGATATAGATATTTGGAACACTAGACAGACACAGATAGTGTCATTATGTTACACCCCTAATCTCTTAATTTCAATTTTTACGGTTTACTGGAAACATTTCTTGGTAGTGAACTGAAGACGTGTGGACTCTATATTCCTGTTAGAAGGCGAAGCAGAACACTAAAAGTGTGCCCTACGGCCATCGAAATATGCAAGGAGGTCAAGTGCTTCAACAATGCTAGTCAGTTAATGTGTAGAGGGCTTGGGGAAGTGAGAGAGGGGGTGAGTGGATTTGGAGAATGGCTCTGGGGTCAGAACGACTGCATTACAGCAGAGCTTACGGCCCACAGGATTAACACACCCACCCACTCACACACACATACACACACACTTACACAAGAGACAAGAATGAGTCCGACACTCCGACAGTGCAGCTCTTAGACACATTATGGTAATGGTTTATGGATGGGAAACGAGGTATTTGTTAATGTTTATTAAAGATGTGCGTGTACAGAGGAGTAAAGACAGCTGAGGACACAACGGGAACAGGATTAGATGAACCAACACAGCCCTAATTACCCCTCATGGGTAGGAGAAAAATGAAGGACAAATGGAGAAAAAAAAGTAGAAAAGGCTCTGCACTACCAAGGTACTACTTTGTATCTATCTTCATTACTAAGATAATTGCTCTTTACTTTGGTGTTTATTTTATTAATTTTTGTAACCATTGCAGTTTGCAGAACCTAACTCAACCGAGAGAGTCAACAATACCCTCGAACTGATGTACATGCATCACTGAGCATCAATAAGCAGGAATCAATCGCATACCAGATCTCCATCCAGGCATCAGTTCAGACAAGTCTGAACGAAGGACAAAGAAAATGGGACAAAAGCCAGTAAAGTGCTGACTTGCTCGGGCAACACGAGTGCACTTTGGGCTGTGTTAATGCAGAGATCGCTTCCTGTGAGGAGCTGCATCAATCAGCCAGCCATGGTCATAGCACGAATGGCGATGCCATATGGAGCTATCTGCTCGAGTTATGTTACACAATCTGCTGTGGATGTGCCAGACAAATTCTAGCCTTTTCACACAACAGCATGGGTGATGGAGGAGAGAACGTGTTAGAGAGAGGTGGGAGGAAAAGAGCCGAGAGAGAGAGAGCTAGAGATAAAAAGAGGACTGTGAGTAGATATACCAATAATCGACTATGTAGTATTCTGTATAATATTCAGCATGCATTATTTACATGGGAACTTCAAAATAACTTCACCCCCCATTTTATAGTGCTGAAATGGCATGGACTTAATTGGGATTTTTCCACATTTGAAAGTGCAGACATTTGTTGGTAACATGATATTTTTGTCGATTCTTCTTGGCAAAATTGCTCAAGCTCTGTCAGGTTGCATGGATACCATTGGTGAACAGTAATTTTCAAATCATGCCGCAGATTTCCAGTCAGATTGGGATTTGTTTAGGCCATTCTAAGGCATTCAGGTTCTTGATTTTGTACCACCCCAGTGCAGTTTTGGAAGTATGCTTAGGGTTGTTGTCCTGTTGGAAGATGAACCTCCACCCCAGGCTTAAATCTCTTGCGGTCTGGAACAGCTTTTCTTCTAGGACTGCCCTGTATTTGGCTCCATCCATCTTACCCTCAACCTGGACCAATTTCCCAGTCCCTGCTGATGAAAAGCTGACCCTACCACCACCATGCTTCTGCCAACACCATGGACGGTGTTCTCAGAGTGATGGCCAATGTTTTGGTTCCACCAACTCTTCCGCCACTCTTCAAGTGTCCAGTTTTCAGTTGTGCTGTGAATAGCTTCTCTAATCTGACACTTGGATCTCTCCAGCTTCTTCAGAGTTACGTGTGGCCTCTTGGTTGCTTCTCTGATTAATCCACTCTTTACCCGATCACTGACTTTTGGTGGACAGACTCCTTTAGGCTGAGCCGTTGTTGCGCCATATGATTTCCATTTTTTAAGTAATAGATTCAATGTTGCTCCAAAGTTTGAGATATTTTTAATAACTAAATCCTGATATTGGCTTTTGGGACTCTACCAGTACAGTACCTGATATATCAGCATTCCATAGGTCTGTGAGGTCAACTTTTATTTTTGATTTTTAGAACCATGCTAAAAGGTTTTCATTTAGAAAACAAAATGCTGTCTAATTTTGCTCTTATATTAGGTCAGTGAAAGTTCATTTCCTTTAAGGAAACGACGGTTTGGGGCACGTCTGGTTGATCATGACAAACAAGCCCTGCAAAAAGACAAACAGAGGTTTGACACTCCTTCACACATGCCATTCTCGCAAAATGAATGCAAAACAAGAAAATTTCCCATACTGTAAAAAGCAAAGACCAAAATGAGAGCGAGAGAGAGAGAGAGAGAGAGAGAGAGAGAGAGAGAGAGAGAGAGAGAGAGAGAACAGAAGAAAGAAATGAGGGTCCTTAAATCATATGAACTCTCTTCCTTTCATTAGGTTATTTAAGGTAAACCTTTCTTGATAAAGCCTAGCAACAAAAATTCAAAGAGAAAGAAAAAAGACTGAAAAGGGAGGAGGAAGAGAAAAAAAAACAACAACTCAGCTCTGCATGAATGAACAGTCAGGACGTATATTTGCATTTGTGCTTCATCCCTCAAGCTGAGCTACATTGCAAGAGGGAAAAACAGAGACATGGAAACAGAAGAAAAAACTCCTTTTAACACTCTCACTCATAATCAAGTCCGGACGACCTCGAGCGAAGGTCGCCAGACAGATTTTGGAGCGCAGATCTCGGAGAAGGAGCTAATTAAGCGTGATCACATGGCACAATTTGAGCCTTGTATCACCAAGAGAGATCTGATCTATTTCTGATAGCTGCTGTACTACTTCCTAGTGGTTCTCATCCCCCCCACAGCTTCAGGAAGAATGAAGATTTAGACACAGCTGAGAAGGGAGAAGGACGGACAAATGAGGGGGGGGATGTCTGTGGCCTTCCCAGCATGAAAAAGATAGCACACACACAGCAAACTGATTGCTTAGGGCAGCTGAAGGACTGCGGCAATGATCAACTCACTTGTTTTGCACATCAGTTTTTAAAGATAATGAAAAGATGGTACAGAAAACCCATTAAAGTTCATTTAGCATCCATACTGTATGATCCAAAAGACTCTTGTAATGTAACTAAATGTACCTTTAGTAACAAAAATGCCTTGGGTGGTACCAAGCCCCTGTGACTGAGCGGTTACAATAGAAACAACAGCCGGCACTACTAGCTGCTGTTACAGAAAAATTAATCAACTCTGACCAATCAGAATCTACAGCATAAGTCATCTACATGAAGTTTTAGTAATAAAGGCATCACTAAATGCAAATTGTCTGATTGCTGATCAGAAGGTTGTAAGTTCAAATCCCAGCGCTGCCACTGCTGGGCCCTTGAGCAAAGCCCTTAACACTCAACTGCTCTGGAAAGTTGCTCTGGATAAGGGCGTCTGCCAAATGCCATCAATGTGACCTACTGTCTTGCTTCAGAATGTCAAATAAAAACTGGAGCTTCTTCATCTTTACAGCTGAATAATGACAACATGTTGGAGATACATGTACAGGCCTTTGCACCGCTTTATGCCTTATTGAAAATACAGAGAACGTGTCCATGGATGGTGGGTCCATATAGGTTGACAAAGTCCTGTGCCAACGTCTCATACAATCTCCAGCCTCTCGTCAGATTAACATTTCTCGACAATTGAATTAGCTTGCTTGTCAAGTCCAAGAATGCGTTTGCAGCTCACATTCATGAAGGAATGTGTCATTACAAGACTCGCAAAACACACTTAACGGAGGTCAAACTGTATATGAGTTACATCCAGAAGCTGAGACAACTGCAGAAGATGAAGAAATGTATGTGTGTGTACGAGAAGAGTGGATTGTAGAGTGATACAGACAGGGGTGAACCACAAGGGTCAGTCTTGCGATGTGAACTGACAAATCTGTTCGATATTATATCTTCCAAACAGTGAGGGGAAAAAATGATGTCTGCTTCTTAGCCAAGAAGGGAAGAGCTCGTGTTCTATTGCTCATTCACTTTTCATCACTCTCATATACTTCCCATGTTTCACAGTCAGTAGTGTTTCACTCACAAAATCCCTCACCTCTTCATTCTTCTTTCCACCATCCAGCATCTTTACATCTCTCTCTCATGGCAGGAGATCATATTCAGTAATGAGGGCTCTACATGCTGACAGCCATAACTCTTCCAGTCCCTGTTGTTGGGTCATCCTTGAATCTTGCTGAGCTTTGCTGATGGAATATTTACCACCAGCCTGCAAGTAAATGCTTTCTTTATTCCTCCCTCCATTATTTTTCCACTAGAAGAGGCATGGAGGTGACTGAAATTATACGTGCTAGAGAGTCAATTTGTTTCCTTCGCAGCCAGGAAGTATCCTAGAAGTTAAACAAGAGGCATCGCAATGAAGAAAGGTGAATTCTTCAGCATAAAGCAGCATCCATTGGGGAACGAGGAGTTTACTCAATCGATCAAACAACTACCGATGCTTTTACGGTGCCGCTAATAGTCAAGGCTGTATTGTAATATGGTTTTGCGGACAAGGCTGCATCCTTAAGCCAATTACTCTAATCACATTTGTCACATTCTAGTCGATATTAAAGCTCGCCTTACGGAAGCATCTTTCCATGGAGTTACGGATAGAGTGGTGAAAGAGCAATCCAGCCTGGCTAGAAGGTCTTGCTGAAATTCAGGCCAGGTGGCTGCATGAAAGAGTGTCAGCAAGACTGGGTTTTGAATGTCCTCTCTGGGGACACTCAGAAGCTCCGCACTGCAGATTAATCTAGCTTAACATGACTGAGGGAGTCCTAAAGGCTAGAAATCCTCAGTCCTAGAGGAATTGGAATTTGTATCTTTATTCGGTCACACGAAAATGAATGAAAAGCTGAAAAATGAAAGAGAATCTTTGCTCACTCACCATTTTCCAGTTTATCAGCTATGTATAATTTCACATTAAGAGAATACCAACATAGAAATAGTGGGGACATTGATACAAACATTGAACTCAAAGACTCAACTTGGCTAGTTAGCGATCTATGAGATGACCTGCGTGATGGCATCGATGGCAGTATTAGTAAAGTTTGAAGCTTTGGAAGCTGATCTGTTTGAGCAGAAAAATGGAACAATCTCTCAAAACACCTGACATTTCTGACAAATATTTTGGGCATTCTTTGAAAATTGGCCAATTTACATGACAGTAACTTTCCTTTGTTCTTGGCTGAGTATTCAAGTGTGAGCAACGGCAACCCAATTGGTGGTCCCAATGGTAGGTAGCATGTCCAGGACACAGCGGTCTCAAGAAGACCCAAAATTGTTGGGATGTCTCTGTACTAGGGATGTAACCAATTTGAACAAATTGAATGTATGAATAAATGTGTTTTAAACAGATACAAACACAGATACAGCAATGTCCACTTCGGGTTTAAATCTGAATACAGATATGAACATTATAAACATATACATATAGTGGCATTACATTGCAGTCCCATATCATGAAGAGTGGCTAAAGATAGAGCCCTGAGCATGGCTTTTTATGCCTGTGGGTATCACAATGCATCTGCACACCAATGAAGTAGAACAATTGTCGAGTGTAGAGAGGAAAGCAGCCATCCACCACTAAACCAGAAGTAAAGATTTTCAAGGGCTTGCTTAAACATTCTCCTCAGGAACCAGCTTCATCAGACGTCACATGTGACAGCACGCCACTTTAAGTGCCATCTGAGCTGATGAACATCTGAATCCATAAGCAAATCTGGGTCACGCTCCGGTTTGCAAAAGCAGAGATTCCGCAAAAGTTTTCCACGGCCGACTGTGGCCTCTTGCAAGAATAGCTCAGTGGGGGCTCTAGCGATGAGCGACAGTTGTGTGCCTGACTACTGCTCACTCATTGCTTTTTCCCTCTATCTCTGCCTTTCTCTTTTTCTCCGAGGTGCACCATCAGTACAGCCTCATGGGGAGAAGAGCTGACAGACTGAGTAGCATTCTGGGTAATTCCCAGGGGCCTCTTGCAGGCGATGAAGAAAGAAGTGGCAAGTTCCAAAGTGGACACAAAGAGAAGGAAAGGCAGGGTAAACTGAACAAGCATGCGGAGAACGATATAGAGGGAGAAGAAAAATAGGGATGGAAGGAAGCAATGAAAAATCCTCCGAGAGGCATATAAATGTCAGTCCCCTTCATTCTTTCTGACCCTCAAAAACTCTTGCTTTCGAATAGCTTTAGTCCTATTCTCCGCTCCGGAAAGCTTCCCTTTCTCTTTTCTCGCTCCCCTCCCCTCGTCTTTGCTCTGCAGAGGCAATAAATCAAGGACTGGTGCTTTCTCCTCCCTCCCTTCGACCCTCCTTTCAGGAGATAATACGGCAAAGAGCTGCCGAGGACAGCTCGACTGCATCAACAAGAAAAACACAGACAATGTTAGAAGACATACCATGGTTGATTCTTTATGTCAGCATCGCCTTAAGTGGGGTTAGAAGAGTCGGAATTGTGAAAAAGTTGGGAAAATCTCTCTATCATTCTGAACTGCTACATCTGTATTACATCTCTCTTTATAAAAAAAAATCTGAAATAACCATTTAGACTTGCCCTAGATTTGACTAGGTTGAAAATATAATTGAATGTTTTATATTTTATTATACACCAGCCATTGTTGAATCCTCGATCCTGGTTGGTCAGACAGTAGTCCTGGCTCTAGTAGTTCTCGTTCCACTATGTTGTTGACTTCTTTGGTAAACACTCTGTATAATCATAAATGATGAGGATTGTTAAAATGCTGCTAATTAACAAAGAAAAACGTTGACATTCTGTAAGGAGATTTTTATTTATTTAACATCTAGGGAAGGAGTCTCCAATGTCAGCAAGTTTTCCACCATGCGAAAGTCTTCAGGATGGATTACTTTCTGCTTTTTTGGTTCTTGGTAAATTGGCAAAGCTGGTGATTGAATGGCTGTTTATTGCTGCTATAACACAAGTGATAACAGGAAGTAACTTGTCTTGCAGACGTTCTACAACATTAAATGCAACAATATACAGATAAAAAGTATGATGTGCTGCTCGTTAATAATTGTAGTCATTGCTGTGGTATTAGACGACACTTCTGGATGTGCTTCCACTCTGTCATTGATTTGTATTTGATCATAAAATTAGTAGAACAGGTCAAGTACTTTCCAAGTGGATTGGCCTGGATGGGGAATAGCCTCATGAAAGCCATTTGGAAAAGTGGCTCATTGCCCTTTCATACATTCTATACCAATGCTTGCAAAGCTGCCAATAATTCTTTACCAAATGATATAATGGACCACTGAGAGGCACTAAAACTGAGAGCATTCTCAAGTCAGGACTTGCCCTTTGTGTCCACATTCCCTCATTGTGAAGTGGGCCTCTTTGGCTTTGTTATTAGCTTCGCCACTGGAATTGTGGCGAGTCATCCTACAAATGGTGAAATTCAGCCAACAGATGGTGGCTGACATTCAAAATATGTGAAACATTGCATTTTTTGCAACCTTAGATGTAAAGTAATTATGCAATTCCCTCAAGCCTCACCTGTTTCTGGTTTTGAAGGTCACAGAGCTAAAACAATACAAACAAGTGACCTCCACAATAAGGCTTTGTTTTTCGTCATTAAAAATTGTTTTTTTGCTTAGTTTCCCGTATTACGGCCACACCTTTTTAGCTAGGAGAGGAGAGGGGACTCTGAACCTTTCCTAATTAAAGCTCGGCTAAGATCCAACTCCCATACAGAGCGTGGAGGTCCTAATTATGAATAATAAATATCTTTGTTAAATCAGTCAATGCATGGCAATTTGTTCTCGGCACAGGAAATCAATCTGAAGCAATCGTCAAGGGGCTTTTACCTGGCACAGGGTTGCCTGAAAGGACCTTTTAGTAGAATCTCTGTTTAAGCAAAGTCAATGAATCACTTGCAATGAAGAGCCAGTCTAAAGAAAATTAAATAAACAATGCTGTAGCGCTAGGATTACTAATACTTGAGATACTTGGACTACAAGGACTAGAAGGTGAGGTCAATGCAACATAAACAATCAAGCAAATAGTGAGCTTTTAACAAAAAATTTTAAAAACTGATAAAAGGGTTGAGGTTACTTTAGGTTAGATGCAGACTGGAATTAAAATAGCACTGCTCTAATTTCCGTGTCTGGATAAATGCATTGGCTGGGTAAATTGGAAGTGCTTGATGTTTTTGATGTTGTGATAAATTGGAGCTGAAAGGCGTTCTAATATTATAAGAACAGATCCAAGTACAAGCCAACAATCAGAATACTCAATCAGCTTTTAGTAGTGCCAGGGATTGCTGCGGTGGGTTAACAGTAGCACAGTGATCCAGAAACACACATGCGGCCTCAGACATGGCTGCCATCTGACCTGCTGATCTCTCTAAGCTAAATCCAGCTATTGTGCCAGCGATTGAATGGGAATGATGGCAGCGCATTGTCGAGGTGTTTCTTAAAAGATCTACTTAACCCAAACCCATTAATATTAGCTGTGTAAAGCTAGATGTATTAATACTAGTCAGTATTCAGACCCCGAGCATAACTACAGATTTAAGTTGTGCAACCGTTAGCCATGCAGGGTGGAGTTTGAGTAAAGCAGAGTCTTCATTAGGTTTTGCACACAAGTAACTGTTGGAGAACGATATAAAAAATAAAATGCAAAATATTAGAATGTGCTGGATCAAGTGCTATTTTATAAACTGCTGAATAACTAGGATGGAAGCCATGTTGTTAAATTAAACCAAATCATGCAGCAATATATTATCTATATACTAGACTCCTATTAGATGCTTATTTTCAATGCTTGCCATCTCATTTACAAATTATGATATTAACTTTGAATATGAGCAAACTTTCCCATGTAAATATTGAAGTAACTTTTGGACTTAAGTCGCCAAGGCTGAACACCACATAGAAATGTAATCGAGAAGCATTTCTACAGTCTGCAAAGCCAGGGGGAAAAAAAGAAAAACACCTTCCTTGTATAAAGTATAGATGCTCACAATGTTTGCACTGTTCCTACTTCCATCAGTTGGCCATTTGCCAATTTGGCTCTCGTTAACCAGATACATGATTCCATTGTTTCCCCGTGTAGCAAGATTTCAATGGATACATGCAGCAAGCACAAACTGATAAAGAAAGTTGGAGAAAGATGCTCTAGAGTGTTGATTTCTCCACTGTAGCAGATGGGCGCAGGATCTGAATTGGGGCGTAACAGGTTCTGGATGGGGCTGTGCATAATCCATGCTGATCTGATGGGATTAACACACGAGCGCCAGGCTACATCTCCAGAGGCCGAGCTTCGAATTCAAAGTCACTATGTCATGAAGGCTTGGCCGAGGGAGACTGGATCAGCCGGAGGTACGGCAGCGGGAAACTGGCAGAGAGAGCCCGGCCATCTGGTGCACTCTTGAACCCAGAGAACAAAGCAACACTTTTACAGGGGCTTGATAGTGCTGGACACTTGTTACATTAGAGGAATATTTCATACAAAACTGCTAGAGGTAATACTGATTAAAAAACACTGGTGCATGATCAAAAGCCCTTCCTGGGAGACAAATGCAGCATCTAAACTTTATTAAATATGACTGAACCTACAATTGGATACATATCAGATGAGGCCCAAATTTTGCCATGCACACCATTGGTATGTTCTGGCAAAATAAAAATAAAAACAGGAGAAAAGCTTTAAAATGATGCTTTGGGGTTGTTTTGAGGCTGAGGGTCCACAGACTCTTAAGCATTATATTTTAGCCTAAAACCTTTTTGCCTCTGCCAGGAGGTTATGACTTGGCCATAGACGAATTCTAGTCTTTCAGCACAAACGTGTCCAAATCAACAGAAACAGTTGTAGGACAAAATAAATGGATTATAAAAACCATCCCGATCTCAGAATATAAACTCTATTGAAGAGGACAGTCCACACGCAAAAACCTACGAATATAAAGATCATAAATGCTGTATACTCTATACTGTAAGTGTCTCAACGTAGATACTCTTGACAGTAATAGACTTAACATGGATATTCTCTCTAGTGGGGGCTTAACCAAATATTAATTGTGGGGGTGGTGATAGTTTTGAAAGCAGTATTTACCCATAGTGTATACACAGTGTGTATATATATATATATATATATATATATATATATATATATATATATATATATATATATATATATATATATATATATATATATATGTATACACACATACATATATGGGTATACCAGTAAAAACGTTCCAATACCAACATCCAATACCACAAAATACTATGTGATTTAAGTCTAGTGTATGTTGATGACAGCAAAATCACAGCGATCTAGCAAACAAAGGAAAGCAGACTGCAAACTGTGCTCTGTGAAAACATCCAGAAGAGGAACTACAGCATCTTCGTACAATACAAGGAACCTGATAAAAGAAACATCAGATAATACATAGGTTGGTTCTATGTTGGTTGCTGCAAACAATGAACTAGTAGAGAAACTGTCATGCATGAGAGCAGTTCAGTTCTGTAAGTACTGAGCACTGAGCCACGCACACTTCCTTTCACCAGGGTCTAAACCAGTGGTCATCAAACCATCTTCCTTGAGATTTACCTTCCTACAGGTTTCATCTCCAACCAAAATCTAACACACCTGTTTTGGTTGATCAAGAACTTCTTAAGGCAATGATTCGATGGTCAGGTGGGCAAGATTATTGTTGGAGCTAAAGTCTTTAGGAAGGTAGATCTCCAGGAACAGGGCTGGTGACCACTGGTCTACACTTTGCTCATGAACGAAGGTGCAATCGACGGTAATTTTTAATGATCACATTCACTGATTATTATTCTGTGCACCCTGCTTTCATGCTCTATACATCTCCAAGATACTGTTTAAATGCCATAAACTAAGCAACCAACATAAACACCCCTGATTGCTTAATACGGCGTGTCAGTATTACAGAGTACCAAAAATCATACTCATGGAAAAAAATGGAATTGATGCATCAGTTACTATGAATAACTGCTAATATCTCCTGACTGTAGAGTCACTGAGCAGCCACTGTAGAGTGATTTCCCGTAATTCCTCCGCAACAGAGGCCATCTCTCCTTTCTGCCGTATCAAGCACTTTTGAAGAGCTCTTGAACAATATAAGTCGGTGACCCTGGTGCCTTGTAATTCACCCATTCTCCTCAATGTATCATCTACTGCCTTCATTTTAACCACCAATCATTTGATCCCTGCCTGCCAGACCTGGAGTTATATGTGTATTCATAACACAATTTGCCCTAATTACTGCCTACAGAACTGCAGCTTTTACATACTACCTAGATCTCTAGTAGAAACTATACAATGAGCGTTCTAATAATATGCAGCATATATTATTGCAGAAAATCTTCCATGAAAATATATTCAAGTGGAACATCGGATCTCCTGTGCAGCCTATCCCCCTCAAGCTATATGCATGTGGAAAATTACCTCGACCATTTGATTAGAAAATGACACCTGAGAGAGAGAGAGAGAGAGAGAGAGAGAGAGAGAGAGAGAGAGAGAGAGAGAGAGAGGGATGGGATAGGATGAGAGCCTCTTAAAATTAAAAAGAATGACAGCAGTGTTGCGGCAGTTTTCTCCACCAGTTTATTGGCCTGGGAGTCGAAGTCTGCTGCAATATCTTTAAATAGGTGAGATGAGACAAGCGTGAAGGATCAGAAATAAGCTGCTAACACCGCGATGTAACCGTGCAGTAATTAGTCCGCATCACAGGAGCGCACGTGTTTTTTCACCTAGCACTGCTACTGTATCTTCCATATTGACGCTTTAACGCTATAGAACAATATCATATCATATCATTAGTGTAAGTAGATACAAACAGATCTCATGCACAGATCTCACCAGGGTTAGTTCACATGACACGCTTCTGACTCAAGCTCTGAGACTTCAAGTCTTCCCTGGATAAATATATAATTCATGCATGTGGTACTGGTAGTTGTAGTGGTAGCGCCACAACTGGGGCGCCATTTGCGATACTACAATTGCAAATATGGTTGTAGAGTAAACATAAAAGACATTTTAAACCCAGGTAAAGTCAAATAACTTCAAAAAATCATATTGTTTTTGCGTTCAAATCGGAATCGCAGGCTTGAAATATCCTTTTCCGCAAGTCATCCATTATAAGTTATGAAAGATGTCCATTTAAGTGTCCGACTCGTCCCTGTTACTTAAACACATCCACCCCTACGAAATATTTGGAACAGTCCACGTCACATGTTGAACAGGAAGTCGCATCATCAATTCAGACATTTCCTGAAGATCATGGGAAGAAGAATTTTCAATGATGGTGTGATTTTAAGTGTGAAAGTTACACAAATGGCAGGTTGAAAGTAAAGTATTAATTGGAAAAAATCTATTCAGTAAATCGTTTGATCTTTGCGTCATTAGCATGGGTGCTAGTTAACCAAATTTTATGTACTTGCTAAAAAAAAAAAAAACCTGAACTGTTATTCATTTAAGAGCAAAATGCAGGGACTTAAAACTGTAAAATAACAAAATAAAAAACCCTGAAAGACTGATTTTTGAATTGTTAAATGTATATTTTATGTGCCAATGCGCATCGTTTACATCAAGTGTCCTTTCCTTTTTCAGCTGGGTGGATTTTATTTTTGTTTAGCCTGAGCGCTAATTTAGCCGAGAGAGATCGGAAAAGCGCTTTCAGCTAAAAACGCTTCAGCTACACCGTAACCGTTCGCACACGAACTGTTCGCTGAACCAAAACCTGTGTCCAATGTTCGCAAATTCGTCAAGTGGAGGAATTTGTACAATAATAATTTGTTTTTAAAAGGTTCTCACTATGTAAACTATTGTTTAATATAGTAACATTTATCTAAAATTCCTCATTGTGACATTATAATAAAACAAATATAAGATTGTAGAGCAGGTTTCTAGCAATACTTGCTTATTAAACGTTTAAAATTTTCTCGTTCTTAGCGATTAAAGCAGACCATTTGGATTGTTTCAAGCATTTATTTCCAAAATGGAGTTCAATTGTGTAATTTTTACATGCTAATAATGAGTAAAATCTTATATTTGTTTTATCGTAATCTCATAATGAGACATTTTAGATCGATTACAGTGTATATTTACGATTTCATCTTGCAGTGATTAATATTCAATAAATTTGCCTTGATTAAAGATATCATCATGAGATCTTTTTTTTTGCAGTGTAAATTGACTGTGTGTGTGTGTGTGTGTGTGTGTGTGTGTGTGTGTATATACACATATATAATGTGTGTGTATATTCAAATAAACTGTACATTAAATGTCTCGCTTTGCATGAAATCCAGCTGTAAGTTATCCAAACACTGGACATGGGCCTAACGATGGTTCCGCTACACGCATTTTAGGAAACCATCCAGAGCACAAAGATGATAGACGGATATATTAAACGGATTTACGCGTCCGGTTGACTCGAGGCCTGTTTCGAAACCCCCGTCCACGCTGCTGCTGGAATGTCTCCTGTGTTTACAAGAGGGCCGATTTACTCCGCAGTAATTTTCCACTCTTACTGCACGTCGGGGACGTTCCTGCATCAAACTGATCCTACGTACACACGCAGAGCTTAAAGCAACTTAAGTAAGCTTCTATAGGAGTTAATGTAATATTGGTGAGATTTACAACCTGCCTGTACTTACACAGTGTGTGTGTGTGTGTGTGTGTGTGTGTGTGTGTGTGTGTGTGTGTATCCAGCTGGATGGATATGAAATACAGGATGCACTAATTCATCTTTGACGCTCATCCAACATAACAACAACAACAAAAACGAGCACTTCGGGGAAAACTGAATTACGACGGGAAGTGAATTGAGAAATAATCAAACGCGTCGCAAATAATCAATTAATAGCGATGAACAACTTCTAAACAAGCGTCTAATTCGACTAGATATTTTACGACAGTGGTGCAATTTGTAAACCGAAGCAAATATGTAAGAGGTGCTATATCCACACACATATACATATACAGTATATATACATTGTACTAAAGGTTTTACACATTTCCAGGTGAGACTTACATATTAAAGGTACTAAAAGTGGGGGAAAGCATTGGAAATGGTATCCCAAGGAAACACACAAACTTTGCCATTCACTCCCTTGTCCAGTCCTTCTTCCCTTCCCTTTTCTTTCTTGTGCACCTGACTTACTCGAACCTTCATAGCAAACTTGCATGAATGAAAGTGACTGATAGCCAGAGACCCCTTCTACAGTACATATGAGAAAAATCCATGAGAGATTAATTCGCCATGAAACTGTCAGTGGGTCTGGAGCAACACACCTAATAATAATAATAATAATAATAAGTCGAGATTTTTTTACAGTCTTTATCAGGTTTTATTCTGCATGTCAGTGGATTACTAATCCCTCCTGGACTTCTCAGCCTGCCTGGGCTCGGGACAGCTTCCCTAATTGCCCGCGAGGAAAGATGGAATGATGGAAAGTACTGTTTTATTAAGAAAATATCTAGATTTCAACCATTTTGCATCTCTATTCAGATGCACTTTACTTACATGGCTGATCCAAAACCTATATATTAATATAAGAATATGCACAATAATTAAATTGCACATGGCAATAGTGATCTGTGCAGATGCTGGAGGAGACAGATCACAGTGTTCTGAAGCATAGAGAGAGAGAGAGAGAGAGAGAGAGAGTCACCTCTGGCTTTTCAGTTTGCTCTCCTTCTTATTGATAACCCCCGGCACACAGTTGGTGAGCTCGGTCCAGTCGGCGTGCAGTCCGCAGCTCCAGCCCGTGGAGAAGCGCGAGAACAGCCATGTCTCTTTGCGGTTGGGCCGGTAGCACGTGCACTTCTTCTGACCGGGTCGGCAGTCGCAGGGCAGCTCGAGGCGCACGTTCTGCACGAGGTGACGGCCGAAAGTGGTGCCGCCGGTCTTCTGGATGTGCAGGAACACGAGCACGTCGTCGCCCTTGATCTGGAAGTCGACGGCGCGCTCCAGGTCGCGCGCGGGGAAGTAGTACTTCTTGACGTAGTGCGGGTCGGGAGTGGGGAACGCGTCGGCGTCGTCGTCCTCGGGCGCATAGGCGCGCGGCAAGCCGAAGTTGGACGTCACGCCGCCGGGCGCCGCGTACTGATAGAGGATGAGCATGAAGAGCGCCGAGCCGACGACGGCGAACAGGAACTTTCCGCTCCTCTCGACCATGGTCCCGTGCGGCGCGAGTCGCGCGCTACCGTCGGCCCGCTTGGCGGAGCGGAGCGCGGCGGCGCGTGGGCCCCATCCACGGAGCACGCTGCGCGCACCAACTCAGTTCAAAACAAAACAAAACAAAACAAAACAAAACCGCACAACAACAATAACAGCAATAACGACAACAGGCGAGACACGAGCGTTCAAAATCCGACCGCGTGCGTACGGTCTCCCGCCTCCTCTTTCGCGCCACCGGAAAGCAACGCGGCGCGTGTGATCGCCGGGATTTAAAGTCCTCTCTCTTATCGACTCGGAGCTCCTCGCGCCAGCTGCGTGCACGGCCGCGCGCACCACCTTAACAACACCCCCCGCCCCCCTTACAGCGAATGCGCGCTCCCGATTACACGCGAAATGAGAGAACTAGAGTATTTATTTATTTTTTCTTAAATATTATTGAAGTGCAAGTTTAAAGGAGAAAAGAAAAAGCTGTTAAATTAGCTTAGAAGATAAGAAAAGGAAAAAAATATTATGAATAATAATAGAGAATAGACCATATAATAAAAATTGAAACAACCAATTATTATTATTTTTATTAATACTGATACTACTACTACTACTTATTACTACTACTACTAATAATAACAATAATTATTGTTATTATTAGGCATAATAATATTATTATGGTAAACAATATGGTAATTAAATGTTAATCATGTAATAGCTAACAGCTAATATTTTTAACATTTATGTCAACTATTCAAAAGGAATTATCTGTAAATTGTTTTTTTTTTAATAATTATATACCGTGCAATTTGAAAGGAGTTGGAAATAATCAGCAATTCAATTAAATAAGTGAATGAATAAATACATTTTATATAGGCCTGTTACATTGTGTATTATAATCAAGTGTCCCCATGCACTACACAGTTGTTGTATTCACTAACACACCTCTGTGGTGTATATTTCGGTGTTTTTTGCCCCATTGGCACAGCCATTTATAAATTGTATGCTAATGAGGTGATGAGTCAGGAGTTTTATGGCAAGAAAACACTCAAATGTGCAGGGACTGAAGGAGAAGAGGGTGGGAAACACTGACTCAGCTCATGAAGGACCTCATGATTTGCTGATGAGCTGAACTGAAGAGAAAAACACGCATGCAGGGTATGAGAGTGTGTGTGTGTGTGTGTGTGTGTGTGTGTGAGAGAGAGAGAGAGAGAGAGAGAGAGAGAGAGAGAGAGAGAGACTAATATGTAGCTTGGTTCTGTTCTTATGTAGTTTTTTCTTTTTTTAAATTTTGCATAATGTGAAATAATGTCCATACTTTTTAAACATGATGTAAAACTATCGAATCAATCTTCCTTCGTTTTTTGAGCTGAATGGGACTCCACAGCTAATGGACAGTGTTCAGAGCACACGTTAGTGATGAAATGCATGCCTGATCTGCTAAAGTTCACTAAAAGAGTGAACAGAATACAGGACATTGTTTAAAGTGGGTGATGATGTTGAATTAGCGTGAAAACGAAGACGATGAAAGACGTGACTATTTCTAAACACAGACCTCTTGCTAGTTATAAGCAGCTTTTGATTTTATGGTAATTTTTATGACTGTTGGAATCTGCACAGCTTTTGCTTTTTATCTCTTCCTGCCTCCTTCCTATCTCTCTTTAACACACACACACACACATACTCATGTACAGTGAGAAGCAGATGGTCTACACCACTGCGTTTCATTTTTTCTTCGTTCTCGTGTGCGTATGTTGATGAACGACGATCACCCACAAAATGCAAAGCACGCGACAGCTCATTTGCATGCGACAGCTCATTTGCATGTAGTGACGCCCACAAACATCCATAAAAGGTAACGCTCACAGTGAGCTGAAAGTGCGAATGGAGGATTAAACGGCAAAAGAAAAGGAATTTCTCAGAGGCAGAAGTGGGAGTTATTTTGAGCCCTACATTGTATTTAGCAGTGTAACAGCAATGGTTTGACAAAGGTATCTCCACTGTACCCAGGTGATCAAGGACAACAAGCATGCCACACAGGAAAAATACAGTGTTTAAGTGTCTCAGTGACTGTCGTAGCGACACGGTCTTCAGCCTCTTGCACACTTTGGCCTCTTCCAAAAGCAGGATGGCATGTGTCATAAGGAAACACGATTTATTGAAGCCGGTGATGGCACACAGCACAATAGGTAGCATACGGCACGTTCCAGATTGAGACATACCAGATCGGCCACTTAGTCTTGGCTCTAAAGTGTTGCGCCATATTAAAAGATGATGCCATGGCAAAGGGAACTAACTTGTACACCAGCTTAGAAATTGCAGTGCGTCCTTCATTTATACTGTAGCTTTTTTTTTCGTAATTAAATGACTAGTCTTATTTATTTGTCTTAATTTGTGGATTTGTGTTGGCTTGGTTTCTTGAATTATTAATATTTTTCCATATTTCATGTTTCTTTATTTAAATCCAGCATTATGAAACGACTGGATTTCACAAAAGTTTCATTAAATTTGTGTGTATAATTGAAATAAACAAGCTATTCAAACTTGACAGCATATTCCATATATAAAATCACAGTAAGTCATCACTATATTATACAAGTTAAAGCCTCTCAGTCAAGGTTTATAATAGTGAGAAGGTTAAGAACGTTTCTTGTATGAAATGCCCCTTACAAATGATTCACGTCTAAATAAATGACACATAATATCCAGCTTAATAAATGAGGCCCAACAGAAAATAGGAATTCAAGTAGTAGTAGAAGAAGAAGAAGAAGAAGAAGAAGTCAGTGTACTTGATATAAATATGTAAACAACTTGGATTGAACTGGGTTTTATTTCTATATATTTATTTATATTTCTTTTTAAATATAGGGGTATTATTTCTATGGATACAGCGCCCCCTAGCCTGAAAATCATTACCCCGGATGAGTTGTTTGGCCAAGTTTTAATTGCTTAACAACTTAATCACGCTTCTGAAGCATTAACTCGACTTGAAGCAGAAGTTTTTCTTCACATGCTGCTGGTTTGCTGCTGGTTTCTCATTCAGCCTCAGTCATTACCAAGCTCATTAAGCTGTATCAATTATTCATGTTCTCCATCTGCAACAAGCAAGAGAGAGAAAGAGAGAGAGAGAGAGAGAGAGAGAGAGAGAGAGAGAGAGAGAGAGAGAGAGAGAGAGAGAGGAATAAACCAAGGAACTGATAAGTTGGATGGAAAACTGGAAAACACCACCAATAAGCCAGTCAAGCATGCTCGCCGGGTCATATTTATTCAGTCATTATATAAAAAATTGTCACATTATGGGCTTCACATTGGGTTTTATTACTAGGTAGTGAGAGCTCCAAGGTTGGCTGCTTATGACAGTCGAGTGACTCACGACTCAACTGTCCAATTTATATAAGGACACTTTTCTGTCTGGCTGACTCAGTGTTCAGAAAGTCTATATAATAAAAATAAAACGATCCGAGTTATTAAAAGCCCAGTTTCATAAAAGCTAAAGATCTCACTCAACCATTTAGCAGTGCTAAGTTATGAAACATAACAAAATGCACTTCTGTCTCCGTCATGTCCAATTTTCCCATTTTCACTCAGCAGGACAAAATATATGTAACATCCAAAAATACGCCAGTAAACGCTTTATTTTTTTATGCGTACTTCAAAAGCGGGTCAGAGCCCAAATTAATAATTTTTTTTAAAAATAGCTGGGGTTCTGTGGTTTCCAAAAAGGGGAACTAATGAACAGGGCTGTCGCCAAGACCGTCACCGTCAAGTCCAAGACCAGGACTAGCCGAGATCAAGTCAAGACCGAGTCTTAAGTGGGGGAAAAGGCCAAGTCGAGATCAAGTACCAATGAAAGTGAGACCAAGTCAAGATCGAGACCAAAAACCATTGAAAATTCTATTTGAGGCCAAGCCCTTACTTCAACTACTTGGCAACATTTGTGCATTGCGCCAATGAGTAGGCTATGTTTTCTTAAAAATTAATTACTTCTTGTTAAACTTTGCTCATATAAACAGAAAAGACAACGGAAGACTATATTAAGCCAGACCAATGCCCAAGCCCAAGACAAGTCCAAGTAGAATGCCAATAAATCTGAGAGTAGTCCAGGTCTTAAGAATTAAGAATTAAGAATAAAAAAGAATATAACATTTTGTCACTAAACTAAACAAACAAAGGTGCTAGTAAATTAAAGAATAATAGATAGGTGATTGCTGATATTCTTCTTAGTATTTTTTGTATTGGATGTTTTTCAAAAATGTAAAAATGTATTTATAAAAATGAGGTTTTCTTTCATTCAAGATACTCTAGTTATTGTTGTTTATAAGATTTATAAAGAAAATTGACATGCACTTTATATCATAATGGCGCATATATTTCCAGGGATATATGACATGATGTGATTGTACAAACGTCTTCAAGGTTGCTTTGATATTTGTATTACTACAGTTTAAGAGAAGACAGGTTCTAGAGCAGGGGTGTCCAATCTTATCCACAAAGGGCCGGTGTGGGTGCAGGTTTTCATACCAATCAAGCAGGAGCCATGACGGATTCTACCTGTTTAATCAGTTGATCTTGGCTTTCAATAGACTCAGGTGTGGCTTCTGCTTAGTTGGGATGAAAACCTGCACCCTTTCCAGATAAGATTGGACACCCCTGCTCTAGAGGCAATGTATCCAAAGATCCGAAAAATGATTGACCAAAATTGCTGTCTGTACCTGTAGTGGTTCTATGTATAATCCTCCAAAAGAGGATTTCCATTTCAGAGAGGCTTTCAAGCAGCAGCTAAAAACTTCATAACTGTCCAAGGAGGCCTTGAGAAACTTTTATCTACTAATTTAATTTTATACTAATTACTGCTTAATCCTGGGCTAGATAATGTATGAACCAGTGCAGTGTCATGGAGGAAGTCATTGTCAATGGCCTGCAGCACAGAAAGGGAAGTGGTTAGACTATAATGCGTGACACAGTACTCATAATGCTTGTCTCCTTGTGTATCAGATTGTACTCAATTCTTTAATCGAATTAAGTGTGTTTGTCTGTGCTACACAGTTGGTCCATGCAAGATTGATCAAATCTTCACAGTCAGAATATGGTTTAAGGCAACATGGTTTACAGTTTTTTACGATCACTATGACAATTTTTTCAATACTTCTAACAATTTTCCTAAACTCAACGCACCAACACACCTACAACACACAATTGGCAAAAAAATTCTCCACATTTTTTTTTTTTTTTTTTTTTGGGGGGGGGGGGGGGTTAGTAAATGCATGCATTTTGTTTCTTTTGCTGCAGAAATTCAATACAAAAAATGAATGACCCATCTCAGAGTAGCTTTATAGAATGTATGGTTTATGAAAAAAAGAGGACAGAGACAGAATTCCTGCAGTAAAGGCTGTATTTGCAACAGCACATTACTGCAAGATAACAAAACATGCAATATAGCTGCCATTTACAGTATTATGTGAAAATACAAAATTTACAAATAGAAAGACAAAGAAGAAAAAAAAAGGGGGGGGGGGGGGGAGTCATCTAATATGCCCAGTCTTCTGCATTTAGCCACATGTTCTCATCCACATCACACCTGATATCTTCTCTGGGAAGGCATCTTGGGAAGAATCTTTTGGCATGCCTTATCCACCCCTGGCAGTGTTCAGCTGTGATGTCTTGACATGCAGCATCCATTGCATCCAGGAGGTACATTTGGTCCTGTGGACGATGGTCAAAAACCTTCCATCTCCAGGCTGAGAAAAACTCCTCAATGGGGTTGAGGAAAGGGGAGTAAGGGGCAAGGAAAAGGGACATCATCCTCAGATGAGTGTCAAACCAGGCTGTGACTGCACGGGAATGGTGGAATGCCACATTGTCCCATGTGATCACATATACTGGCAAGTGGTCTCCCACCTGTCCCCTTTCTACCTCTGGCACCAGTCTTTCGTGCAGGTCTTCTAAAAACAGGACAAGGCGGTCAGTGTTGTAGGGGCCAATCTCACATTTATGCTGGAGTGCACCATTGTTGGAGACTGCGGCGCACATGGTGATGTTGGCTCCTCTCTGGCCCGGCATAGTAACTGTGGCCCTTTTGCCAATTATATTTCTTCCACGCCGACGCCTTTTCGCCAAGTTGAAGCCAGCCTCATCAACGTAGATCATGTCATGTGGGATTTGATTGGCCTCCAAGTCCATGACTCTCTGAAAGTAATCAGACACAGTGTGTGTAAATGCTTTGCTGTATACCTGCTGTATACCTACTATGTCTGCAAAACACACTATGTATAGTACAGTAATGACTATATTGCATAACCTTACCTGGACGTATTGGTGATGTTCTTTGATGCGCTCACCGTTCCTTTCAAAAGGAACTTTGTATAATTGTTTCATTCTGACTCTGTGTTTAGTTTGAGTCCGAGAAATGGATGTTATGCTGATTGCTGCAATGTTCTCAAAGACGAGGTTGTCCTCTACAACTCTGGACTGAATGTCCTTCAGTTTTATTTCATTGTAGGAGAAGTAGGAGAAGCCCTTATACAATATTCTACCTGTTGGTTTCTCGAAAAATCCGGACAATGGATGCCACTGTGTCCCGGCTGAGATTTGGCTGTACTCGTTCACCAGCCTCTCTGTATGATAGCCAGTGGTTTATGACATGGTCTATGATAGTAGATCTTATTTCATTAGTTACCCTAGCTCTGGCCCTTCTTTGAGCGCCACCACGCATTCTAACTCCTCTCCCTCTACCTTGCCCTCGTCCAGACATTCCTCTCCCTTGCCCTTGTCCCACTCCTCTCCCTTGTCCTGGTACTTGTCTTCCTCTTCCTTGTCCTGGTACTTGTCCCCCTCTTCCTTGTCCTCGTACACGTCTTCCTCTCCCTCGTGCAGGCATTTTTCTTACTGTCTTTGTGTTGCTCTATATTGTTCCTTTTCCACACAAGATCAGCCCAAAGAGACCCTCGTTTATATGGTCATACAATCGAAAGAACCTCAATACCTGAATGTGTTTCCTAGATGGGAATCAGCTGTGATTTATATATATATGCATAACTTGAATCAGCTGTTTCTCAGTAGCAATGGAATAAAATACAGGGGATATATTTGTGTTTCAGTTCACAACATGAAGAGCTATTCACTTTGACTTTAGCCTTTCAGTTAGGTTTAGAAGATGATGTTATATATCCTAGCAGAACCAATCAATATATGGAAAAAAAAAGGCCATTGTTTAGTGATTCCAGATTTCTCGCCATGCACCATTGCAGCTTCTGTAGTAAATCTTCTCCTGCAGTTTCATTCATTCATCTTCAGGAACCGCTTTTTTCTTGGTCCAGGTCATAGATCCAAAGCCTATCCCAGAAACCCTGGGTGCGAGCAGGAATAAACTCTGGAATAGATGCCAGTCCAAAATGGTAAATGGTAAATGGTCTGCACTTATATAGCGCCTTTTAACCTTTGCGGTTCACAAAGCGCTTTACACTGTGTGAACAAATTCATCATGGTTAAGCATTAAAAGGTAGCAATTGTCAGCATTCAGTTAGGTTCTTATCTGGTCCTTAGTTGCTTTTTTTGCTTAGTTGCTTTCGTCCAGCAAGTAGCCCTTACTGCAAACCAAAAAGTCCATGCCGTAGAGTTGGACCTGATCCATCTCCTCCTACCTGATTTGAATTGAGCCGAAATTCCAGGGGGTAGAGACAACTTGGTGCATTTCAGGCTGGATGAGTGTGTTAAATATGTTGTTTTGTTCTACAACATTGTGTGGGTTAGCGTTAGGAGCCAGAGAAAGGCTTATAGGAGAAGTTCAGTTTCTACAATAGATATGTAGAAAATTGTCCTGAAATTCCAGGGATCAGCCTGTTATTATACCTTTGCAAATCCAGGAAATCTGTGGGTTTGTGCCCTCATAGCCACTGCAGTCCAAGAATGACAAGGTGGTGAGTTGAGCTTATGAATCCAGGGGCAATTTATTTGCACTTGTATTAGGTAGGTTCTTTCCTGAATCCTCTCTAAGCCAAGAGGTCTGGCTGGTGGGTTCCCCTGGGATATTCCAGGTGTAGATCTCTGAAGCTCACTGCTAGCAGTGTATGATTATCATTCTACTGGAATTGCACAAATCATTGCAGTATTCAAACGTTATTTTCTGGTATTGGGAAACTCAGCAGTCTGCATTGATATGGCCAAATCCATTACAGTGCTGACAGAGATGAGGCATCTAAAGCTGCTTGGTGCCTCTTTTTTGATAACTTGATATAGCTTAGAGGTTACTGTTCAGACTAATAAAACAAACAAAGTCAATGAGGGGCATAGAGAAGGGGTCTCTGGATGCCTGTGATTTCACCAGACTACCATGACCTGCATATCCTTCCCAGTTAACCAGGTAGTAGAGCTGACCACTCATGAGGAAGAGCTATAACTGAGAAAGAGGGGGAAGAATTCAAACAGTTTCAATGTAGTTTTAATAATTTTTTAACATGTTGCTGAGAGAGAAGAGAACTTGCTAGATGAATCAGGACAAATTCACAGAATTCAAAGCATCTGGAAGTATCGTCTGGGTTGATAGAGATAGAGAGATACAAAGTGAGAAACAATCTGTTTGTGTGCTCAGAAACAGTTTCTGCCTGGCTGTGTCCGGTGCAGGCAGAAACACCACAGCACAGGCTTTTTCTAGCCTTTTTCCAAACTGTCCAGTTTTGGTGAGCCCTGTGCACGTTGTAGCTTCAGATTCCTGTTCTTGGCTGACAGGAGTGGAACCCAAAGTGGCATCCTGCTGTTGTCAAGGTTTAATGTATTGTGCATTCTGAGATGCTTTTCTGCTCACCACTGTTGTACAGAGTAGTTATTTGCATTACCATAGGTTCCAGTCAGCTCACTGGATGCTTTGTTGTTGTTGCTGTTGTTGTTTTTGGCACTATTCTGTGTAAACTCTGTAGACTGTTGTGCATCAAAATCCCAGGAGTCCAACAGTTTCTGAAATACTCAAAGCAGCTCATCTGGCACCAACATCCATGCCACGGTAAAAGTCAATGGGATCACTGAGATTTTTCCCCCCATTCTGATGATTGTTGTGAGTGTATATTTATTTAGGCAGTTGTGGTGTTCAGGTTGTGTTAGATAATCACGTACTCAGGATTCAGAGATTACGGGTGAACTTTTTAGCACATATGATATTTCATGACTAGGTGATTACAGGATTAGTTCAATGGCACACATAAAAGTTTAATGGTGCCCAATTAAATGTTTAGCAATATAATAGGGAATGAGGCTGTTCTGTAAGTGAAAAAAGCACAATTACCATTTAATCATAAGCTCAATGTGCAGTATAGAGACAAATCTGGAAAGCAACACCAGGGCCCACTTAGACAGTCCACAGTTTTTGCATTTTCCCATTCAATTCAAAGCCATAAAGTCACACTAAACACTATTCCAAAAAAAAAAACAAAAAAAAAAAAAACACAGCTTTTCCTGACTACTGAGGTGTGAGATTCTATAATCAACCCTACTTAGCTAACACTTTCCTGGAGTTCAACAGTTGCAGCACTTTATTTAATACTTTACTTAATACTAGGCTGCTTAAAGCACTAATTGAGGGTTTCACCTTCTGAAAAGGAAACAAGCAAATAAGTAGCACTTAGCCCCCAGTGAAATAGGTGCACATGGCCGAGGTAAGGCTGCAATTACCAACAGAACAATATATCAAAACATTGCTTCTCACACAAAAACAGTGTTTGTGGTGATGTTATATATTTTTCAGCCAACCAAATTAGCAGCTAATTAAGATTTCTGCAGGTAGAAAATTGCTAAAACAACAAAAAGGTTTTGTAGGGGCTTTAATTTCTTTTTATATTTTATCAAATACAATACAATGTTGAATGCTCGATTCTGATTGGTCAGAATATGTTGATTAACTGTTCTATAACAGCAGCTCTGACAGTAGTTCTGACTGCAAGGTGTATATTAAATGTGCTTGTTATAATATATTAACATTTCTATAGTAACATTTCTATGGAGACTTGTATGGTGGACAATGCACACAACTGACTAGAAATACAGTCATTTATTCATCTTTAGTAAGCACTTTATTCGGGTCTGGGTTGCTGTGAATCTGAAGCAGATCCTAGGAACTACAGGAAAGGCAGGAATACACCCTGGATGGGATGTCAGTAAATTGTCGGGCACACCCATACACACACCTTGGGGCAATGTACAGTAGAGCAGCTAGCCAGTCCACATACCTGGAGGAAACCAGAGAACCCAGAGGAAACCCACACAGACATGGAGAGAACATTGGACTCTCCATACAGACAGAAATTCGAGCTCAGTATCCAACACCGAACCCAGGAGTTGTGACATCTTACCAGCTATGTTATGTAATACCTTGATACCTTGTTCATTTCTAACTGGCTTGTTCATTTATAACTTGGATTTAGTTTACACTCCTTAGACTGAGAAACTAATTAAACTGAATAAATATTGAGCTTAGATGCACCAGTAATTAGAATCAAAATGGCTTGATGTTTGTTAAGTAAATGAATGAAGCCTGAGGAGATTTTGACAAACTGTCGTTTCACAAGACATTGATTACGAGGTTAAAGGTGTAATAACAGGGACTGCACGGAGGCTCACCCCATCATCGTCACTCTCATTCAGGGCCGTCAAGATCTGCCCTCTTTTAATCAGCACGTGATGACCGAGGCTGTCTCGGCTTGACCTTCTCCCCGCCGGATCAAAGATAAGGAGAATACGCCTCAAGGATGTGAGCGATTTTTTCCTCCTGAACCAAAGCACTGTGGACCCGGAGAAGGTTAAAACCTTATATTTCAAAGCTTGACGGCTTTATTGTGAAAAGACAGCTACTCATGACATACAGCGTAATTAGCATTCTTACACTGGCAAAATATATAGCTGTTATTGCTTACCGATGCGCCTTTGCTTGATGTTCACTAAATTAAATTTGGCTGTGTAGGAAAACACGGAAGGTTCTTTCATTTTAGTAGGAAACATCAAGTATTCTTAGCAGCTGAAATTGTTTTAAAGTAAACGTGCCATGTTATGAGGGATAAAACTCTCTGGGTTCTACTGTTGTAGGAAAAGAATCAATGATGGAGTGGTATGATGTGTCCTGTCGTAAAGCGGAGTTACCGTTACCATGGCAAAGTTCATCATCTTCCTTTATTTTACAGCACATCATGAAGTGTTTTACAGTATTCCAATTATACAATGGCACTGACGAATTCGCGATTCTGATGTTACAAAGCACTGACACTGGAGATTCCTTCCATTAATGCTACATAAACAATTACACTTTTTTTTTTTTTTTTTTTAAATCTGCGTATACAGAGGGTCCACCATACAAGCCCCAGTGTTTGTTGTTACTATAGAAACAATAACATACTAGAATGAGATTCTGACCAGTCAGAATAGAGAATTGGTCAATGCCATTGTATTGGCATGTGGCTGTAATTGTATTTTCAGTGACTTACCATCTAGACTGATTTTCATTCTAATACTGACAATCATTCTTAGTATCCATAGTTATCAGCTGATCTGATAAAACATCAAGCCTTTCTCTTTCATCGGAGACAACATAGGTTGTGGGGGGAAAAAACTCACTATGAAGTATCTCAAATATCTCCTGTAATCTGTAAAACATAGATGTGGAGTACCAGGTATTGTAATGACTCCTTTTCTTAGCAGCTTTATATACAAGAAAGTTGTAATACAGGTAAAAATACACAATATCCAATAATCAAATTAGTCTATAGAGACATCTTAAGCTTTTATCAGCTCATGTTCAACTCAGGGAAATGCTTTTTGGGCTATGTTCAGAATTTGTCCAAAGGTTTCATTAGTATTTACCCAGGGAAAGTTATGCATATTCAGAGCGGGGTTATGCAGCTATTTAAGCTGATTTGATGCCATTCAAAGTATACAAATCACCTGCGTGTAGCTCACACCTCCGTGTCTGGCAGATTTTCCGTTGGTACGTACTACCAAGTCAAGGTTTTCAATGGCGTCTAGACCACTGCCTTTAAACACAAGCCTGTAAACCTTTGAAAATATAACGGATAGGAAATGCAAACTGAAGAAGGAAATAAAAGCAATAGACAATTTAAAAATGAATATGATGATTATATGAATTAGAAGCATTTAAATAAACCCAATAGGAGTCTAGTGTAATGCCAATATATTGCTGTCTGAATAGCCCTAGTTGTAATTATCACATCAGATAATCACTGCAAAAATTTGGTTTAATTGAACAAAATGGCTTCCACCATCATGATTCGGAATCTTATAAAATAGCACTTGATCCAGCACATTCTATAATCAGAATCGAGCACTCCGCAGTGCTGTGGTATAACGTGTCTTTAAGTTTTCCTTTCACACTTAAGTTAGAAGAAGATCCCGAGTTATATAATCTATAATCTATATATAATCTATAATTATATTATATATAATCTATATAATCTCATCTATAATCATCTAAATACACAGTCTTCAACTTGTGAAATGCGAGCACACACCTCAGGACGAGGGAAAAGCGTTTTCATATCTCTAGGATGGTTTCTTTTACATCACAGTGCCACTGCTGCATATTTAATTACAAATTCTGACACATGCACAAATGTACATTCATCATATGTTTATTACTTGGTTCATCTGCGAGTACTATTCCTGTTCGTAATTCAAAACTTTTTAATATCTCCATAACACATGAATGAATGTCTCTGTATAGGCATACAGTAGATATTTCTCAAGGCAGCGATTTTCCTCCCTCTTTTTTCCCCCTCCACTAACACAGCAGGTGACCTTATGATTGTACATTATACGAATGGGGCCTGATTTTAACACGCCTCAAGTAAGTACCTCGGCTGCGGTATAATAACACGTCAAAATTCCACATGAAATGTGTTCTATTCTACATTAGGGCTGTAATGCTACCGCAAGACTGTTTTAGGCATGCGTACCGTAGCTGAGGTGAGCAAATACACAGCAAAAATGAAACAAGAGGAAAAAACATTTATATCATGCCTGTAAAAACCAGCCTGTTGGCATATTAGTGCTGCGGAAATCAGCCGTCTTGGGTGGCTGTGTTTCAGCCATCTCATTACGCCCTTGACAGCAGCATAGTTACAATACAACAGCTGCACAAGTCAACATGAATGAGATTTTATGAGCTTTCTTTTTTTTATGAGCTCAGGACAAAAATGAAATTAGAAGGTAAGTTATAGGAAGGGTAATAATAATAATATCATTTTAATACATTATCGTTTCTAATATAACAGGGACCTGTAAGGGGGACGTGCCATATAAACAGATTTTTAAAAAGCTTTTTTTGTTGATATGGTTTCAGTGTTCTGCGATGAGCTTTTCAGCATTTGTGGAAGGAGTCTCCAGTGTCAGAGCTTTCTATCCGCCGTGGGTAAAGTTGTACCTTTAAGTTCCATCACCCACCAGTCTCTCGGAGTTAATAAGCAGGGGGAAAATTTGCAGTCATTTCTGCAGAGTTTTCCCCATGACTCTTAGAAAGCTCTGATACTGGAGACTCCTTCCGTAAATGCTAAATAGACATTTCCTTACAGAAAACTTCACCATGTCAGCATATATAAGTTTAATGATTAACTATAAACAATGCTGGGCACAGTGTGTGCTGAGAAAACATTCCCCACACCATTAAACCACCCCCACCAGCCCAGACTGTTGACACAAGGCAGGTTGAGTCCATGAATTTTATGCTGTTGGCACTAAATTCTGGCCCTACCAAAGTGATCAGGTTGATGCTCTGGGTAATGTTCTGCTGGGAAACCTTGCATCCTGGCATTCATGTGGATGTTTCTTTGACACGTACCACCTACTAAACATTGTTGCAGACCAAGTACACCCCTTCATGGCAACGGTATTCCCTAATGGCAGTGGCCTCTTTCAGCAGGATAATGCACCCTGCCACACTGCAAAAATTGTTCAGGAATGGTTTGAAGAACATGACAAAGAGCTCAAGGTGTTGACTTGGCCTCCAAATTCCCCAGATCTCAATCTATTCTAGCATCTGTGGGACAGGCTGGATAAACAAGTCTGATCCACGGAGGCCCCCACCTCGCAACTTACAGAACTTAAATGATCTGCTGCTAATGTCTTGGTGCCAGATACCACAGCACACCTTCAGTGGTCTTGTGAAGTCAGTATTAGGCAGGTGGTTTGTTGTGGCTGATGTACATACATATATATATATATATATATATATATATATATATATATATATATATATATATATATATATATATATATATATATATATATATTTATATATATATATATAATGATATCCAAAATCCATGTTGTTTTTATGAACAAGTTTCTCAAGTCTTGTATCACATCTTCCCCCAGATCTCTGAACCAACATGTGTCATCTTGTAATTACTTCATTCCTTAAGTGCAAAGGAACATTTCCCCTCTGACTCTTCATCCTGTTTCACAAGCCTGTTCTGGCACTTCCTGACCCACTTTCCTCCCACTGATGCATGCAATATCTGTCCTTATCTCCAAATCGAATCTCTCCACATGGTAGCTCAACCATTTCCAAACCTTCTTTCTTTATATGTGTTCTGTCATTAATTCACATCTCATCTCCCACCTAAACTTGTCCCTTGGGCCTGTTTGCAGTCTTCGGTACCTGTGCCAAAATCTTCCACTATAACGCAGATTACATTCAGATTATACCAGTACTGTCATAGGTTGGTCACAATTCTCACATCACTAGCAGAAAATAAACAATTATGTTTCCGTCCGTTCGTTTTCAAACATTCTGTTTTCATTTATCAGACTAGTTATATAATAAATTAGTGACAACTCTTTCCTGTCTCAATGAGATGTCAGTTAAATATGTAACCTGCACGTGATTGGCTGCAACAAGCCACAACTGAGCATTCACTCGAGAAGCCACAATGGTTCATTGTTGAAAAATTAGACTCCCTAGAGTCAGCCCGCCAGTTGAACTCTAAAGTTTATTTTGTGCTTCATTAAGAAGATTCATTTCCATTTATCCTGAATACTCATCAACTCACCTAACACACTGACGAAATCTTCAACAAGCAGCAGTGCAGTCGAATCCTCCCTGCCATGTCACTTCACACTCACAACTGAGAGTCAAACACACCCCATCATTCACACTAACAAACAGCTCAGATGTTGAAAAGAGGTTTCCATGGAAGCATTACACTACATTCACACTAGAATTACACTACAAGAGTAATAGCACTGGCTGCATGTTTTTTTTTTATTTTTTAAAAAGCTCATATATTTGAGTCAGCATATTCAGTCAACGTTCATCTAAGACTCATTGATACTGAATATCAGAAAACTCCACAACCAAGTTGGCAGCCATTTTGCTGTACAATTTTATTAATGGATTAAAGTCCTTAGTCACTCAAAGTCATACACACCAGCTTCTTGGCACCAGTTTCTTGAGGCCTAATGTGTATGAAATGACTATCTTGGAGGAACTCATTCTGATATTTAGTATCATTTAAACTGCCAATACAAAAAAATACAAAAAAAAACAACCTGAATCTATTTTTAATGGATGTGTCAAATTAGCAGGACGACAGATATTGGAATGCTGGTTGTAATTTAGGGATATTGACTCGTTTAATCCCGATGGAGATGTGAGATTGGATGCAGATCAATATTAATTTAAAACCCAGGAACAACACAAACAAGCAAATAAGATAAACATGGAAGGAAGGGTATGTGTCTTTGGTTAGAGCTTACTGAAAAATAAGACCAGAAAGTAAACATCATGAATATGAATATGATCGTATGATATACAAAAAAAAACCTAAAATAAACTGTTGATGAAAAATAAGTGCTAATGAGCAAAACTCTTCAATGAGTATTGTATTGGCTGAATTGACCAAAGTTGAAGCATGGTGGTGGTAGCATCATGTTGTGGGGAGGCTTGGTTCTACCAAGTATTGAGACTTTTTAACAATTATACAACAAAGAAATGTCTGAGTTGGGTATTCCAATGACTAGACCTTCTAGAGCTTTAGATGCTCTAAAACTAGAAAGTAACTTGGAAGTCGTAAACTAGAACACAGGTGAGGGAGACCTCTACTGGCAGGGAGGTGTAATGTCCCCAGTCTGGGGTGACACACATCTACTGCTTCTGGTCTGACCCAATACCATACTCCCAAGTGGGTCTGATGAAGAGATTCATTAACCTGAGCTTATGACTAGCAAGGATTCTTGTACGAAGTGTTTTGTAAATGTTAAATATTACAGTTTTTTCCAATTGCTATGACAATTTTTTCAGTACTTCTAACAATTTTCCTAAACTCTTAACACAGTTAGCACAACATCCGTCTGTGTATGCTAAACAGTTAACATATTTCTTGTTGCTTTGACACAAAATCCATACAGTTAACACAAATTTAAAATGCTTGAACTTCTTTTACACACAAGCTCAACCAATACCAAAACAATGGATTTTTAATGCCAAATTTACAAATGCTTTCACACTGTATGTCAGAACAGAGAACATCATCTTGTAAACCTAACTGAAAGGCTAAAGTCAAAGTGAATAGCTGTTCATGTTGTGAATTGAAACACAAATATATCCCCTGTATTTTATTCCTGCTGATTGAAGCTGATTGAAGTTATGCAAATATATAAATCACAGCTGATTCCCATCTAGGAAACACATTCAGGTATTGAGGTTCTTTCAATCGTATGACCATATAAAAGAGGGCCTCTTTGGGATGATCTTATGTGGAAAAGGAACAATATAGAGCAACACAAAGACAGTAAGAAAAATGCCTGAACGAGGGAGAGGAAGACGAATACGAGGACAAGGGAGAGGGGGACAAGTACCAGGACAAGGGAGAGGAGTGGGACAAGGGTGAGGAATGCCTGGACGAGGGCAAGGTAGAGGGAGAGTTAGAATGCATGGTGGTGCTCAAAGAAGGGCCAGAGCTAGGGTAAAACCACAGGCTATCATACAGAGAGGCTGGTGAACGAGTACAGTCAAATCTCAGCCGGGACACAGTGGCATCCATTGTCCGGATTTTTCGAGAAACCAACAGGTAGGATATTGTATAAGGGCTTCTCCTACTTCTCCTACAATGAAATAAAACTGAAGGACATTCAGTCCAGAGTTGTAGAGGACAACCTTGTCTTTGGGAACATTGCAGCAATCAGCATAACATCCATTTCTCGGACTCTAACTAAACACAGAGTCAGAATGAAACAATTATACAAAGTTCCTTTTGAAAGGAACGGTGAGCGCATCAAAGAACTCCGTCACCAATACGTCTAGGTAAGGTTATGCAATATAGTCATTACTGTACTATACATAGTGTGTACAAGGCTGGCTTCAATTTAGCGAAAAGGTGTCAGCGTGGAAGAAACATAATTGGCAAAAGGGCCACAGTTACTATGCCGGGCCAGAGAGGAGCCAACATCACCATGTGTGCCGCAATCTCCAACAATGGTGCACTCCAGCATAAATGTGAGATTGGCCCCTACAACACTGACCTCCTTGTCCTGTTTTTAGAAGACCTGCACGAAAGACTGGTGCCAGAGGTAGAAAGGGGACAGGTGGGAGACCACTTGCCAATATATGTGATCACATGGGACAATGTGGCATTCCACCATTCCTGTGCAGCCACAGCCTGATTTGACACTCATCTGAGGATGATGTCCCTTTTCCTTGCCCCTTACTCCCCTTTCCTGAACCCCATTGAGGAGTTTTTCTCAGCCTGGAGATGGAAGGTTTTTGACCATCGTCCACAGGACCAAATGTACCTCCTGGATGCAATGGATGCTGCATGTCAAGACATCACAGCTGAACACTGTGCCAAAAGATTCTTCCCAAGAAGCCTTGCCAGAGAAGATATCAGGTCTGATGTGGTTAAGAACATGTGGCCAAATGCAGAAGACTGGGCAGATTAGATGACTTCCCCCCCACCCCTCTTTTTTTTTTCTTCTTTGTCTTTCTATTTGTAAATTTTGTATTTTCACATAATACTGTAAATGGCAGCTATATTGCATTTTTTGTTATCTTGCAGTAATGTGGTGTTGCAAATACAGCCTTTACTACAGCAATTCTGTCTCTGTCTTCTTTTTTTTCATAAACCATACATTCTATAAAGCTACTCTAAGATGGGTCATTCATTTTTTGTACTGAATTTCTGCAGCAAAAGGAACAAAATGCATGCATTTACTAAACCCAACAAAAAAATGTAGAGAGGCTTCAAAAGAAACTGCAGTGCAAAACACAATCTATGATCAATACAATATACTATTTATTGTATAAGGGCAGACCTGACATAAAATAATGCAGTTTCTGTAATTCCATCTGATGTTAGTGTTTTTATAACATTGTGCTATGATTGATTAAATGTTCCTGTTGGAAGAGAACATGCGTTAGTGTTTTGGAATAATTATGTGATTTTGAGACATGTTTGCTGTGTTTTGGTAGACATAGTGTATTGTGTTAGTGTATTATTGTATTTTGAAAATTAGTGTTGGAGTTTACAGTTTTTTTCAACTGCTTACATACATTTTCTAAACTTTACCTCTTTTTTTCAAAACTTAACACACAAATCCAAGAATTGCACACACAAAATGCAAAATGCCTCACATCTCTTGCAGAATGACACTGCATTCAAAAGATCACAAACACATCTCAAAAGCAAACATCTGTCTTACATCGGTGTCTCCACATGCCTCCTCTGGAGAAGTGTCATGTTGACATAGGGATGACGATCATACACTTTCCAGCGCCATGTGGAGAAAAATTCCTCTGTAGGGTTTAGAAATGGTAAATATGGAGGCAGGTAGACAACAGAAAAATGGGGATGAGTAACAAACCAGTTTTGGACCTGATGGGCACGATGAAAGCTGACATTATCCCAGATGATGACAAATCTTGCCTGGTCTTCATTCTGCAGACCTTGAACAATATCACATCACAATATCATGAACAGCATCCAGAAAACGTATGATGTGATCAGTGTTATAGGGGCCAAGTCTGGCATGATGGTGCAGGACACCATTCTGTATAATTGCAGCACACATTGTAATGTTTCCGTCACATTGTCCAGGGACATGGACAATGGCCCTTCGTCCAATGACATTTCTCCCCCTTCTTCTGGTTTTGCGGCGATTGAAGCCCACCTCATACAATCCATGTATTCATGGATGATAGCATGGGCATCCATCTCCAAAATTCTCTGTAAAAGACAAAATAACATGTAGATCAGTATATGCACAACCCAATAGCTTGACTTGGTAGGTGCAAGTCTGATATATTGGAGAAAGTGTTGTATGCATACTTCCACAAAGTCATGTCGAAGGTTCTTGACTCTGTCACAGTTCTTTTCAAATAGGACCTTAGACAGCTTATACAGCATTCTCAGTTGATTTCTCTGGAGGACACGATGTATTGTTGAGGGGCTCACGGAATTTATGTTAGCAAAAATTGTGGCATCATTAAGGATATGATTGCATATTTCACAAATTCTTATAGCATTATTGGCCAAAACAAAATTCACGATAGCCGTCTCTTGCTCTTCAGTGAACTTGTCACCTCGCCCACCATGAAACCTTCACCTTGCTACTCTGCAGAAGATTCAAGAATAGTGTGAGTGTGTGCCATAAACTGTAACATAATACATACTATTTTATACAGTATAGTCAGAATGTCTTCTTACATTGAGCTGTACTGTTGTACAGTATGATAACCCACCAGACTGTGACCAATTGTGCAGTGCACTACAGTAAATGGATGCATGGGTGCTAAAATATATGTATTATAGTATACCGTATGTTATGCTGAAATAGCTATTATGTGTACATTAGAACATGTAGATTACAGTAAATTGTTACATACCTGTTATCATTTCTAAAGGTTCGAATTATACCCATCACTGTAAATCGACTCAAATTAGGCTGGACTCTCTGTCCAGCCTCTCTCATTGTTAGACCATGGTTGATCACATGATCAATGATAGTAGCCCTAATCTCATCAGAGACCACTCTTCTTGTTCCTGGTCTTTGTCCTCTTCCTCTTCTTCCTCCCCTTGCTCCCCTTCCAACTCCTCCACTTGCTCCTCTTTGAACTCCTCCTCCTCTAACTCGAACCCTGCCTCATCCTCTGGCTCTCCCTCCAACTCCCCTTACTCTGTCTGCATTGTTTGCATCCATTGTTCAAAACCTATAACTTGACCTTTGGCCTATTTATAGGCCTATAATAAAGCCATGATTGGTTGGTGTTAAGTAAAGCAATGAGTGTTTGCACATGTGAGGAGTTAGTGTGAGGCACTGATGAATTAGTGTGGCATTTTGATTGGTTGTGTTTGAAAAAGGAAATCAAGATACTTCCTGTTAGATATTTGTGTGTTACATAGAGAATTGTGTGTTGTGTTTTGCAAAAAGTGTTTTATGAAATTGAAAACTAAGTCAAAGGCCAAAAATTAGCATATGGTTTTGCAGATTTGGTGTGTGGTTCTGCTGTTTGAGTGTCAGGTTTCAGAAATTGTGTGACAAGTAAAGATTTGGTGTGTAAAGAGTGAAAAAACTGAAAATGACAATGTGTGATTTTGAGCATGAAATTAACCATTTTGCCAGTTGTGTGTTATAGGTGTGTTGGTGCGTTAAGAGTTTAGGAAACTTGTTAGAAGTATTGAAAAAATTGTCATAGTGATCGTGAAAAACTGTAATTTGATGAGTGGAGTTAGTGGTCATGGCTTTTCTTATGATTTTCTACATCTTCCACACAGACTAGGTTCCTGTACCACCAACATGCCATTATCACTGTTGTCTACTGGAAGAAGCAACATCGTTGTCCCTGTGAAGAAAGCAAGAATGTGTCTCGCTGAGCACTTCTGTCGCTCCACTGAAATGCCCTTGTCACCCAACCGTGCACTCTCTCCCTCATCCCTCCAGACTCCAGTGCTTATTAGCCATCTGGTATCAGAGTAAAGCAAGTCCCTCAGGCAGGAGACACTTCAAAACAAACTAGTTTCTCCCCTGTCACTACATGGAATCTCTTTTTTTCTCATTTTTGCCTCAGGAGAATGAGGATCTGCTGATAATGACAGATATTACAATTTCCACATGAAATGTGTGTGTGATCCATCCACAAGCAGGGATTCCTCTTCTGAGAATACACAGAACGATGATGGAGTTTCATAGCAATGGGGATGAATACTTATGCAATCACAACTATTGTGTTTTTTATCTGTCAATTTTTTAAAAACCGTATTGAATTTTTTTGCCACATTTGAATATTGTGTCGATTCATGACATAAAATATTGATTACAGTTTTTTCAAATTGCTTGCACACAATTTCTGAAACTACGGCTCCATTTCTCAAAACTCTACACACTGAACCACAAAACATGCACACAAGATACAAAACGTGACATATAAATTGCAAAAGCAAACACTTCATTCAAAACTATTTTAACTCTTATAAAAATGGTGTTTTTGTATAGTAACTCTACACACAATCATCAGATGATTAGCCACATACACGCCAAACTACACACAGATGTGAAAAATGTAAAACACTACTCTCTTGTGTCTATTGCTTGTTGAGTGTGCAGTGGAGTGCACAGGAGTTTATCATAGCACTCACACGTATGTACACAAATACACTGTATATACAGTATATAGGCGTATTCAGTATGTTCACTATAAACAGAAATGCAATGGGTGGGGGGGGGGTAACTATTTTATTCTTAAAACATTGTATTTTCATTGTATTTGGCTAAGGGATCAACAGTAACAGACAAATACATTTGAAGATACTGTAAACAAATAGGCTTGTTACTGTAATATAAAGAAAAAAAATTAGTTTGCATCCTGTCTCCTGTTTGGGTCTGGCCACAAAACCTCAACAACATCACAAGCAATGTTCTTTCTGGCTAAACAGCGGGGGAAGTAGCATCTGGAGTGGCGTATCCAGCCCTGGCATGCCCCCTCGTCTATGTCACCACAGGCCTCCTCCATCGCTTGGAGAAGCGGTATGCGTTGGTGGGGTTGGTGATCGTATACCTTCCAACGCCACACCGAAAATAACTCTTCTATTGGGTTTAAAAATGGAGAATATGCTGGCAGGTTAGCATCAAAAGTTGTGGATGGTCACTGAAACAATTGCGGACCAGAGCAGTCCGGTGGAAACTTACGATGTCCCAGATGACAACAAACCTTGACTGCTCTTTTCCATTCCTCTGGTCATTGGGAATGAGGATATCGTTCAGAGTATCATGAAAAGTGATAATATATATAGTGCTCAAGCGATTTCTAAGTGAACAAATTAGCTATACAGTTTTTTTCAACTGCTTACACACATTTTCTAAGCTTTACCTCTTTTTCAAAACTTAAGACACAAATCCAAGAATTGCACAAACAAAATGCCTCACATCTCTTGCAAAATGACACACTGCATTCAAAAGATCACAAACACATCTCAAAAGCAAACATCTGTCTTACGTTGCAAACACTTTTTCCATAATAATATATTTTTGGATATGTCATATACACACACAGTAATTCAAAAGCTTCTTTCATGAGCTCCTATGGACATTTCTGTACAAGATCGAAAGTAATTGTCAGAGAGATTCGAAAAATTCACAGTAAACATGAAAGCAAGATTGAAACCAAACTATTTATTTTTTTACTTTAAACATTTGTGGTTGTGAATACAGTACTAGAGAAAAGAAAAGAAATACAACAATGTGTAGTTGGACAGAATCCAAACATAATTTTGAAAAAAAGGTGATTATTCCAAAGGAATTGTGTGTGTGTGTGTGTGTGTGTGTGATGGTTGGGTGCATCTAGGCTCAATCACTCCTCCAGGCTGGGTCCGGCCACAGTACTTCATCCATGTCACATGCTATGTTCTCTCTTGCCAGACACCGTGGAAAGAACCTCCTTGTATAGCGTATCCAACCTTGGATGGAGGTGGCATCAATGTCTCCACATGCCTCCTCCATTGTCTGGAGAAGTGTCATGTTGACATAGGGATGACGATCATACACTTTCCAGCGCCATGTGGAGAAAAATTCCTCTATAGGGTTTAGAAATGGTGAATATGGAGGCAGGTAGACAACAGAAAAATGGGGATGAGTAACAAACCAGTTTTGGACCTGATGGGCGCGATGAAAGCTGACATTATCCCAGATGATGACAAATCTTGCCTGGTCTTCATTCTGCAGACCTTGAACAAGCATATCATGAACAGCATCCAGAAAACGTATGATGTGATCAGTGTTATAGGGGCCAAGTCTGGCATGATGGTGCAGGACACCATTCTGTGTAATTGCAGCACACATTGTAATGTTTCCGCCACATTGTCCAGGGACATTGACAATGGCCCTTCGTCCAATGACATTTCTCCCCCTTCTTCTGGTTTTGCGGAGATTGAAGCCCACCTCATCCACATAAATGTATTCATGGATGATAGCCACCATGAAACCTTCACCTTGCTACTCTGTAGAAGATTCAAGAATAGTGTGAGTGTGTGCCATAAACTGTAACATAATACATACTATTTTATACAGTATAGTCAGAATGTCTTCTTACATTGAGCTGTACTGTTGTACAGTATGATAACCCACCAGACTGTGACCAATTGTGCAGTGCACTACAGTAAATGGATGCATGGGTGCTAAAATATATGTATTATAGTATACCGTATGTTATGCTGAAATAGCTATTATGTGTACATTAGAACATGTAGATTACAGTAAATTGTTACATACCTGTTATCATTTCTAAAGGTTCGAATTATACCCATCACTGTAAATCGACTCAAATTAGGCTGGACTCTCTGTCCAGCCTCTCTCATTGTTAGACCATGGTTGATCACATGATCAATGATAGTAGCCCTAATCTCTTCAGAGACCACTCTTCTTGTTCCTGGTCTTTGTCCTCCTTCTCTTCCCTGTCCGACTCGTCCTCTTCCTCCTCTTGCTCCTCTTCCAACTCCTCCACTTGCTCCTCTTTGAACTCCTCCTCCTCTAACTCGAACTCTGCCTCGTCCTCTGGCTCTCCCTCCAACTCCCGTTACTCTGTCTGCATTGTTTGCATCCACTGTTCAAAACCTATAGCTTGACCTTTGGCCTATTTATAGGCCTATTCTAAAGCCATGATTGGTTGGTGTTAAGTAAAGCAATGAGTGTTTGCACATGTGAGGAGTTAGTGTGAGGCACTGATGAATTAGTGTGGCGTTTTGATTGGTTGTGTTTGAAAAAGGAAATCAAGATACTTCCTGTTAGATATTTGTGTGTTACATAGAGAATTGTGTGTTGTGTTTTGCAAAAAGTGTTTTATGAAATTGAAAACTGAGTCAAAGGCCAAAAATTAGCATATGGTTTTGCAGATTTGGTGTGTGGTTCTGCTGTCTGAGCGTCAGGTTTCAGAAATTGTGTGACAAGTAAAGATTTGGTGTGTAAGCAGTTGAAAAAACCTGTAAATGAGTGTACCATTTTGAATGGCAGTGTTTTCTAAATGAAACACAAGAGCAGTTAGTTTTGAGTGATGTGGCTAATGTAGAGAACTGTGTTTAGAGTTTTGCAAAAAGTTTGTTTTTCATTTGCAAACTGAGTGTAAAGTGTATAATGTGCTTGCAGTTTTGCAGACTTGGTCTGAAGATTAGATACATGAGTGAATGGTTTCACTGAATGGGCCTCAAATTCCACTTTTAGTGTCTAAGCAATTTGAAAAAACTGTAAGTCCATTTCAGTTCCAGGTTTGTTGTTGTTACATTTTCTGATTTACTGTTGTGTTTTTGGTTTTGTGTTTTTGATTTTGCTCTTGTGTTTTTGGTTTTGCTATTGCATTTAGATGCGTCTTCTGATTTGCTGTTGAGTTTTTGGTTTGTTGTTTATGATTTTGTTGTGTTTTTTGGCTTTTTTTTTTTGGTTTTGCTGTTGTGTGTTTGGTTTGATGTTTTATTTTTTGGTTTTGCTGTTGTGTGTTTGGTTCTGATGTTGTGTGTTTGGTTTTGATGTGTGTGTTTTTGGTTTTGATGTGTGTGTGTTTGGTTTTGATGTTGTGTGTTTGGTTTTGATGTGTGTGTTTTTTGTTTTGATGTTGTGTGTTTGGTTTTGATGTTATGTGTTTGGTTTTGATGTTTGTGTGTTTGGTTTTGCTGCTGTGTGTTTGGTTTTGATGTTATGTGTTTGGTTTTGATGTTTGTGTGTGGTTTTGCTGTTCTATTTTTTGGTTTTGCTGTTGTGTGTTTGGTTTTGATGTTGTGTGTTTGGTTTTGATGTTGTGTGTTTGGTTTTGATGTTGTGTGTTTGGCTTTGATGTTGCGTGTTTGGCTTTGATGTTGCGTGTTTGGCTTTGATGTTTGTGTGTTTGGTTTTGATGTTGTGTGTTTGGCTTTGCTGTTGCGTTTTTTGATTTGGTGTTGTATTTTTGGTTTTGCTGTTGTCTGTTCTGATTTGCTGTTGTGTTTTTTGTTTTGTTGTTATGTTTTCTGAATAGCTGTTGTGCATCCAAATTTGCTGTTGCACTTTTGGTTTGTTAATTTGTTTTGCGCTTATGAGCCATAGAATACTTAAGCATGGCACTGTAACAAATGAGATTTATGCAGCATCTAGAATGCAGAAAAGTAAGCGACACTTTTTCTCCAGGTGTCTAATGTGTCATGCTCATGATGAAATATGGCTTTTGCCAGAGATGGAAAGAGCAAGAGAGGGTAAGCCAGGACGGCTAATATCACTGAGCTTGCTACTAAAATATTGGCAAGATGCAACCAGGTGACCTGAATTGCCAGGTCACTAATCCTCTGCTTCAAAAGTCGAGAGAGGAGAGTGAGAGAGAAAGTCCATTTTTCATTTTATTGAGCTTTCTCCTAAAATACTGTCGAGAGTCAGAAGACGAAACTATTTCCTTCCAAAGCACAGAGAGAGAGCGAGAGAGAGAGAGAGAGAGAGAGAGAGAGAGAGAGCTTGAGCTAGAGTAGATTTATTTTTTCCTCTCTTTCTCTTTCCCTTCCCCTTCCGCAGAGCACAGCTTCCTTCAAACCCCCCTTCACTCTAAGTAATAGCCAGTGGCTTTTATTTATGTTTCAATCGCGGATCAGAAGATTTCTGTGGGACGCGGAGTCATGGCCACGGCTGTGTGCCAGACACAAATATATCACTCCAACCCCCTGCAGGACATAATCTCCAATCTTTTTAAATCCCTCAAAAACACCACCACCCCCATTTACAGCCACACACACACACACACACACACACACACACACACACACACACACACACACACACATATACAAGGACAAGGTGTGTTTATTCAAAATGTGAAGAATTATGAGTGGAAAAAGAAAACTTCACGTACCATTGATAGATTATACGTGAGGCGGCCTGGGAAATCCCATAAGATATTGCTGTGGCTGAATTCTGGAAAAACAGCCATTTTGCTAATAACAAACGCTAACCTCTCTAGCAACAGATTTAACCAAACATAACCAAACCAAACATGTTTTTATGTAGGCTATTTTCTAAACCTGCCTTGGTCGGTTCAACAAATGTGGTGGTAAAAACAATCAAGATGTCTAAAGTAGTGTCTTTTCAGTAGAATTGGAAAGAAATCGTTTCACTTTCGGAATTTCAAAATGCTAGAACTTTACTTACAAGGGAAACATATTGCGGTTCAGGAAAGCCTGCCGTTTACAGAGCTTATACTGTATATATTGTAGAAAATGTCCACATTTGGCACAAATATGCACTTTATTTTTGCTTTAGGGATTGGTAAGAATATGAATGTCTAGATATTTCTACAGCCGCCCTAAAAACGATCACTCGATTGCTGCGGAGTGTTTAAAACATCTGTCTCATTTCTATGAAAATCCCAGTTTGGTTTTACTGCACATGACATGCTTCAGTTGCAACACGTCATATAAATGCCACGTACGCAGAATGATTGATGTAGTGCAGCAGGTGTGATTTAATTACAATTAAATCTTACAATTAAATAAGTTCTTTCTCGAAAAAATACAGTAGCCGTCTGTCAGCTGCATCCTCGAAGATTCATTCACACTGGACATCCAAGGATTATATTAGCTGCATTGACGCACCAAGACAGTGTAAGGTTGTTTTCTCCATGGATATTATACAACAACATTGGGGTGCCGTTTAGCTAAATTTCTTTTGATTTTCAACATTGACATCTAAGAAAACATGTATTTATACACTCAAAAAAATGTGTCAACCCGTATATCGATTTTTACAAGGTTTCTTTACTGACAGTGGTTGTAGTTTGCTTCCCTGTAGATACAACTTCCTGTTGTGGAATATTCCAAATATTTCCGCATGTTTTACGTTATGTTGTTGGGAAGGACACCTACAGTATACCTGTGTTTAAAATATCTTTTAACTTTACTCTACATACATACAGCATTTGTAAATGTATTATCAGTGCAACACAATTATAATGGCACCCAACCATTGAGTCAGCCAGCTAATAGATAGAATAACATAGATAACAGGCATCTGGTTTGCTGTCATGCCATTTACATAAAAAATGTGTTATTACCCCCACTCACTGTCAGAAATGACTGTAACTCATACGCTTCAACGAGCTAGCAGGCGGCGTACTGGCCACATGCAGACTTTCCCAATCTGCCCGACATATGATACTGTACTTGCGGCATAGAAGGTGTTATTTTATAATACAAGCATGCTAATTTGATGCCTTGCCAGATGCCTTTGTCTCTTGTGCTGTGGGGAAAAAAACACGGCAGGAAACAAACGAGTAGCAATGGCTCATCAAAGCTCTTAGACTGGAATTGTTAACATTTCTTCGATGCTACTTTCTCACCAAACTATTCCTAATCAATGTTAACATTTCATTAAAAACGAATTATTGCTCGCAAGAACTGGTGGTAATGAGGTGATGCTAAATAGTCACCAAAACTTTCCTAAGAAATGTTAACGTAGCAAGGACTGGTGCAACTGAGAGGATACTAACAAGTCACCAAACATTCCTGAAAAATGTTAACATAGCTAAAAACAAATCATGGCTAGGAAGGACTGGAACAATAACTGGCACCAAAACGTTTGTAAGAATAATTATCATAGCTAAAAACACATTTTAGCTAGGAAGGAGTGGCACACCTGAGGTGATACTAACTTGTCACCAAAACGTTCCTGAAAAATGTTTGCATAGCTAAAAAGAAATTATAGCTAGCAAGGACTAGTGCGACTGAGAAGATGCTAACTAGTCACCAAAACATTCCTGAAAAATGATAACATAGCTAAAACAAATTATAGCTAGCAAACACTATACCAACTGAAGTAATAGCTGCCATAGCTTTCTTAAGAAATGGTAACGTAGCTAAAAACAAATTAGAGCTAGCAAGGACTGGTGTAACTGCGGTGGTACTAACCAAAACATTCCCCAGAATTCTTAACATAGCTAAGAAAAATTCTAGTTAGCAAGGACCAGTGCAACTGAGGTGTGATAACCTTTATTTATTTTTTTTCTTTTATCATCAACTCCTGCATAAACCTTTTAAAGCATTGCTGTTGTAAGGGTTTTTGTCAGTGATTGATGTAAGTCAGCTCTTTTTTTCTCATGGAGTAACAGAGAGATGCAGGGAGAGTGATTTTTCTGTGTGTGAATCGGGACCATCTGGCATTTTAGCTTTACATTTACAGAGCTTAGAAAATGCTATGGCTAAGGACTTATTACATCTGTATTTCTAGGGAAAATATTTTAGGTGACAGACTGTGAATAGGGAAAAATATATGCATTGTTCACACTGTAGGGAAAACGAGAACGCCTTGACTTTTAATCCTTTTACAAGCATGTCATTACTATTATTTGTATTAGTTAAAGCTTGAAACCTAACACAGCCTAGAAATCTAACTGTCTATGCTTAAAAAAAATTTAAACCGTAGCTACCATAATAATAATAATAATAATAATAATAATAATAATGTATGACAAGCTAGTCAGCAAGTGGTTGGCTTCAAGCGCCAGTGTTTTTTCAACTCCACCCTGATGAGACCATATCTCAGGGTTGATATAGACCAGTACTTACAGTCAGCCTATCTTTTTGTTATGGTGCGTTCAGGTCCTCCTGGGAAGTTCATAATTACGACGTCATGTGCGTTCAAGTCACTTTGGTTGGCGCAAGATGGCAGTGCACCTTCTCTTAATTAACTACATACAATAGTGCACGGTTTTTAAACTCTACTTCTAGAAAATGAAGAACAAAGAATGCGCATCAGGCGTGTTTTGCTTTTTTTTAAAAATGTTTTTATTCAATTTATGAAGCCTCTGTAAACATCATCGTTACATATTAGATCGTAATTGTACAATGCTATCGTAATTTGTGCAGACAATTAGCTTGTTTTATTGTAAATAAAAAAGCCTGACAAAGACATGTTAAGCAATTTACTTGTATTTTAATGACTTGCTGCATTTACCAAACACAACACAAATGAAGTCAGCTTCTGAGGCAAGTACACATTCAATTTCAACAGATTTACTGTCAACTACAGACGTTGCTCCCTCCATTGATTCCGCCATGTTTTCTTACTGACACGCCCCCAACTCAGTAACTCTGGGCTCAAAGAAAATCCAGAATTTCCCACTCAACTTTGTGGTGGCGTTCATGTGCATTCAACTCATAAATACGATCTTTCTGACATGACTTGAACGCACCATTAAACTTTAAACCATTAAACAGCAGTTAGAGTTGGACAAGTTTTGGCTCTGATTCCAAAATGTGGTCTAAACCTAACATTTAAAAGTTCATCATATAATAATTTAGGCAGCAATAAATATACAGAATATACACTCACTGACCACTTTAGTAGGAACCCCAGACTGAAAGAACATCTACGGAAACTCAAATAAGCACTCTTTACAACTGTGCTGAGCAGAAAAGCATGTCGCCACACACCAAACCTTGAGGCAGATTAGCTACAACAGCAAAAAACCACACTGGGTTCCACTCCTGTCAGCCAAGGGCAGGAATCTGAGGCCACAGTGGGAACCAAACTTGGACAGGTGAAGACTGGAAAAATCCCAGGTGATGTTCGCCAATGAGAAAATGGAAAGTCTACAAAGGTTTGTAAAAACTCTTGATTAGCTGAGGGAAAACTACTTGAAATTTCCCCCTAGAATCCAGAGGAAACCCAAACAGACGCTGAGAGAACATGCACAAAAGCCCAACACAGAGTGGAACTCGAGCCCAGGGTTGAACCGGGGACCTTGGAGCTGTGAGCTGTGAAGAATGTATTACTAAATTATACTACAAATGGAAGCCATTTAATTTTTTTGCTTAGACCCACCAGACTATACCTTCCTTTGTTTCACTACGGAAGAACGGTGACATTTTCACTTTTTTTCTATCATTGGGTGGTGTACAGTTTCAATTTCTGTTAAATGTCATTAATCAACTAAGCAGTAAATGTCACAGGTTTTCTCCAGGAACTTGATGTACATTTTTGTTTAACGATCCTCTTCTTATGCTTTACTTTATTCTCCCAGGTTTTCATAATAGTAAGAATTACTTTCTTCCCAGCCCTGGCGTGATTAGCATGGCCCTGAGATTATTAAATTCCATAGCTGTCCATGTCTTTTGTACTTAAAGGGGAAAAAAAGAAGAAGAAGAAGCAATCAAAAAAAAAACAATGGCTCATTCCCTGAAGCATGAAATTGAATTATTTGAACAACGCTCATCTGAGTTCATGAAAATCAATTCCACTATACCTGCTTGTCCTTTCTGAAAAAAAAAAAAAAAAAAAAGGCCACGTTTTGATATGATATGACAACGACTACCTTCTGTTTCCCTTGGACAAATTAAACATTGTCTTTCCTTCCTTTTCATATTACAAAATACAAATAAGTATTGAAACAATTTAGGGTGTGCTGTTATGGGAAAATAATCAACGCCGGGGAGCTGTGCTGTGGCCCGTGAAGTTGATTATTTTCCAGTAATAGCATGTCTCGACATGTTTTATTCGACTTACACGACAGTAATTTGCCAAAGATTACAATTCTTGATTTAGTAAAGACTGACTTGGCATATTTTTACCCATTCATAAGCAGATATAAACGGTCGTTCCCTCACAAGCCTTTCATTTTTCCCTCTATTTAAGTTAATGAAGGAAAAAAAAAGTATACAGTAGCTTGTCATGTTAGCAAGAAAACCAGAAAGTGCTGAAGACTTTCCCATGGTGGAAAACTTGTGCTGACATCGGAGACTCCTTCCATAAATGTTAAATAAACAAATTAAAAACAAACAATAAAAAACAATCCGTGGGCCAATAACAACACACCTTTTTTGTCCAAATTCCTCATAATTATTCAAGTATTGTTTCGAATTTTCAGGGTTATGTCCACTTTGATCAAATATATGAACCTCCTTGAGAGAAATGCTGATTATTACAATAATAAATACATTTTCTGCGCTTAATTGTTTTACTTGATTGGGTTATAGCATAAGCTAGACATGTTTGTCATTGATTGCTAGCTAAGGTTAGGGAATTCCGTTCTTTACTTAGCTAACTGAAATATATTTTATGATTTGGTCTCGGAAGAAAATTTGAACCTACAACCTCAGAGTCAAGGACAGAAGCTTGTTAGGTTTGTTAGGTTTAAACGAGCATTAATGCATTCATTTGTGTCAATGATTAGATCATACTGTATATTTGTAATTGAAGACTGAAGTGCCTATTTTGATGTCCAAAGGCATCCTCTTAAATAAATGTAAACACCGTAATTGACATTTCCTTCCGTTGTATTCCCGGTTTCCTGCACTAAACGGTATGTCGAAATAATACATGACCCATCATCCTACATAAAGCAACCCATCATTACAGGCAATTTAAGCACAATATATGACAATTTGCAAAGAGCCGAGTACCGTGCATGAGCAAAGGTTTGAATTATCATGTGTAGATACCTTTAAGTCATATTTAGCAAAGTCTTGTTTTCTCATTTTGCCAGAGTAGATTGTCATTTGGATTCTTCGCACCTCTGGGAAATTAAGACAAGGGAGACAGAGAGAGAGAGAGAGAGAGAGAGAGAGAGAGAGAGAGAGAGAGTCCCAGAGAACAAATTTGCTATTTGTGATATAGAAAAACAACATCAACATATTCATTTGCTCTAAATCAGAGCTGATTGAGTTCACTTAAAAGTGGACAAATGGGAAAATTACGTGTATATGTGTTGAGTGATGGAAACGAAAAGCTATTACAAATATCTCATTTAATGTTATTGCATCTATAAGCCAGGAATAATGTTTTTTTGTTTGTTTGTTTGTTTTTTCAACATTAAAAATCAAGTACACATGTACTTGTTTAATGTTTCTTGTGGCTGCTGAAGTGAACAAGCATTTGTTGGCTGAGTTCCTTTGTGTTCGAGAAAGTTGACATGTTGACCTTTAGGTTAAGGTAACATTAGCTAAAAGATTGATTTATACACCCTTCTATTTTTCTTCAGGCTAGCATGTAGTTGGAATATACAAACATCACAGACTCACCTTTCAATCCCTTACTCTCTGGGTTTTACTATAACAGTCCTACAGTCGTATATAAGGGCAGAATTCGAATCTTCCTCAGCATGGGTTGGATTTGTAGCTAACGACATTTATTGTTTTACTAGTTTATAGATTGTGAAGATACCGAAATTGCACACATCAACCCACCTCAGAAGTAACTACAGACTTAAGCGCTACTCAGACCTTTGTGTGGGAATTGCTCATACGGAACGGTCTGCTAAAAATGGAAAAATGTCTCAGTTAGATGAGAATTCCATCCATCCATCCATCCATCCATTTTCTTTACCGCTAATCCTACACAGGGTCGCAGGGGATCCTGGAGCCTATCCCAGGGAACTCGAGGTACAAGGTGGGGGACACCCTGGACGGGGTGCCAAGCCATCATAGGATACAATTGCACACCCATTCACGCAATACGGACAATTTGGAAATGCCAATCAACCATTTCTTTGGACTGGGGGAGGACACCGGAGTACCCAGAGGAAACCCATGCTTCAGGGGAGAACATGCAAACGCCACGCACGCAGGAAGGAGGAGGGATTCAAACCCCCAACCCTGGAAGTGCGAGGCAAACATTCTAAAGAATAGGCCACCATGCCCCCCTACATGAGAATTAATAATGCAAAATAATATGATGTGCTGGATCAAGTGCTATTTTATAAGCTGCAGAATAATAAAATGGAAGCAATTTTGTTAATGTGGTTAATTACTACTAGGTTTACTCATGCATTAATATATTGGCAATATACTAGACTTCAATTAGATGTTTATTCAATGCTTTAGCGTTGCATCTTCAGTCCACATTTTCTATCCCAAGCCCAACAATATGTTTTGGGTTTTTTTTTGGCTTATTTATTTATTTAAAGGCGTTTATGTTTAAAGGTGATGGTCTATTGTAGATGGTATTGAAAAACCCTTCTACTCAAGAAAAAAAAATTCACCTCCAGTAAACCAAACCAACATAAGTACCTCCGTAACCCGCTTCTGAACACAAGAACTTTCCCACATGAATTTTGTTCCTTTGAATGAACGTGTGGAAATGGCAGTCTTAAATGATTCAAAATTGTAATTTTGCCCTGTACACTTAACTGTTAACTATGAAAAAAAAGAGAAAAAATTGCATTCCCTGTGCAGCATACATGCACATACTGCATGCTAATAAATCATGCGAACGTACAGGGAGCAATTTCAGATATTAACGACGGTAGTGTGCTGAGCCGGCTGTCTTCTCACAGGCGTAAAAAGCTTTATGGCAAATACAAGCATTCGCACGGTGATCACTGTGAATACGTTTTTGAAACCCATAAACTCTTGACATACATCACAGTCAGCGACTGCAATCACAATATCGTTCAAAATCATCGTGTTTATTTTGCTGCTAATTATGCAGCTCGACGAAGACGCTTTAGCATTAGTCATACTAGATGCTTGAAAGTAATGACAAATCAGAGGCAATGAAAAATGACTCGGCGTGTTACGAACGAGCCGGAATTTAGCGCGTAAATCATGCGCAGTGTCAGGACGCGCTTCTGTGGGTTCCTCACCTCGAGTCTGTGTGCAGAAAAGCCATTTCCCTCTTAGCAGATTAATTGATGCTGCGATGACATGCATCATTACTCTGATGCAGATAGCAGATCAGACAGAACTCCAGAGGCCAAAGAGAGACGAAGCCTCTTTCCCTGCGTGATCTTAATGCAGATTTCTGCTTGGGTTGAAAATCTTATCGAAGTAAAAGTAAAGAGCTAAAATATCTTATTCTGTTCACGACCTAAAATGGTTTCGTATTTACACCTGGGCAGCTTCACCGGACAATTCCACTCCACACCATGGTTGCATTCCTGAGTCTTTTTATTTTGTGGTTGGTTTTGCTGTTGTTGTTGTTGTTGTTGTTGTTTTTTAACCTTTGAAATATTTGACAGTTTTAGCTATTATCCTGACCCTCTTTTATGACTTTTTCTAGTTTGGTTTTCTAATTGTGTCTTGGATTTGTTTAATATACAGTTACCTCACTCCTGCTGTGCGGTTCCTTACACATGTTTTGGGGAACAGACGATTTAATGCCAAAAACAGTCTGCTGTTATTTGTATTTTGATGTATTTTAGCTTTGTGCATCTCCCTCTCTCTCTCTCATTAGAAGTAAATAAAAGGCAGGATGCTGTCACACATTTGTCCCCATTACATCAGTCCTAGTTAACAGCCAACTCCCCTTTGTATATTCCAGCTTTAATCCAATTTTGTATTTTGCTGATTCTTAGCTCTGTGCTAGCCTTTGGATTTTGTATATTACTGAGCATTATGCTAGCTGTCTGGTTTTTATTATTCAGCTGATTCTTAGCTCTGTGCTAGCTTTTAGACTTTGTATAATACTGAGTTATGCTAGCTTTTTTACTCAGCTGATTCTTAGCTCTGGGCTAGCTTTTAGACTTTGTATAATACTGAGTTATGCTAGCTTTTTTACTCAGCTGATTCTTAGCTCTGGGCTAGCTTTTAGACTTTGTATAATACTGAGTTATGCTAGCTTGTTTTTTACTCGGCTGATTCTTAGCTCTGTGCTAGCTTTTAAATTTTGTATAATACGGTGTTATCCAAGCTTTACAAATCGTGTATATAAGCAGGCTTGGGGAGTAACGGAATACATGTAACGGCGTTACGTAATCAGGATACAAAAAAACGGTAACTGTAATCCGTTACAGTTACGTCAAAAAACAAAGTAATCAGATTACAGGTACATTTTGTAAAAAAAAAATGGGAATACTATCAGGATTACAATTTTTTTCATTTGAAACCAAACAAATTAATCTTTTGACATAACACAATACAGACAGCTGCTTGATTATAGTTCTGGTTCTCTCTTGCCAGTCGTGGCTCACATAAGCAGCCTCCTGGTGCCTGAGCAAAGTTAATTTGGTAGGAATGAACACAAATTGTTCTCTGAAATGCTTTTGTTAGGATGACCACACGTCCTCTTTTTCCGGGACATGTCCTCTTTTTCGGCCGGGGTTTCTAAATTTGAGAAAATGTCCGGGATTCGGCTTTAGTTTCATTATGATGTGCTTACTGTCTAATAATGCATCATGTGTGCGCATATTTTCATTGCTTTAACCCCTCTCTGTAATTCCCGCCTTCTCGCACACCAATTGATCGATTATAAAAGGTTTGCAGCAACTATTGGCCAAATTCCTGTCTCTCAACCATTAGCCTACTCTCATCGAACGTGCGAAGGCGAAGCTCTGTTTTGTACGGCATCAAACAGTTGCTTGACAATAGCAGCAAATGACAGCTGTCCTGAGTCGAAACAATGCCCATGGCCATATAAGGTCATTTTTCATTTCATGTTATCACATTGCTTCGTATTACATGGTCATTCAAATGTGTAAATGATGGCAGAAGGTACACTCATTGCATCTGATATTTTATTTTATTCCATGGACATTCAAAAGAATTTAGGAAAAAATGGAAAACATGGGCAGAGTGAAACCAATTTTAGTTATATAGACGTATATATTTATGTGATGCTAATAGTGTGCCTTTTTCAGTGTATTAAAGTGTACATTACATGGGAACTTTGACAACAGTAACTCCGCTTCTCATTCCATTGATTATTTTCTTGAAAAAGTGTTTTCTTCCTTACATATTTTTGAATAAGAAGCTGGTAGAGAACAGTGCTCCACACATCTATGCAAAACATCAGAGATGATAGCATTGTTTACAAGTCATCCTCGATAGCTTCGGAATTTATTATGGCTGTTTTAATCTCTTGACTCTTTTTGCTCCTTTATGCACATGCAATTCCTCGCCGTCTCATTTTCCTTGATGAAGAGAGAAAGGCAGAGAGAGAGAGAGAGAGAGAGAGAGAGAGAGAGAGACAGAGAGAGAAAGAGAGAGAGAGACTTGGCCCATCATGCCCTCGAGAGGTAAAATAGAGTCATCCTTCAATCTGAAAAGGTCATTGGCACAGTGCTTTCCTGGATAATCCATTAATCTCCAAATTCAGATTGTCAGTCTTCATCCTTATTACAGCCAGCCGAGGTCTCCTGTTTCCGACCTCCCTCATATTCATAACTATGGGCTCAAAAGTGGGAGAGCAAGAGATGATAAAGAATAGAAAATCGCAGACTGTGTATGATTAGCCATGGACAGGGACTTATGGAGATTTCATATGGTGATGGAATTTATTACAGGAATGATGACGCTAGAAAGGCGCAGGATCACATGAATCACACAGAAAGGACCTTCATAGGATTTAATGCGAGTCGGGTATAAGCTAGGTAAATAGACAGACTGGTTTGAGCTGACAGGAAGGCTATGGTAACTCACTCTTTACAACCGTGGTGAGCAGAAAAGCATCTCAGAACACACAATACGTCTGTGTTAAAGTGGTCGGGGAGTGTACGTACATGAATTATTGGTACATGAATTAATCTCCTAATGGTCTAAGAAGCCAACCGATAAAAGGAAAGGTACAAAAGGTTAGTGCAAGGGGTGGGGTTAGTAGTCGTAGCATACTGTACTTTAATTTGTGTGAATTTCAACAAAATCAACAGAATTCTTGCCAATTAGGCCTGAACTTGGTTTGGTTTTAAATGTCCAAGGAACTGAAGAGCCAGTATTTAGACAACTACTAATGTTTAATGAGCATTCTGTCAGCACAACCCATTTTGGTCCAAATAATGTGCATGTGCTCCTTAAAACCCCTCTTAGCACAGACACAGGAATGAGACACTGTTTTCCTGACTTTAAGCTCAGCTTAAATATAAATTTTCCCATTTCGTACAACCTGCCTTGATGGATGTTCCTCTTTTTTTTTTACTTTCTTTTTTTTTTTTTTTTACTGCGAAATAAATAATAAACCAAATACAACAAACAAATAACAAACAATTCAATTGTAGCTACAATGACACTAGCTGTAATTGTGTCTGTATCTGTATTCGTATTTAATCCGAAAGTGTGTGCTTTATTTTGCCAGCACTGTCAGCATGGTGTGTGAATTTAATATCCTACATTAAATTAAAGTATAAAAAAAAAAAACCCAGAAGAAATTGGATTCCAAGAGCAACCTTCTCAAGACATTTCTTTTTAAAACATATTCTACCATTTTGCTTATTCATTTTCACTGCTACTGGAGGATTGTGTCGTTTAAAGGTCCTGCTCCATTCTGTAAAGTAACAGCTTGCGGTGCAATATTGTGCCATACTATTTAGCAGACTAGCATGCTATTTGCGGTACATACAGCTCTCTGGTGGGCTTAAGCAATAAGGCGAACTGAAAATGGCGAGTGAAAATGTTGGATAAATGAGTGCAAAGTGGAGAAAAAAAAAATCCCTTAAATGCAAAAAACTATTTTTGTTTCTGTTATGAGGTACAGTAGGACTTCAGTTTCCGGTTTTTGGCCGACAGGAGTGGAACCTGATGTGGTCTCCTGGTGTCGTAGCCCATCCGCCACAAAGTTCTGGCGTATTTACAGATGGGTTTGTCATGGCTTTAAATGAAACATTCTGGGTAACAAACTGATGTTTTACTTTCAGATAAATGATAAATGCAAATTTAAAAAATGTCCTTAGACTTTTGTAAAACATTATATCAAGATACCATTCAGACTTGGTATTAACATCCATCTAGGTGATCTGATTGCAATAGAATTTCTAATATGAATGTTAATGCCTCCCAATGCATCCCTGATAAAGGTCAAAAACAATAACAGCACAGCAGTGCTTGGGTGAAAATCTAAATCGATTCGTATATCGAAAATGCATCTTTCAAATGCCCAGAACTCGCGCTACAACACTTCCTGTCCTCCAGAGTGTTCTGTTTGGGGATTCAACTCTGAAGGTAGCAACCTAACACACATCAGAGTTGGTCCCAATGAAGGAGTTACGTGTACTCCCAGGCTATTGGCCATAATGTCCGAAACGAGTCCTTGGTGGTTGCATATGACTTGAACATTTCCTGTGTGTGCTAAACAGAAAAGCTGTACTTGCCTTTAGCCAGCTATTTCATTCAAACCACACAAAAGCAAAGATTCATCACACAAGAAACAGCTTTAACCTGTGGGTAAGGAAAACTAAAAAGAAAGAAAGCCACTATTATTAGCACAAAAGCTTATTTATCATAATATGGTAGGAGGCATTAATAGTACATCCTGTACTCTTCTGGTTTTGTATTCCATCAGTGAAGTTTAAAGCCTTATTTATGGAAGATCAATTGTGTTTACACTGTACAATAGCAGACACATTTTAATTATAATATCCGTACATTATTAATGATAGCATCAAGATCTGTAATTGGAAAGCGGAAAAGGGCGGCACGCGATTAAAAACATCACTCAGCAAGACGGCATGCGAAAGAGCGGTGGGGGGGGGAGGAGGCTTAAACGAAATGGACAGTCTTAAACAAAATCAAACAGAATTCACATTTTCTAATTATTTTAAATTGATTCATCTCACCCACCGAGGGATGTTAAATTGTGAGAGATGGAGATTAAAAGGAGTTTTTAATGACTGTGACTCAGCATCTGCTCCCCTTAATTGAAGTAAAGCCTGTTCTGCAGTGTTTTAATTATCAGGGTTGACAAGTTGGTCATCACAGCTATTTCAAAGTATGTTATTTGTGCAGTCTTGTGTGGAAATCCTGTGAATATCGACTGAGTCAGTAGTTGTTAAACACACAGGGATAACTGTAGTGCAAAGAACAAACAGATGTAGCAGGTTAAAGTATTGAATGTATTCCTGATCTGTGTCAAGGTTATGTGTGATATAGTTGCCCAGGGAACAAGTAGCTCAGTAGGCTAGCAGTCATTAGTACTTTTTCTTCTTTCAGTCAACAACCAGAGAAAGAAAAAACCCTACTTGCTACTAACATTTTATTGTACAAAGCTTCTTTTCTATTCCTGTCTCCTTCCCTGACCTGGTATGTTACCTGATTGTGTTCACCTGTTTTATGTTACTTCTTCATTAGTTTGTCTCTATGTACCCTGCTGTTTCTTTGTTTCGATGCAAAGTCTTATCATGTGTTTTGTAGCATTACTGTAAGCCTTGTTTTCTGAATTCTGCATATCTTTCTACTTCTATGTTTTGAGGCAGATTGATTACTACTAGGTCGATAGCAGTGTTTTGATCTACAGTGACTTTACATCCAATCATGTTGATTCAAATTCAACAACTTTCATTACTCTGATCTTTCAATACGAAAGCACAGATCAGGCTGTTGAATGCTCAATGGGTCAGAATGACCAGGCGTTGACGAAATCAGCAAACCTGACAGTAGTTCCAGCACTTGTTCTAACTACATTAACGTTTCTATAGTAACAAATTTACGCAGGGACTTGTATGGTGTATGTTCCACATAAACGGCTTTTAACATCGTGTGTAACTGTTGATATGGTGAAGAATGACAGCAGTCATATCGTATCTGTAAACAACGTAATCATTTGCAAATTGCTATGGTATAAGGGGAATAAAACACTTTTGCTGTTGTTGGAAAACAATCAACCTTGGGGTGGTAACAGTAACTTCACTTCACACATCACACAACATCATCATTCATTATTTTCCTGTAACCGCACACCCCCAAGTGTATTATTCCTAAATTTCCCATATGACTACACTCTACTGCTGAACACACAGCTTAAAAAAAAGACAAAATGAAGAACTGGATGTCAAGGGGAAGCTCTCAATCAATGGTCAGTCAATGTCTTCAGTCTTCAGAGTGAATTTCAGAACCTTGTAGATCTCCCTACACATGCTTAATTGGTTCCCTCGGCAAATGATCGACTGAACTGCGATCTCCAACAAGAGCTTAGTTTATTACATCTACTCATATAACACGGATAGATGCGTCATTAGTGATATCACAGTTTAACGCAGGATCAGACGGCTTGACTGCTCCTTTGGCCAGGAAAATTGTTCTACAGAACATTTTTGACAGAATTTTCATGTCAAAAGAATTTTATTTGAATTGAAGAAGGATTTATTTTTATTCTTTTCGGAATGCTTGTGAATGGTTAGCTCAAGAGATGGATAAATCCAATCATCACTTGTTAGAACAGCTATAAATGCTGAGGATTAGGTTGAAATTGGACACACATTTGAAACATAAAAATCTAATTTTACTCAACTTTATACTTTCACGGTCAGCAAAGATAGTGGAATGTGTTTGCATCATGTCTTATTCATTTGAACCCAGACCCTTTTTTCAATTATGTTGATATTTTCCAGCTTCCCATGCCTCTGGTAAGGAAAATACCAAAAATATATGACATAATAATGTATAAATGTATAAAATATATGGATATAGGATATAGGAAAATAATCAATAGGGTGGTGTGATGTTACCCAACACAAAGCAGAGTTACTGTTATTATCCTGCAGATTATTTTCCAATAATAGGACATTTGAAGCGTTTTATTGTGATTATTGTGGCCAGAAATGCTTGATTTTGCTGCGAATCTTTTTCTAACTTTGCGATGCAACTTGCGGAGATTTTGAATTTTAATTGGCGAAATTGCATTTGTAAAAAAATTGTTCTGCACGGTCTTTCACAGTGATGTTTGTTGGTAAATGAGACCTTTTAGCTGTACTCATGTTCGATGCACGCAAATCGAAGAGGGCTTTGACTGAATGCGCGTTGTGATGACGTCACATGATGCGTCTTGGCCCAAATCTGCAGAAAATCTGCGGTAATTTTGAAGAATTGCAAGCTCCTCCCAATATTGCGGAGAATTTTGTATTAATTTCTGCCGTCACAAAAATCGTGAAATCCTGGAGGGACTGTTTTTTAAAATTTATTAATAAATGACCATGCTTTTATCCGTTTGTAGTTACAGTGGTGCTTGAAGGTTTGTGAACTCTTTAGAATTTTCTATATTTCTGCATAAGTATGACCTAAAACATCATCAGATTTTCAAAGTAGATAAAGAGAACCCTATTAAATGGCCAAGTAAAAGTCCTGACCTTATTCCAATAGAAATGTTGTGGAAGGACCTGAAGCAAGCAATTCATGCGAGGAAACCCACCAATATCCCAGAGTTGAAGTTGTTCTGTACTGAGGAATGGTGAGCACACCATGCCGTATTTGATTATTTTCCATTATCAGCATGCCTGCAAAGTTTTGTCAAATTGTCCACCAGACTGATGAATAGAATGCATTATGGCTACTAGTGCTTCTCAAACAGAGCCAAACAAAAACCGAGCCTAGTCGATGGTCTTGTGTAATTTGATGTGGGGTTTTTTTCCCCAAATGCAATTTGGCAGGCGGTATGATATTTTGCCAGGGCTTTTAGACATGAAACTCAATCCAGATATTGTTTCTGGGATTATCCAGTAATTAAGCTCTATCTCACCACCAGCACCATTGATTCCCAGGGCTTTCCGGCTGTAACTCAACTCAGCGAGTGATGTTCTTAATGGTTGTGATAAAGTTTCCTCTCCGGTTTTTATCATAGCCAGGCCATTTCTGGATCAATCTGGATGCTACCCCTGAAGCTGACTAAGCACTGGCAATTGTTATTTTATTTTATTTTTTTCCAAAGGGGAAAAAAAATGGTGACGAGAGTCATATTACAGTGATCGAGAGGAGGGAGATGAGAGAGTTAGAGAGTCAGACATCCTTTTCACCCACGCTGGCTCCAGGTTTCCTATGTTTATAAGGACCGATTGGAGATAAAGCAGAGCAGGCTAATGATATCGGAAGAATACAACATGAATAAATTTGATATACACAGTTATTAGGTTTTGTGAATGTCTTGTGAAATAAATACGCTTGTAAGACCGCAGGTAGCTGTGATACGGTCAATGTCAAGGGAATACCCGCAACATTTCTGCAACTCGTATAATGATTCATTATATAGAACATACACCGGGCACAAACCACAGATATAATAAGGATGTTTATTTCCCAAGTTTAGTACTGTACACTTAACACAGCTTTAAAACTCACATTAAGCACTTAAACACACAAGTATGCATTACATGTCATTGCCCAGAGCTAGTCAGGTTAGAAAACTGATGAGCCATAAATGTGAAAGTGGTTAAAACAGAAATAGAAGCCACCCACAGCCTCGCTCCCCCAGCACAGCTTTCATTATTTTTCCATCTCACCAACACGGTGTGGAATAAAACACTGCAGGACATGCTATTCTAGGAAAATAATTCACAAATATATATATGATATAAATGATCTAGATTCTTTTACTATAACAGCACATCATGAAGTGTACAAGTTAATTAAAGAATGACATGCTGTACTTTTTTATCCATTTATAATGTATGTAATCCATGTAATGTCATGTATCATCCACGAAACAAGTTCTTTCCTGATTTCACTTACATTAGAACAGATATAAACAGTCATTTCCTCACCAGCTTTTCTTTTTCTCAATCTCTTGAAGTTACTAAGTGAAAAAAATAAATGATAATGCACCAACGTCCTTGTGGCTTTCACTGTCATAAAACTTAAACCTCTGACACTGGAGACTCCTTCCAAAATGTTCAAAAAACCTGTCCTTACAGAAAATATCACCATATCAACAATTACAAGCATTTTTTATTTATTTATTTACAATTAATTTATGTAAAGTGTCTGCCATACAAGTCCCTGGGTGAGTTGCTACAATACTGTATAAACATGATAAACCCTGCAGCCAGAACTATAGTCAGATGAGTCAGTAACTGAGTAAGTGGTTTGTTAATTAGCCTGAAATATAACACATAAATGCAAAAATCAGGGCAAGTAAACTGAAATACAACAAAATTCTCTTGAAATGTTCCTATTTTTAAGTTTTAACCTACTTTCTTGTGCAACTGGATCCACTCTCAGCCATGTCTCTCCATCACCTTCTCCTGGGTTTTGAGATTGACTTCCAGGACTGAGCCAGACTTCCTGATTGAGTCTGGTTGTGTCCTTTGTGTGTCCCAGCACACAAAAGCAGAAATGACACTCGCCTCCACTGACCCATAAAAAGTACCTAGCAGTGTACCAGGTACTCAGAAAATAAAGATGGCTCTGTCCTTGGACATGGCATTGTTCCCAGTTATGCATTGTCATGCTCACCTTAATCTTAAATTTAAATGCAGAGTAATGCAGAGCCAAAACAAATCATTTGGTCAGTGGTTAATTATGTCTGTCCTGCACTTTATCTGAAAATGAATTAACATGTATTAAAGCAGAAACAGAAATTGTTCGTCATGACTTGCAGTATTGATAAAGATCGATAAAGAACAACACCACAGCTCTGTTTAGAACACTGTTCATTTGTAAAACACCCAACTGAACACTGTATTTTCATATTTGGATCAAATCTCTCGCAAGTGTACATCTGTACCAACATGATCGATCAGGCTGGTTATTCAAATCTGGCCCTCGAGGTCTACTGTCCTGCAGAGTTTACCTCCAATCTCAAATTCACAATTTTTACAGCAGAATGCCACTATAGAGGACTTATTTCTGGGAAAAATTCAGGTCCGTGTCTGGTCCCCCACCAAGAAAATTGCATTTTCTCGCTCCCATTTAAAAAAAAAAGAGAAGTCTTAAACCTGAACTGTTCTGCATGCACACTATACTTACCTAAGTATCTGCCTAAAAAAAGGAGACTCGAACCCTTCCCATTATAAATTGACCCTAAAAGTGGAACTGTGAGCAATCTTGAGCATTACAGTTGGACTTAAGTTCTACGTTTAAGGAACATGAACGTGCAAAATGTTTATATATGTACATGTACCTTGTAATGTGCTCTAGAGATCAGTTTTTGTTCCAAGAAGCTAGGCCCATCCTGAGCTGTTTCCGTGAACAGCTGTATAACCTATATTTGTTGTGTGCCATGGCACAAAGATGTCTGTCGTAGTTAAACCAAGTAAAATTGTAACAAACGGTGGTTTTGCAATGTCAATACATAGAGGTAATCACTCGGAAAAAAATTAGAACAATTAAAAACAATCAAGCAACCAACTTTTTGGACAATTATTGGACCACTTGAGATGGAATGACCCGTTAATGATTTAACTAATAGAATGTTAATATTAGTAATGGGTAATTATATATGGCCAGTGTATACACTTAATTATTTCCTGAAGTGCTAAGGATTAATGTATGTTTTAATTAATCGTTATGAAAGCAATAGTTAAGTATTAATATATATTTACTTGTAAACCTTTACCTAAAAAAGTTACATTAATTAATAAAGAAGCCTAGAATGACCTTAAATTAATGCTTTATGGATGTTGAGATTATGGTATTGATAAAGAAGGGTTATGTTGTTTTATAGCCATGCTGAAGAATGTCATCAGTTCATCAAATCTTTTGCATTCTGATTGTTTAATTTATAATCAGATGTTGTCCTGTTGGTTCAGGTGGATTCATTTAATGATTTATTGTAATTGGCTTTCCAGGAAATTAGGTGCCTGAGCTTTGCTTTGCTTTTCTGTGGAGTAATGTATTCTAATTCTTGTTTTCTTGTTATCACCAGTTAAATCAACTTTAAATTGAATTTAGCAAATTAAACCAGGTGATTTTAGTTGTGAGGAGATAATTAACTTTTGGAAATATTGATTTCTATTTATTTATTTATTTATTTTTTACTGTTGCTAAGTTCATCCATTGCTGCAAGTAATTTTAATTGTTTTAAAGTTGCCGTGTGAAATAGGTTTGATAGCTTTGGAGAAATGTTAACGCAAGGGTAGTTAATATTGGCAGTGGAAATAGGAATAGTTGATCACTGGTTTGAACGGTTCCAATGATTTCCTTTAAGTGTAATATTGTTGACCATTTTGACCATAATTTGTTAATTCAGAAAAGTTATTTATAAGCCTAATGGTTATTAAAGTGATTCTGATAGCTCATGTAAGTAGAGCAGTACATTGTCTGCATAGAGACGTATCTTGTGTGTTGTACTGTCGATTCTCATTGCTGTAATATTGTGTTTTTTTTCTATCACTGCAGCAAGATGGCGAACAAGGTTACATAGTTGGCGTGGACAAACGTGTCTGGTCCTTCTGTGTGGTGAAAAAAATTTGACGTGATCTTATTGGTAGTATCAGGGATTTCTGCTCAGGGATTTCTCAGCCTTGTTTTTTCATATTTTCTCTACCTTCTTTACCTTTCTTTATGATCTTTATTTCGAAGGTATTTACAACTTAATAGACGAATTACAACGCATTATTGTTTTACTAAGTATTTTCTATCCAAAACGCAGCTATAGCAGGCAGTGGAGTTTGGTGTAGCCACTCTTCTATATTCAGACCAAGAAGCGTGTTGTGACTAATATACAGAAAACGTTTACCCACTAAGAGTGAACAGATGAGTGTTTCAAGGTCATTAAAAGCCATGGGGGAAAAGCATGGTCTGATTAGAGCTATTAAATTGCACTCGAGGGAACATTACAAGACTTTAGTGTCCTCTGCAATGTTAACAAGACAAAGTATCATTACAATGCAGCTATACAGTGTAAATACACTACCAGGCTGCCCTTGAAGAACATCAGCATTTTGTTGATCTTGTTTATTATGTTTATGCGGGATGATAAGCTGCTTTGGAGAAGGGTATGTAAAGCATATCGCTTGATGTGGAATCTTAGATGATGGTTTATGGCCAGGGTGTAAGCTCACACTGTGTGGTCCAGTGGCGTGCTTCTTTCATTCAACTGTAGATATTTTTGTCATATACTGTATATCTAAAAATATCATATACTGTGTATAAAAGCTCAAGATCCCAAGATCACTGTACAGCAATAATGAAACACGAGTGAGAATCAATATTAAATTGCTCTGAGACATCAAAAGGAAACCTTTTATGAATAGATATTTACCTCTGGGACCTGCCACCTATTGAAAATGAAAGGAGCCAAATTGTTAAATCAGATCATCATGATGCAAAAGCAAGAGCTTGATGTAATCGATGATTTGATTTGTTCATCGTTCTAAAAATCATTCTAATGTGAAATCCTGGAAATCATGCTTCTTTTCAAACTACCCTTACACTATTGGTAAAGGACAAAGGAATCCAGAGATCAAATAAATATACGGTATTTTTTTTCAGATTCTATCAGGATCGTCTGCAATCCAAAGCTCCCCCCTGTAAAAACTTCTTAATTGAATTTGTCTCCAGCTGAGCCTCTTAACAATGAGATACAATCCTCCCATGTGTCCTACACACCACAATAAACTGAGAGTTCTGGCTAGGAATCGGCTTAAAGGGAGCGTTGTTTGTCACATTCAGGATTTCTCTCTTGTTCAAAAAATGAGAGAACATCATCAGGACATTGGGAAAAATGCAAATGCGGGATGACTGCATGTATGTTTAGATCAATTGGCACAAAACTATGTGGTAAAAAATGGAATGTGTAACAGGGATGTTGAACTGCTGTGTTTGTCACTAAGGCCTACCTACTGTATCATTTAACACAATTTGGGAACATTGTGATTTGTGCCGCATATGTTCCTCCTCGGGGGAATGCGGCAAAAGCAGCTGCACAAATTGCACACTTGTGACTCCTGTACTTATTCTTGGCAAATTTAACCTTTGTAAATTTAGAATGTCCCTCTCTGGCTTTGAACAGTACAATAAATGAAGTACACGTGATAACATCCTTGATAAATTTTTCTGGAAACCGTATTAATGCTTATGTAACCATATCTAAACTTCTCCTGTTGAATACAAACCATTCAATTTCACATCTTCAGAGAAAATTCAAGGATGTGTCCCAAACCATACAATGCACACAAGTGGTATGCCCATATAGTAATGACCTGCTGGTTTAGCCCTCACCTTATCTCTGCCTAGAGAGTGATGGAGCGATGCAGCAGCACTTTAGTCCTTTAGATCCAACTGGATCTCTCACCTACTCATCGGTACACTCTGCTCAAACAGTTCAGCTTCCAAAGCTTCAACTTTCATGCTGATACCACCATCATTGCCAACGCACTCATCATCTCATAATCGATACCTAGCCGAGCCAAATCTCTACCGTAACTCAGCGCAAATATGTTGTCCAAAGTTTGCTATCTTTGTTACTTCTTTGTTAGATTGAATGTCACTGGAAAATGGTGAGTGAGAAAAAAATATATTAGTACTTGGAAGTTTGGCACCCCGTCCGGGGTGTGCCCTGCCTTGTGCCCCGAATCCCCTGGGATAGCCTCCAGGCTCCCCGCAACCCTGTGTAGGATATGCGGTACAAAAAAATGGATGGATGGATGGATGGATGGATGGATGGATAGAACTTGGAAGTGAACTTTAAGGCCCTTGTGGAATGAATAGAATAGACATTCCTCATACACTAGCATTTGGCCACAAGTGTGTGGACACCTGACCATCACACCCATATGTGGCTCTTCCCTAAACTGTTGCCACAAAGTTGGAAGCAACCACTATTTCTTCTTCACCATTGTGATTTTTTACAAATTATGCCTCTTGATGTATTTTGTCTAAACTGACATTTACTTTTGGCATGAATACTAGCCTATTATTAAGCAAAGTGTTGCACTTTAAGAGATCATCCACTGGGAGTTTAATGTCAAACTATGCCACAGTACTGAATATGAGGACTGGGTTAGCACAGTGAGTGGCTTATGCAGGTTTTACAGCAGGTTGAGAATTTATCTCTTCAGAACAACATATGGAGTATTCAAGCCTTGAAGGAAATGGTTGGTTTATTGGGGGTTCAGTGGGTGTATTTGTACCCCCCGTTGTTGGCCCAACATCCTTTGGCATTGCATTGTATGCAATATTTAGATATTTAGAATAAATATGTATCTATTTTTTGTATTACCTTTGACACTTTTATATTTGCACATGAAAGCTTAGACTCATGATTCTAAAAATCAGGTCCAGGGTATATAAAGTGTTGCCAGTTCTTACAGTTCTTGTATTTTCCTGTTTCACTGGTGGGTCACTTGAAAGGGTTTAATCGAAACCACAGTAAACAGGTAGACTTATAAATCATAGCAACATAATAATCTAATGTGAAACTTTTGGGAGGGGTGACAAAGCATCTTTAAGAGTACACCACAAGTCTTCCTTTTCATTTTTTTTTTCATCCTTTTGGTCCCTAGAAAGTTTCTGGATGAAGGTGGCCTCAGAGGTTTTCTACTTGCTTGGTCTACATCTTCTTTGGTCTTCCACTTCTCTGCCTCCAGAGAAGTGTGCATGGTTGCTGGTTGGCATTCATCCTACACACATAACCGAACCATCGCAACATTCTGTATTTTCTTGACAATCACAGGTTCACATCTTAGTCAAATGGTCTCTTTTTAAAGGTGACCGCAGGTAGTCATCTGGGACATATTGCCAACTGGGACACATTGCCATTGCAACCATCGTCTATGGATTTTCTCCTTGATCACTGGGTTGCTGTTCACATCTTTGTCTAATGGCTTTGTTTCGAAGGCGTTACTGCACTTGAAATATTGTATTTGGAAAATTTGAGCGTCCATGTCTCCACAAAGCAGTGCTAGCAGGATTAATTTACAGAACAAGTGCTTCTTGACCTTGATGAATGGATATGTTTGTTTTCTTTCACAAGGAACACTGGGAGAGGCAAAGGCCACAGTAGCTTGACCTGTCCTGCTTTGAATCTGCTTTTGAGCTGTCGATGCCACTTTCTTCCTTTTCTCTAGTTCCACTTTCTTTCTCCAACTCTAGCAAACAAAATGCCAAAAACAATCTCTAAAGTATAGGTTATCAAGCATGATCATCTGATTCTTTGAAATGCTTTCATCTGCAGAACAAAGATGTTACTGCCATATATCATCAAATCAAACCGCCACATGCTAAAACTGCATCTGGTTGCAATCAAGCCAAATGTAATACTGAGCTGTCCCATCCATTATTCATTATGTCATTAACGGCTTGGGCAACTGTGCCGCAGAGCAGCATATCAATGAATCACATGGGAATGGAAGAAGACATATTAATTCTTGACTCCTGACTGCAAAAGGGTGACTTAATCTCATTAGACCCAAGGGCTGATTAGCAAAGGCAAACTTTGCTCGATGATTTGAAAGCCAAGGGAAATGACAGAAAAAGGCTAAAGAGCATTTTCTCTGCTGCAGTATTTTCTAACCTGGCCTCATGCCAAGTCTATAGGAAGCCTAAGAGAGATGAGAAGCTATAGTACAGCTCTAACCCTAACCATAACCATTTGTACCTTTTGATAGAAAATGGCTTTTGCAAATTCTTACAAATATAGCATCATGGGGCCATTTGCTGCTTATGCACATTAACAGTTACTTATGAATTGTATTACATTTGTAGCACATCCCACTGATCACTGTATATTAAGTAAGAAAGAAATCATTTATGGGCATGCTGTTATACATAGCAAAATCATCACGGGGTGGTGGGATATGGCCTGACACAAAGTTGTCCTATAACAGCACGTCCCAAAGTGTTTTATTCCTCTTATACCGCAGCCAGTGATAATTTTTTTAAATTAACGAACGACACGTCATGCTTTTTTATCCATTTATAGTTACATTTAATGTCCGAAAAAAGTTATCACTTATGTTATAGCATCTATAAACATCATTCCCTCACCAGCCTCTCTCTCTTGAAGTGAATAAGACAAAATTAATTTGAAAAAACCTACAACTTGTCATGTTACTGAGAAACACGTCTGTCCTGATGACTTTCACTGAACTTGCATTTCGTCTTTGGTCCCAAGCTTTCTAAAGACACCATGGTTGAGCATTTCCTCCTTTTCAAAGCAGCTTAAAAAGTGTGCCTCAAACATATTGCAATACATAGGTGGCCCCATGCACAGTTTAAATAATTATCTACAGCACGGGAAAATCAATTTCAGAACCTCAGACATATTGTGAGAGCATATTGGAGCCACATCAAGCCACATTTTGAGCGGTGACCCTGGAACAACCCTAGGTCAAAAAAATGGGGCTAGGAATTACAGTAACTATAACACAGACCTCCCAGTCCCACAAGTATATAAACCATCTCAAGTTTATCATTAACCTCAATCAATGTCTCAATCAGCGTCAACGTCAAAGTGTCATTCCATATAACCTCCATGGAAAGGCAAGAACAGGATTGATAGCAAATGCTTTCTAGTGCATTTCTTTCCTGGGTGAATCAATCAGAACACTGTCCCCAGAAGGTTGAGCGGTTAATGTGGCAGGATGTAAACAGAGGCTTGGCTTTCCATTACTTGCATCCAGGTAAATATAGACTTGTGAGTATTGACTGAGTCGGGATAGAAAGCAATAATGGACTGGTGTAGGCAAAGAGCTTTAGTTGTCACTGAACATTAAAGGTCACAACAGTTCTATCAAAGACAATTTAATGCATTAAAGGGCAAATGACAGATGGAGATGAAGAGTTCATTCTTCCAAAAGATATTCCCTCAGTTGGTGTTTTGAGGATGGTGGTGGAGAGTACTAACACGTCACTCCAAAATCTTCCATAGGTGTTCAATTAGGATGAGATCTGGTGCATACTGTATGTCTTTAAATATGCAAGTTTAAATGTCTGCACGTGTCCCAGATTTCAACTCTGGAGTTTGAGAGTCTGCTTTTGACTGTATTGCTGGATTGAACCGTTTCCAAGAGACTACAGAACGCAGAGTTTCTTATTTCAGGATCGGCTACCATTGCACGGCTCGTCCATAGGGGCAGATGAGGCAGACCCACCATATGCTGTATGCTGTAAGTCTTCAATTACAACTCCATGCAATTCCATTTAAAGAAAAATAATTAGTAAATGAGAAACCAACAATTTTTTTTAATTGCCATGTGCCAATGTTCCATTGATTTGTTTAAAATATGAGAATTGCAACAAGTGCTAATAGAGGCACATTGGGACAGGAATCCAACAACAACAACAGGGATATAACAGGGTTGCCAAATTGGGTTATTAAAAAATATATACTCTGCCACCAAGAGCTTGTTTTATAGCAAATAATTGGAATTAAATCTAATAAATTTCCGCAAACAAAGGAAAAGTAAATGTGCATACAGTGTGCCTATGATGTACAGAACCATTTCTATTGTAAGATACTGTATATTGCAAAGATTGGGAGATGTGAGGGGGATTATGGAGTATATAATGTCTATACATCAGAATGTATGTGCAATATATGTGTACTACAGTGACATTGATGTTTTTGGGCTAGTTTTAGATCTAGTTAGCCTGGAAATTTTGCTGAGGCCCGGCAAATCAAACGCAGTTGAACAAAGGCAGCTAGACTGTATGCTGATTGGTTGTATGTTGTCAGGTCTCAACTTCCTATTATGCATTACTCTAAAAATTCACGTCGTGTGATTTTTAAAAAAAATTCCGTTATTGATGTCCTGCCCCACCAAACTATATGGTCACGAGCTGCTGCTGTTCAGTTCTAAGAGCACGTACGCATTAGCTCATTCATTAGCCATTTTGGATTGTATTTCCATCTTAGTAAGAATAAAGCGGAAACAAAAAACGACATTTGGTGACTATCTTTAGGCACCAAACTTCCGCCATCCTGAAGTGCTCCTAATGAGCTCTCCTTCTTTGTTATGCCCCATTTTGACATTAATTGCACAAAAGCGCAAAGTCCACTCAGGTCACAAAGCAACTTTCTTTTCATTAACAACACTCACTATCAGTATTATTCAAAAATAGTGCCACTAATGATATGGTTGACATTTGGTAATAGCAGGTAGTGACATTCCCATGCCATGTTTGCATACTTATTTGTTTATATAGTTATATTTGGAGGCCTATGAACAGCCATTATGGGTTTTTAATCATTTCCCAGTCCTGTCTGTTTGGACGGCAGGTTCATTCATCTTCTGTGTATTTTTCTTTACTAGCATTTGTGACCTTTTTTGTTTAATGGAGGGAGGAAGGAAAGGGAGGGTGGAGACCAAAAAGCTCTATTAGAACTACAATGCAAGATAAGAAAGCAAGGAACTGAGGTTTATGAACTTGGTTTGTAACAGTTCAGTTCAGTTGGGGCCATGAACGAGGTCATGGACCAGAAATGAAGATAAATATAATGGTTTCTTGGTTCAAAAGAGTCAAAAGAAGCAGATTCTTTTATTTTCCAAAATGATAAAAGAACCTATTTTCAGTATAGTAACAAAATCTATAAAGGCCATATATATAATTACCTATGAATACATTTATAAGGTTTTATAATATAATTACAAAGGCACTACATCATGTCTTACATCCAGTACATCCTTTAATAACCTTGTTTCTTGAGAGATATACACCACCTGCCTAATATGTGGTAGGTCCCCCTTGTGCCACCAAAACAGCTCTGACCCATCAAGGCATGGACTCCACAAGACCTCTGAAGGTGTGCTGTGGTATCTGGCACCAAGACATTAGCAGCAGATCCCTAAGTTTAAGATACAAGTCCTGTAAGTTGTGAGGTCGGACCTCCATGGATCAGATTTGTTTGCCCAGCACATCCCACAGATGCGCGATCAGATTGAGATCTGGGGAATTTGGAGGCCATGTCAACACCTTGAACTCTTTGTCATGTTCCTCAAACCATTCCTGAACAATTTTTGCAGTGTGTCAGGGCACATTATCCTGCTGAAAGAGGCCACTGCCATTAGGGAATACCGTTGTGATGAAGGTGTGTACTTGGTCAGTAACAATGTTTAGGTAGGTGGTACATGAATGCCAGGACCCAAGGTTTCCCAGCAGAACATTGCCCAGAGCATCACACTACCTCCACCAGCTTGCCATCTTCCCATAGTGCATCCTGGTGCCAACTCTTCCCCAGGTAAGTGACACACGCACCCGGCCGTCCACATGATGTAAAAGAAAATGTGACTCATCAGACCAGGCCACCTTCTTCCAATGTTCCATGGTCCAGTTCTGATGTTCACGTGCCTTTTGTAAGCACTTTCAGTGGTGGACAGGGGTCAGCATGGACACTCTGACCGGTCTGCAGCTATGCAGCCCCATATGCAGCAACCTGCAATGCTCTGTGTGTTCTGACACCTTTCTATCATAGCCAGCATTAACTTTTAAATTAACAGTAGCTCATCTGTGGGATCAGACCAGACGGGCTAGCCTTCGCTCACCACACGCATCAGTGAGCCTTGGGTGCCCGTGGTCCTGTCACCGGTTCACTGGTTGTCCTTCCTTGGACCACGTTTTGTAGATACTAACCACTGCATACCAGGAACACCCCACAAGACCTGCCATTTTGGAGATGCTCTGACCCAGTCGTCTAGCCATCACAATTTGGCCCAGGTCAAAGTCACTCAGATCCTTACGCTTGCCCATTTTTCCTGCTTCCAACACATCAACTTTGAGAACTGTTCACTTGCTGCCTAATATATCGCACCCCATTACTCACGTCAACTGTCAGTGGTTTTAATGTTATGGTTGATCGGTGTCTCATTATGATATACAGTATCTCACAAAAGTGAGTACACCCCTCACATTTTTGTAAATATTTTATTATATCTTTTCATGGGACAGCACTGAAGAAATGACACTTTGCTACAATGTAAAGTAGTGAGTGTACAGCTTGTATAACAGTGTAAATTTGCTGTCCCCTCAAAATAACTCAACACACAGCCATTAATGTCCAAACCGCTGGCAACAAAAGTGAGTACACCCCTAAGTGGAAATGTCCAAATTGGGCCCAATTAGCCATTTTCCCTCCCCGGTGTCATGTGACTCGTTAGTGTTACATGGTCTCGGGTGTGAATGGGGAGCAGGTGTGTTAAGTTTGGTGTTATCGCTCTCACACTCTCTCATACTGGTCACTCAGTTCAACATGGCACCTCATGGCAAAGAACTCTCTGTGGATCTGAAAAAAAGAATTGTTGCTCTACATAAAGAAGGCCTAGGCTATAAGAAGATTGCCAACACCCTGAAAGTGAGCTGCAGCACGGTGGCCAAGACCATACAGCGGTTTAACAGGACAGGTTCCACTCAGAACAGGCCTCGCCATGGTCGACCAAAGAAGTTGAGTGCACGTGCTCAGCATCATATCCAGAGGTTGGCTTTGCAGAATAGACATATGAGTGCTGCCAGCATCGCTGCAGAGGTTGAAGGGGTGGGGGGTCATCCTGTCAGTGCTCAGACCATACGCCGCACACTGCATCAAATTGGTCTGCATGGCTGTCGTCCCAGAAGGAAGACTCTTCTAAAGATGATACACAAGAAAGCCCACAAACAGTTTGCTGAAGACAAGCAGACTAAGGACATGGATTACTGGAACCATGTCCTGTGGTCTGATGAGACCAGGATAAACTTATTTGGTTCAGATGGTGTCAAGCGTGTGCGGCAGCAACCAGGTGAGGAGTACAAAGGCAAGTGTGTCTTGCCTACAGTCAAGCATGGTGGTGGGTGTGTCATGGTCTGGGGCTGCATGAGTGGTGCCGGCACTGGGGAGCTAATGCCAGCATGTACTGTGACATACTGAAGCAGAGCATGATCCCCTCCCTTCGGAAACTGGGCCGCAGAGCAGTATTCCAACATGATAACGACCCCAAACACACCTCCAAGATGACCACTGCCTTGCTAAAGAAGCTGAGGGTAAAGGTGATGGACTGGCCAAGTATGTCTCCAGACCTAAACCCTATTGAGCATCTGTGGGGCATCCTCAAATGGAAGGTGGAGGAGCGCAAGGTCTCTAACATCCACCAGCTCTGTGATGTCATCATGGAGGAGTGGAAGAGGACTCCAGTGGCAACCTGTGAAGCTCTGGTGAACTCCATGCCCAACAGGGTTAAGGTAGTGCTGGAAAATAATGGTGGCCACACAAAATATTGACACTTTGGGCCCAATTTGGACATTTTCACTTAGGGGTTTACTCACTTTTGTTGCCAGCGGTTTAGACATTAATGGCTGTGTGTTGAGTTATTTTGAGGGGACAGCAAATTTACACTGTTATACAAGCTGTACACTCACTACTTTACATTGTAGCAAAGTGTCATTTCGTCAGTGTTGTTGCATGAAAAGATATAATAAAATATTTACAAAAATGTGAGGGGTATACTCACTTTTGTGAGATACTGTATACATAAGTTTTTCATTCTTTTCTGAACCCATTTGCTTTACCTTCTAAACCCACAAAGTATTATTAAACCCATTTCCCCCCCTCAAATTTAACACATTTCAAATATCAATGCTTCCATGAATATTGTTAACATAAGAATAAGATTGATTTTATAACAGTGCATGCTATTTTCTTCATTGAACAATAAAAAACATTTTCCCAAACTGTTCTGTAAGCCTTTCTCTGGAGAGTATCTTCACAGTGAAATACATGTATATTTTTAATTCCAATATCATCCAAAGAATATTTGTAATAATATTAGCAATCAACTCACAATTGTGTGTGGTTTTTATTTTTATTTTTATAAATTGCCTAATTGCCCTTTACTGAAAGAACTGCAATAGAGCAGATACAAGCCTTTTAGAGACCTGATGGTGAAGGTTTTTTTTTCTCTATTCACTGGCCAGATTTCTATTAATGACCTTATTATGAAACAGACAAGAACTGTGTACCCACACTACTGCTAGAACTGATTGGCCACATTCATCAGTATGAATCAGCATCCAATAATCCAATAGCACCCGTGTACTGCTGACTGCTCAGTCTCTTCTCTTGTGAGTTTATGAGGATAAATACACCACACTTAATCCAGAGCAGACAGCCAGATCACTCAATGATGAGAGAGAGAGAGGGAGAGAGAGCAGTGGCAAGTGTTATTTGTACCATAATCCTTTTCATGCTGGGTTTCTGTTCACAAGACCTTACATACTACCTTAACGAGTGCAGTGCTGGAAGTCAGACCCTGTCATTTTTTATCAAAGTAAAGGTTTGAGGGTCAAAATCCACATTTCAAGCTTTTTCCACATTTTCAAGCTATTTGCAAAGTTCACAATCTAGATTGAAATTCTCCTGCAGCATGGGTTAAGATGAATCCAGGTAGGATAAAGGGATGTGTGAAGTGTTAAAGGACAGACACTATACACAGACAAAAATGCAAACCTTTATAAAAGAAAATCAAACCTACCTCTAATACTGATTATGCAACTAAGTTCCTTACCAAATGTGTCAGATATTATATTTGAAACAACTTAAGCATGTTGTACAGAAGTTCTGCATCCACATGTGCACTTATGGAGCAGCTTTGGGGTTCTTAGCAATTTATGTGTCAACATTTCATGCATATTTCAATAGATATTTGTATAATATGTATAACTAGCCAAAGGATAATGTTAAAGATATTGCTTTAGGTTTGAGGTGGATGGATGTGGAATGTTTTCTTGTTCAGTTTAATACATAACTTGGGGGTTTTCACTGCAGGAAACCATGTTAAAATAACCATGTTATTTTGGTTACAATATGCCTACTCACTCCACCTAATTGCCTGAAGCGTAACAATTTGTTAGTTTCTTACAAATTAGCAGTGGAAGAATTGTTGTCCTGGTTTGCTGAGGTACCTTCACAGACCACTGCTACTCCTCACTCCACTGTAGGCAATACTGCACCTAAGACTAACCCAGAAGAATGACAGATCCCCTGATAAATGTACACAATGTGTTTAATGCAGTATGACATATTATTCACTATCTCACCATTTTTGTACATCCAGGATATTGGCAAAAGTTCCTTGGTTCTGTCCCTGTTAACTTGAAGGGTATTGCTGTTTATCAAAGTCAAACCTTCCTCTAGATCACTTACTAATAATCTGTCCACTCTGCTTTAGGAAAAAGGAGGCAGGAGAACAGCTGTTGAATCTTAGCCAGAGAACGAAATCTGTGGATTAATATGCTTACATTTTCTGCAGCAGAAAGCGGATGAGCCAGCTTTGAAAACCATTTTCAGGCACGGGGTCAGTGTTTCTTTCCAGTCAAAACTTGCTTGCAGGGATGCATGGTCACTCTCTCAATCAATTCATTCAACTCTACATCAAAACTGACAACTTGCTCCACACCAGATCACTGCAATCACCCAAGCTTTACAGGACAAAGTGGCTGAAATTCAGAGCTGAATGCCCCTCATGTTTGCGGACTCACAGATGAGTCAGAGATATATCAAGCTCTGGTCAAGAACTTTGACTGAGAGATCAGCAGATTTCTCAGAATAAATTGCAGTATGAATTAGAGAGAGTGTTGCCATTTCCTGCACCTGGGCCAAAACGCCCTTATTCTTCCACAGAACTTATGTCCTTCCAGTGCATCTTATGGTATCAGTTGCCCCGTTCATGTTGGCAGAAGATCAACATGGACAGGTATTGCAGACCACACCACCAGCTATGACCAGGCCAGTTGGTCTGGCTGTCCACTTAAAACCTTGACTCTCAACAAAAAAAAAAATAAGACAGAGAGTGGCGGTACAGTAGTGTCACTGGTGGTAAAATTCCTTGTTTGTTATTTTGACAATATTTATTTCATCGTCATTAGCAAGGCACATAAATATTTCTAAATATTTTCTAAAACAGTTCATTTTTTCCTGAACAGAAGAGTGTGGTTAGTGATTTTAGGTGTGGTTTTAACTGGGACTAACCGCAAGTCATTTAATAGAGCCATTCAAGCCTGGGAGTCATTTTACACTGATGACTTGTCTTATTTTCTAGCACTCATGTGGTCTTTGGCTAAGACCACAAAGACACTGGAGTACCCATTAATTCAAAATGTCATTTCACCTTAGATGGCCCAGGGGCATCATGTTGACACCCAACCATTTCATAAAGGCTGTCCAGGGCACTATAGTACCAAACCTGAGTGCCAGATTCATGCTGAGTCCAATGCAATTCAATTAAATTTTATTTGTATAACACGTTTAACAGTAGACATTGTCACAAAGAAACTTTACAGAAATCCAGATGTAGATGTAGATCCCTAATGATCAAGCCAGAGGTGACAGTGGCAATGAAAGCTCCCTGACATAAGAAAGAAACCTTGAGAGAAACCATACTCAAAAGGGAGTCCATCCATTTTGGGTGGCATCAGATAGTCGGATTATACACCATTACAGTATAGAGGTGTAGAAAAGTAAAGACAAACAGTATTAAGTGTGTTGAAAGGATGTTCAGTATGAGCAGATTGTGAATAAGTGTCCTGATCACAGCAGCTGTTCTTAAGTACAAAGATGAGATTCAGATGGGATTATCCACTGAAACAAGGGTGAGACTTGGGTATAAACTGTTTTTGGGAAGTGCAAATCTTTAGGGTATCTATGTGGGACTATCCACAACAGCTGAAAGTGAGTCATAAGTGCAGACAGCTCCAAGCAAAAGGAGAGCATGACTCAGGTGAATGTGCAGGGTGAGAAGAGACACAGCAGTAGAAGTGAGTCAAGTTCTGGCACTGGCATCACAGGAAGAAGGAATACACATGCAGCTTGACAATGAGAGAGAAAACAGATTCTTTCTGGACCACTTCACTCAAGCCATTCATGCAAGGCTGAGGGGACATATATGTATCATCTCAGTGGGCTTCTCAAACAGTCCAGGATTACAAACTACTTCCTCTTGGAAAATATTTTAGGACATGCTGTTATTGAAAAGTAATCAACTTTGGGGTGATGATGGCTCTCTGCTTTACAGAAGCACACACGATGAAGATGATCAAGAGGACTTTGATTAGGATATTTTCATGCTTCACACATGACCATGTGTTTCTTTCGTATTTTTGTCAATAGGTTGAAACAGGGCAGCAAAGCACCAAGACACCACGGCAAAAGTTGCCGCGGAAATCGCAGTTCCCACTTTCATCTACGAATGCTCCAGGCGAGTTAATTTTGTCAACTCTCAGCACCACCAGAAAGCTGTCAATTAGGAAGACATTTCGACATTCTGGTGCTGCCTTCTGTAGCTCATTCTGCTCGTGTGGCATGTTCTTCTCCACCAACTGTTCACAGCCTCAAGCTCACAAGTTTCCTTAGAGCCTCAATGACAAGCAGATGCTTCTTGATTTTAATTTATGATGGTGATGACTGTCCAACAATCTTTTGACTCGGGGGGTCAAGAATTATCAGCAATGACCAGAGTTGCACAGGTTTTTTTAACAGAATATGTGGGTGGTGGTTACACTAAATGTTATATTTGGCATCTACTGTCTATTCAACCATAAAGTACAGTAAATATACTGAACAAAATTATAAATGCAACACTTTTGTTTTTGCCCCCATTTTTCATGAGCTGAACTCAAAGATCTAAGACTTTTACTATGTACATAAAAGGCCTATTTCTCTCAAATTGTTCACAAATCTGTCTAAATCTGTGTTAGTGAGCACTTCTCCTTTGCCGAGATAATCCATCCACCTCACAAGGTGTGGCATATCAAGATGCTGATTAGACAGCATGATTATTGCACAGGTGTGCCTTAGGCTGGCCACAATAAAAGGCCACTCTAAAATGTGCAGTTTTATCACACAGCACAATGCCACAGATGTCGCAAGTTCTGAGGGAGTGTGCAATTGGCATGCTGACTGCAGGAATGTCCACCAGAGCTGTTGCCAGTGAACTGAATGTTCATTTCTCTACCATAAGCCGTCTCCAAAGGCGTTTCAGAGAATTTGACAGTACATCCAACCAGCCTCACAACCGCAGACCACGTGTAACCACACCAGCCCAGGACCTCCACATCCAGCATCTTCACCTACAATATCGTCTGAGACCAGCCACCCGGACAGCTGCTGCAACAATCGGTTTGCATAACCAAAGAATTTATGCACAAACTGTCAGAAACCGTCTCAGGGAAGCTCATCTGCATGCTCGTCGTCCTCATCGTGGTCTCAACCTGACTGCAGTTCATCGTCGTAACCGACTTGAGTGGGCAAATGCTCACATTCGATGGCGTCTGGCACTTTGGAGAGATGTTCTCTTCACGGATGAATCCCGGATTTCACTGTACAGGGCAGATGGCAGACAGCGTGTATGGCGTCGTGTGGGTGAGCAGTTTGCTGATGTCAATGTTGTGGATCGAGTGGCCCATGGTGGCAGTGGGGTTATGGTATGGGCAGGCATATGTTATGGACAACGAACACAAGTGCATTTTATTGATTGCATTTTGAATGCATTTTGATACCATGACGAGATCCTGAAGCCCATTGTTGTGCCATTCATCCACGACCATCACCTCATGTTGCAGCATGATATTGCATGGTCCCATGTTGCAAGGATCTGTACACAATTCCTGGAAGCTGAAAACATCCCAGTTCTTGCATGGCCAGCATACTCACCGGACATGTCACCCATTGAACATGTTTGGGATGCTCTGGATCGGCGTATACACAGCGTGTTCCAGTTCCTGCCAATATCCAGCAACTTCGCACAGCCATTGAAGACGAGTGGACCAACATTCCACAGGTCACTATCAACAACCTGATCAACGCTATGTGAAGGAGATGTGTTGCACTGCGTGAGGCAAATGGTGGTCACACCAGATACTGACTGGTTTTCGGACCCCCCCGGACCCCCCAATACAGTAAAACTGCACATTTTAGAGTGGCCTTTTATTGTGGCCAGCCTAAGGCACACCTGTGCAATAATCATGCTGTCTAATCAGCATCTTGAAATGCCACACCTTTGAGGTGGATGGATTATCTCGGCAAAGGAGAAGTGCTCACTAACACAGATTTAGACAGATTTGTGAACAATATTTGAGAGAAATAGGCCTTTTGTGTACATAGAAAATGTTGCGTTTATAATTTTGTTCAGTATATGTATGTGATGAAATACCTGCCTTGTAAATCCCAAGGCTTGGGACAAAACCTAGGATTTTGACCAACATACTGTAAGTCAGCTTTACACTGTATGCCAAAATTTTGCTGTCACAAACAAAAATCGTACATCATAAAAGAATTCTTTGGTCTAGAATGTATAATGTGACATGCTCGTTGGCTGATTTAGTGTCACTGCAAAGACAGTTTTGGCAGTGTCAGAATTTATTTGAATGAAAAAGTGTGACTGCTTCTACAACACATATCTAAAAAGCCACCAATATGAAGATAGGCATAGAATGATGCAAAACTCATGGGACAGCTATAAATGTTAGTGGCAATGGCGAAACTTAAACTAAACATTAAAAGAAAAAACATTATTACTTCAAGCTCACTTGGAAGAATGATTCTGTTTAATAGCGTGTGTTGTCTGGCTTGGCTCTTTCACCACAAGGAAAGAAAACCAACAAGGCTGTATCTTTGGACCGATCTGAGGAAACATGAGAGAATGCACAGCAATGAGCGGCTCTTAAACTGTTGCATGTGTGTGAACGCCTTCAAACACAAGTAGCACAAGTCCCTGAGGTGAAAAGCCCTTCAGGTTTAGTTCCTGCGCCTCAGATTTGAAGAGACATTAGAACAGCATGGACAGTGAGTGGATGCAGCTGCCTGCCAACAGCTTAGAGAGCGAGACTAAGCAGCTGCAAGTAGTCGCTATGGCAGCAGAGTTCGAGCAACAACTGTGACAGACTGGCTCTGCATCCTGGATGAATTTTTCCTCCTTGCGCTCTTGCTTGTTACCAGGATTGGCTCGGGATCCACTGTGACCCTGACCAAGCAGTTACTGGCAATGCTAGTCAAAGGTTTTTGAGCACCCTACAGTATATTTTAGCATTTTTTAGTTTGCTTAATTGGAACAATCTAAACAAAATCAACACTCTGAATATTTAATTTGTTAGTAGCACTCACTACCATTAGTCCCATTAGTATCCGAAAGTGACCACAAGTTTCGCAAAGATTTAGGCTTCCTTATGTAATTCTTATTCTGTATCATTTTGTTTAGTCTTTGGTAATAATACCGATTAGACTGCAATAAAACCTACAGTATTCAGTAAAATCAGGGTTTGTTTGTTGTTGTTTTTTAACCAGATGTTCAAAAACTTTTGACAAGCACTGTCCGTTGAAAAAGTCATCCAGAAAAACTAAGCTGAAAAATCTCTAGAAGTAATCAGCCATGCCGACTGGACTACAGTGAAATATCTTCCCGATAATGCAATAAATCTAGTCATATTGACTTTTACTACTAGACAAACTGCCGTATAGTTCTGATTTGTAGAACATTGCGAGGCATTAATATTAAAGCCATGTAATGCATATGAATGTGCACCTACATCCAAAGCCATTTTGCTGCTGCATATGCCATCCATTTCAGCATGCATTCTCACTGCCTTTTGCAAAAGAGATATCACATTGCTTATGGGTGTAGCTGTTTACAAAAACCATGGAATATTTATGGCATGGGCAGCCTATGAGATAAAAATAAAAACAAAACAGAACAAAAAAAAAGTCAAGGCAGCATGTAAAACAAAAAGCATGGAGCTAACAAGGGCACTTCCTCAAAGTACACTACTCTTTTATCATTTACTTTAATAATTGAATCAGTAAATCATTTCCAGGGAGACACATTTGATGTGGTCTTATATCAACTACAGCAGCTTTCTGACACTGATTAGACCCATGCATAACTGCTTTATTGCATGTGTATACCATATACATACATTTTTAAACACTCCCCACTGGGTCATTGCCAATCCTCACCCACTAGCTAGGTCTCCCCTATCGCATAACAACGGACTTGGAGGAAATTACTGCTTGCCCTCTTCCATATACAGGACATGATCTCACAGATGATTGGATAGTGTCATACTAATTGGCAGGAGAGAGTAATGCCATGGCACTTTGTTTGGAGGAAACCCAACCCAGCTCAGCGCCCTGAGAACAGCAGGCCCACAGTGAAGCATGGTGGTGGTAGCATCATGTCGTGGGGATGCTTTTCAGCAGCAGCAGCTGGGTTGAGCGCAAGATGGTTGGAGCAAATAATCCTAGAAGAAAACATATTCCAGTCTGGAGTGGTTCAAAACCAAGAACCTGAATGTGCCAGGATGTTTGTGTGAATGTATATCTGTGTTACAACTAGCCTTAATCTAGTTGTCATACCAGCTCCCCGCAACACCCCATCTGTTCAATAGAGGTACATACATTTTGTCTGCTTATATTACATTTAATGTAACAACGCAACCATGAAACAAGTTACTTACATACATTATAAAAGCTATAAACAGGTGTTCATTAATGCATTTGCATCTGAGTGAAAGTAAATGTTTGAGATCGGAAGTATCAATAATTTCATTGAAGCCTATGTTTTCAGTATGGTAGAGAAATACATGTTTGCCTGGTCTATGTGCTAGTATTGCACAAAAGGTCTAAACTAATATCTATAATAACAGACATGCAGCTCAATTCATTATACTGTAATCAATGACATGGAAAAAATCTGCATGAATCAAATCAATTCTTTCGAATAACACATAAATGTTAATGTGGCTGAGAATGGATTTGTTTTTAAATTTCGTGCACAAATTCTCTCATTACCTGCTAATTATTGCACTCTCCTCACTTTCCGTGTGATACAATGACTAAATGCTGAGTTGCTTTAGGAAATGCTCTGTTCTAAAGTTGCCATGCATTGCTTAGTTTGCCAACCCAATCTCATGCAAAATTCCAGTGAGGTTAAAAGTACTATTTGGTATTTCTTACTTGAACAAAGAACCTGGAAAATATGTAGAACATGTTTTCTTTTTTTTTTAATGGTTTAAGTCATGTCTTCAGCACACGTGTATTAAGTGGCATATAGAAAACTATATTATGGTCCAGAGTGCTTGTTTGTATTTACATAGACCTCCTGTCAGTAATTTATATACTTCCCAGTGCCCCTTCATTCGGTTTCAATCTCAGTCTGTTCAGAAAGGAAGTATGGCTGAATTCGACAAGCACCCAGCACACTGTACATGCTGTAGATACATCTTTTGAATGGCTCATCATTTATGTAACAATACTAATACCAGAGCTTAAAGAGCTCATAATACCTCATTACAAAGTAAAGCAGGACAGCGAAGGCTCTCTTGACCATTCTCGTAAATCAGTATAAGATGTATTTTTACATGTTGTTAGTGTCGTACCTTGTCTTTCGAGCAGCTGAATGGCCTATAGTTTAGCTAATGATGCTAACAATGCTAATACGGGAGACTAAAGCTCATAAGACAGCAGCATTTAAGCCACAAACTGCTGAAAACTGGCAGGTACCCTGATAAGCTACAGAGTTAGTATTCTGAATGTCGATTTCACAGCATTTTGAGGGCATTTTGCAGCTTCTGACATCCTTCATCTGGTGAGGATCTCCTTTAGGGGGGAAAAAAACACCATTGTCCAGTCCAATGTAGTACAGCATCTGTGGTTTATATTTTTTTCCATACAACATTTCTTGTCTACTTCTATGACAGATATAAACTTAAAATCATCCATCTGGTGAAGCAAATCCCCCAAAAAACATGGACTTTCTCACAAAGTAAGAGAAGGGCAGCTTTGAATGTTGTGATTTTTTTCCATTCAGTAAAGTAGGCTGAATAGCAAAAATAGCTTGACGGGAAATATTGATTTCCAAGTCATAATGACTCCTCAGAGAGACATTGCTGGTGGCAAGGAGAACAAAAACAGACACTTATTGGGCAATTACACATCACTTAATAGAGTTCAAGTTAGGTCTGGTGATCTTCAGCTGAATCATATCAACCCAAGACAAGAAAAATCCAGACTTTTCTGATGTTAACCCTTTCCAGCCAAACATCATCACAGTTTTCATTCCTGATTTTCAGACTTCCGGCTTTAATGGGTCACATCTTAACCTTATTAATATTGGGCCAAATATCAGACTTAAGTCCGAAGGTTACGTCGATATTTAATTAGGGAATGTTACTTCATGTCCAGAGTCGGATTTCATAGGTAGTTAAGTAGATTTTCTAAGCTCCCTGATCAGATTGTGCAAATGACCTGCATCCAGTTCACATCTCCACATCTGCAAGGAGAACAAAAACAGACACTTATTGGGCAATTACACATCACTTAATAGAGTTCAAGTTAGGTCTGGTGATCTTCAGCTGAATCATATCAACCCAAGACAAGAAATCCAGACTTTTCTGATGTTAACCCTTTCCAGCCAAACATCATCACGGTTTTCATTCCTGATTTTCAGACTTCCGGCTTTAATGGGTCACATCTTAACCTTATTAATATTGGGCCAAATATCAGACTTAAGTCCATAGGTTACGTCAGTATTTAATTAGGGAAAGTTACTTCATGTCCAGAGTCGGATTACGTAGGTAGTTAAGTAGATTTTCTAAGCTCCCCGATCAGATTGTGCAAATGACCTGCATCCAGTTCACATCTCCAGGGTTGCCAGATTTTTCTAGAGTAGATGCAATCAAGACCCAGTTTTTCATTAGCATCTAGACCACCAACTTTAAACAGAAGCACAAACCCCCCAACAAATCAGGGACAGAAAATGCGGACTGAAGACGGAAATAGGATCGCAAAACGATCTAAAGTAAAAGACAATTTAATAATGAAAAATACAAAAACAAATGCGATGATATATGAAGGAGAAGATGGCAAGCATTAAAATCAATCTAATAGGAGTCTAGTGTATTACCAATACACTAGTTCTCTACACAGTTCTGATCTACTTCCCATAGACCAATAAAACACTTGGGAACATGCTATAGGGAAATAATCAACAGCTGGGTGGTGTGATGCATACATTATATTGTGAAAGATGTACATTAATTAATTACGCCACCGAAAAAAAACAACAAGAATTTTAATGAACGTGATGCGTATATAATTCAAATATATATGAAATTCATATTCAAATACCGTTGTCAGATGCTAAATAAATGCTAAATTAGTGTGCAGCACTTTGTTGACAGAAAGGAGGTGTTCTTTTCTCCCCTCTCTCCCTCTTTTTTTTAATGGCAAATCAATTACTCATTTAGCCAGCATCTCTGATTAATTACCCAACACTTAATGTTTTTTAATGACTTTTCAAGCGAAAGCCGACTGTTCAATCACTTGCTGCTCAATCCGTGGGTGCAAATGCTGACTTTCCTCATTGAGTTGGAGAGTAAAGTGGAAAGACAGAGAGAGAGAGAGAGAGAGAGAGAGAGAGAGAGAGAGAGAGAGAAAGGAGTATATCAACCTGCATTGTTAGGAGAATTGTAAACATCACTTCAGACATTTATTGGAGTGTGTTTGTGCTTTCGTGAATGTTAGTCTTTGATAAACCCAATCTCAGGTTCACCTTCAAAACACTCACATATCAATCAATACATCCATCATATTCAGTAATAATTCACATTATTAAAACATTATTATAACACACATTTTTCTCAGAAATCCTCATATAGAATTGAGATATATCTGAATATTTACATTTAAATACAATTAGTAATAGTAATAAATATTCATAAAAATCTAAACAATCTAATAATTTGATCAAAAAAATCAATAGATATACTAAAATAAAAAAGGGCAAAGCAATAAAAATAGTAAAATAACCCCAGAGTACTAAAATATTATGCAAATTTACGTATGGAGTGTGCAAATTAAGCAAGTTCTCTGAACAGACATTTTGTTTATGAACTGTTGTTTATCTTGCTTTGTTTTACTCTAGCTTCAAAGATGATAAAAAAGTTTGTGTAGTAACAAGACCGAACTCTTTGACCAATTTGGTATCAAGCTAGCTGGAGCTAGTGGCTCGCACTCATTAGTAGACTGTTTTAAGATTAGCCAAGCAACTCTTGACTACAATAGCTAGCTAACGAAGTTATTTTTTCCATTATTTGAGCATGTTGCTGTATTTAATGAAATTAAAATTCTCTGAGATGTATTTGAAGCTCAATATACAAGCAGACATAAACATCTATGCGTTATTAGAATTGGGAAAACATCAAACGGTAACACAGACGCTAGTTAGAGAACCAGAAGACACCAGAGAAGAACCGATTCTCAGAAATGCACAATACGATTGGCAAGACTTCACAAAAAGGACTGGAGACAACAGGGTATAAATAACCAAACTACTTAACGGCTGAACACAGAACAGGTGCACACATTAGGGAAATAAACCAATGATTAGACATTGTTGGGGGCATGATTGGAACCAAAACAAAGGCACATAGCCTTAAAACAAACAAAAGCCCTGGGAGAACAAAAAACAAAACCAAGCAGCATTCTCTCTCGCACTGATAAGGTAAATTTGTAACTGTTTTTGCAGTTTCACAGTAACATAACAAGCTGCAGTTTGGTTATAACTACTATACGGAATGCTTTGCATTGGGATGCATCACACAACGCATAAGTTAAGACATTCCCAGCAATGCGTCGCCTGAAACAATGAGGTTAATTATTGAGTACATGTGAATACTACTGTCTAATCAACCAGTAGTACATGCATGTTGGAACTAATATTCTGCATTGATGTGGAACTGTTTTGCGGTTTTGTGACACTGAGCCTGAATCGGAAAACTTTAGGACCTTCCCTATTGGCCCGATCACCTCAGATCCACATTTTCTCTCCATCTGCTTACAGTATTTCAATAAGTAATTAAGATATGAGCAATCAATCTAATATGAGATATTGATATATAAGAAGTAGGAGTACAATAGGGCCATTTGCAGAGCCCTGCCACCATGTATCATAAATTAAGTTGCTGGATGTGATCCTGCCATAAATCACAGTAAAAGATTATGAGTCAACCTGGAAGCATGAAAGATGCAAAAGAAATTACGTCGATGTCTTCCTCAAGCTGTGTAAGGCATCAAAAGGAGTGAAAATAGAGATTTTACTTCTGCTCTGGATGGCATAGTGTAAAGTAAGTGGCATCGTGACCACCGTAGAGCAGCTGAGGTGATTTGTACACAGGCATCTGATGTTCAGGACATGGTGATGTTATTGGTATTAAACAGAAATTGAATTAGGAAAAACAGAACAAAATTCGCAACCACTGTTATGGTTATGTAATGTTCAGTTTTCAGTAATGGCATGTATTCATGTACTGTTATTTATAAGGTTGGTGTGAACCACATTGAGAATGCCACCCATACATTGAAGCATGGTGGTGGCAGCATCGTGTTGTGTGGATGTTTTTTTTTTGTTTTGTTTTGTTTTTTTATCAGCAGGAACAGAAAACTGGTCAGGGTTGAGGGTAAGGTCGATGGATAACCAAATACAGGGCAATCCCTGAAGTTCTGCTTATTTTAATTAGAAATGTGTGATAAATTCTTCTATATTGAAGATAGTATTTGTTTGCAGTGAGTGAGTGAGTAAGGTTCTTTTTTTAACACTGCAGATTTTGGTGCTGCTTTCAGAGTGATACAAGCTTCATGGTGGTGGGCTTGGCCTGGTTTAGCCACTTTAATAATCTCAGTCCCATCTGGGGAAACACACAGGGAGAGTGTGTGAGAGGGCAGACGTTTCCTAGCAGATTTAGTGAACAGTTGTGATGGCTGGCATTATTAAATGTCACTCCCGTGGGATGGACAGCAGTACAGCCATTATGGCTCGGCTGTGAAATTTTAATGGGAATCTGTATGGCAAGAAGAACGAAAGTTTCACTTACTTTTAGTGTTTACTTTTTATTATTTTTCAAGGTTTTTTTTTTAAGTTATTTTATTTCTTGCTAACTTTAATTGTTTAATTGTTGTATGGGCTCAAATGTTTCAAAATAGGGCAAATGGAGGCAAAAAAGTCTAACAATCTCATAACTGCCATAATACTGCCGTTATACATGTTACGTTTCTGATGTCTCTCAAAAGTATATAAAAATGTACAGTAATTAATAGCAAATTGCATAAAATGATGTGGAAATATAAGCATTGTTTTGTTCACTAATGGGAATTGGCCTACTGATTGATTTTAAAAACATTTTCCTAAATACAAACTCTATAACTGAGCTGGTGAAAGTACAAAAGTTAGTAAGCAACTGACATGACTGAAAGGTAACAACAGTTATGTTTATGAACTAATCACTAATGGTTAATTTATTTATAATATTCATTCATTTATTCATTTGTTTAGTTGATTAATTAGTTAGTTAGTTAGTTAGTTAGTTATAGCCTATGGTATAAATGCAACACCACCTATAAATAATAAGATAATAAGAACAACTGCAAATGTATTAATACTTAAATAAAACATGGATTTTAAAAAGTCTTTTAAAAGATGGATAAGAAAGTTGAATAAAAATGATTCTCTCCTGAGAAGCCACCCACTCACTAGCTCTGTCAGTAAGCCGTGAAATGGTATATGAATATGGCGCACTCTGACCTTATATACTCCAAGGAGAGCAAGCACTGAATCGGAAATTCCTTCAAGCATCCAGGAATCATCAACTAAAAAAAATTCATAAAATATAATTAAACTATGAGAAAGGCATAAATATCACGGGCAAATTCATTCTCATATCCAGAAGAGAGTTTTAAATCAGAAGGCCCTAAAAAAAAGTCACTAATTAACTGTAACACTAGAGAAACTAGTAAAGTTAGAAAAATGGACCTGGAACTGGACAAGCACGGGTCACATTTTCACAGCTCAATCTACAAAAATAAAAAAATAAAAAATTTTAAAAGTTTGAATTTTGTTTTCAGACAAGTTTTCATGATTAGAATATGATTGTAAGAATACCTCAAAAAAAAAGTTCCCTATAATTACTTGGAAAATTGCACACATTAATATTCACTGTTTTCATTCTTTTAAACATGATGCCTTGATTAACATGATGCCACATATTTTTCCATCTAAATGCTTTACAGGACTACAGAAATGTAAAAAATAAATAAATAAATAAATAAATAAATAATAAATAGCATGCCTAACAATTGAAAAAATCTATTTCCCTCACTCTTTATCACATCTCTTTTATTACTATTCCAAGGTTTCCATTTTCAGTATCTAATGTTTTTGTTCTGGTTTTCTTTTGCTCATTTGCTTAATTAAATCAGCGAGATATTTGACTCAAGGCCCAGAGAACGCAAGCGGAGCTGGCTGAGTGAATCTTTAGAGCCAGAATGATGAAGCACACTTGATCCATCTCCAGTGGAAAGAGGAGAATGCGTATAAAATTGTATATGGCATAGAGGGCAGATTATGTGTGCAAAAAAAGTATTAGCTTAAGAGACTTTCAGGCTCTGGAAGCAAATCCAAGGTTCTGTAGATTAGATCAGGTGGTAAAACTCTCCAAGAACTCTGATTATATGCATACTGCTGCACCACAGAGATGTAAAGGTTTATTAGTGGTTAGTAGTGCTATAACTTATGCCTTGTGTATACCACTGCACTGTTGAATGCTTGATTCTGATTGGTCCGAATGTGGTGATTTATTTTCCATAACAGCAGTTCTGAGAGTATTTCCAGCCGTAATTCATATCACTGGTTTAAATTAATGCGCTCATTCTAATACGTTATTGTTTCCATAGTAACTCCTTCACAGGAGCTTGTATGGCCGATGTTCCGCATAATCTAAATGTGATACTATACAGATTTAAAATGTTTTATTATATAACAAAGGAGAACATACAGAAAAAGGTTTTTGAAGTTTTCCAACATGGGAAACCATCAAAAAAGGATAATCCATACTCAAAAATTGTAACACAGACACACTGGAACACAATAGACAAGAAATGATGCTCAGATATGCACAAAACGATTGGCAAGACTTCGCAAAAAGGATTGGAGACAACAGGGTATAAATAACCAAACTAATTAATGGCTGAACACAGAACAGGTGCACACATTAGGGAAATAAACCAATAATAAGAGGGTGGGGGCAGGATTGGAACCAAAACAAAAGCCCTGGAAGAACAAAAAACAAAACCAAGCAGCATTCTCTGCACTGAGAAGTGCAACTCGTACTGATAGGGTGAATTCATAACTGTTTTTGCAGGTTCACAGTAACATGACAAGCTGCAGTTTGGTTATAAGTGCTATAAGGAAGTGGTAACAGGAAATAACTTGTACCACAGATGTTCCACAATAGTAAATGTAACCATAAATGGATAAAATGTATGACATGTTGTTCATTAATATATGAAACTTGGAATTGTTGGTGAATTTTTGTTGTGTAAAAGAAATAAAACTTTTCCAGATATGTTGTTATGGGAATATAATCAGCTTTGGGTTAGTAAGAGTAACTCTGCTTTGCACTGGGATGCATCACACCACGCTGTCATTGGTTATTTTCCTATCACAGCACCCCCCCCCCCCCCCCCCCAGTGTTTTATTCCTTGCATAGTCACCTAGTGTTCATGGCATCCCAATTACACCCAATTTACCCAGATTGAATGTGTGAACAAACCAAACTAAACATCTTTTTTTTTCATTTGTTACATCATTGATTCCATACTTCAGTCATCTTCTTAAAGCTCCATAGTTGCTACAGAAAGTTTTATTAACCCCCAAACTCTTGGCAACGTCACAGCAAAACAACATTATATCACATCCCCTGCAGCCACCATTTCGGCTGTGCATATCTCAGCACCTCAGGCAGCTCTGAAGCACATGTTAGGGAAGATTACAGCCAAAAAGTCCAATGAAAAGTGCAAAGCTGAGGAGATTTGCACTCCTTTCCCGTCTTAGCTTGTCATATTCTTATAGGTGACCTTCTGTTATGCTGTAGATGCATGCTGTCACGGTGAGAAGCCAAATGGCCTTAAAGCATTTGATGCAGCGCTCTATTTCTGAGATACTCCATCAGAAACAGTCTGCTTTCATTCTTTCTACTGGTGAATTTTGCTACACTGGAAGTTATTTGGCCATTACTTTCACAGAAAGGTTCGCCGAACCTGGACAGTTGCTGATTATTTTTCCAATCTTCAACTGTCCAGTTTCCATGACCCTGTGCCCACTGTAGCCTCAGATTCCGGTTCTTGGCTGACAGGAGTGTAAATTGATGCGGTCTTTTGCCCATCCACCTCAAGGTTAGACATGTTGTGCATTCTGGGATGCTTTTCTGCTCAGCACGGTTGTAAAGAGTGGTTATTTGAACTGTAGCCTTCCTGTTAGCTCAAGTCAGTCTGGCTGTTATCCTCTGATGTCTCTCATCAACAAGGCCACAGAACTGGATGTTTTTTGTTTTTCGCACCATTTTGTGTAAACTCTAGTGATTGTTGTGTCTGAAAATCTTAACAGTTTTTTTTTAATGTCTGGCACTAACCCATGCCAGTACTTGAGATCACATTTCCCCCCCATTCTGATGTTTGATGTAAACATTAACTGAAGACTCTTAACTCTTAACCTGTATCTGCACGATTTTATGCACTGCACTGCTGTCACATGAGTGGCTGATTGGATAATCACATGAATGTGCGTCTATATGTACATGTCAAGGATTCACTATTATAACCTGCTACTCGGAATCCTAGATTTGTCCAGGAAAACCCATTGGATAGTGCTGAATTCTGGCAAACAGACAAAAAAACAACAACAACAGGAAATTCAAGTTTTGGCCAAGGATCCATACTTCAAGGCAACATTTGGTAAGGAACCAGTTTAACAAACATAATGTACAAAATCCATGCCTACCTTGTACTAAACCATAATAACACACTGATGCCAACAGCATCTAATGTGACACGGTGCATAAAAGCGGAACAAAGGTAATGAACACCCACTGAACACAGTGGGAGAATCCCAAAGAGAGAGAATGATGAGTTCAGCACACGGTACAAGCCTCTGTTTAACTTTCAACCTGAAATATTATTGCCTGCTATGATTTATTTTAGAGTCAATTTCCTGAGAAATGCGATCAATCAGACACTCATTTCCTTTTGAGAGTGTGGGAATTTATTTGATTTGTCGGGTTTTGCTGCAGTTCTGACTGTAATTATCTATGGCTGGCAATATTTAAAAAAATCAATTTGGGAAGCAGTGTAAAGTAAAGCAAAATTGCAAACAAATTTGACTGAAACAGAATGCAATATAAGCGGACGTAAACAATATTACAATATTATTATAATATCTTATCTCATTAGGAATAATTTCTCACTTAATACAATTAAAAGATATGATATTGTTTTGTGGTTATGGCACATAACGTTGATACTGCAATCCATTGTACTCGAGGAAAAGGGCAGACCAGGATTAAGTGGTTACTGAAGATGAATGGAATGCTAATGGACACTTCCTTCCTTAATGGCAGAATAAAGAGAAACGTTTACATTTTTAGATCTTCTCATTAATACACACTTATAATATACACACACAAATTACGATTGCGATCCCTTTGACTTCCCTTCCGTGCGTGTTTCCTGGTAAACTTGCCATCGGCAGGCCATACCTCAGACCTCTCTACTGGGAGAGCCATGATGGATAGAAGCTGTATATAGTAAACTCATATTGCTCAGGTGTGTGTGTGTGTGTGTGTGTGCATGTGTGTGTTAATAAAACACTTTGGGACATGCTGTTACTGTTATTGATAACCACCCCGTCTTTGTTTATTTTCCTATAACAACATGCCCCGTAATTTATTCCTGCATCAATACTCTATGTAATGATGAATGATTTATGTAATGTCTTATGAATGTGTTATGAAGACATAATTACCCCAAGTGCAGCCAAGTGCAGCCCACAAAATGCTGCCTACAAGGTAAAGCATAACTGTAAAATATATATATATATATATATATATATATATATATATATATATATATATATATATATATATATATATATATATATATATATCAGAGACTGTACACTATGTACAGTATATTAGCATTCACCACAAGTAGGTCAAATTTTCTAGTAGACCCTTTAGTAGATCATGGCGGCCTGGTGTTCTGTCTTTGCTGGGGCTTCGTTCTTTAGTTGCGATCCCCTGGCACGTTTTCCCTCCTAATGGCACGACTCATTAATCAGAATCCCCATGAAGCCCAGAGCACCCTGACTCATGCTAAATTATTCAAATTACTTTTCATTAGTGTGGCCTCGGGACTGCCTGGTTCATCCTGACCTCCTGAACACCTAACATAAGCTAAGAAGAAGACTTTTTTTTAAAGGACTATCCCTTTTGTGACTCTATGTGACTCTCTTAACCAGCATCATGGTTCAAATGATGACTGAGTTAGTAAGCATACTATGGCTCAAACAAGCAGTTATCTCTCTAATGTTATTCCACTTTATCTATTATCCTAACCTTACGTCCACATGTAGACACAAAAGCACCTGTCATGGGGTGAGATATATGAGGCAGCAAGTGAACCATCAGTTCTCGAAGTTGATGTGTTGGAAGCAGGAAAATGGGCAAGCGTAAGGATCTGAGCGACTTTGACAAGGGCCAAATTGTGATGGCTAGACGCCTGGGTCGGAGCATCTAAACAAAACGGCAGGTCTTGTGGGGTGTGCAAATGCGACACTGCAAAAAGTTGTTCAGGAATGGTTTGAGGAACATGACAGAGTTCAATGTGTTGACTTGGTCTCTAAATTCCCCAGATCTCAATCCGATCGAGCATCTGTGGGATCTGCAGGACAAACAAGTCCGATCCATGGAGGCCCCACCTCATTCTGGATCCAGAACCTATCCAAGGAATAGGTCAAGAATCCACCCAGATTCGAATGCCAGTCCATCACAGGACACGACACACATTAACACACTCAATCACACCTAGGGGCAATTTAGTATAGTCAACCAGCATGTTTTGAGAGCTGGGAGGAAACTGGAGAACCTAGAGGAAACCATGTGGACACAGAGAGAACATGCAAAACCATGCACAGACAGTATCCCAAGCTCAGGATTGAACCAGGGACCCTGGAGTTGTGAGGCAACAACTGAGGTCTAGAAAATCCATACAGAGTTTCTCGGAATACTACAGTAATTATTGTTTCTCATTTCCTTCTCTAATTCTCTTTTTACTCTCTAATCGACAACTCCTCCAAGGATCTGAGTATTATCCATTTTGGACTGGCACCAAAGTAATAAAAAGTTGCATTATATAGTTATCTTTATGCTACAAGCTTGAGCTGTGTAACTTTTGCAGGCTCAAAATCAGCTTGTTTTGTCTTTTGCCCTAAATTGGTATTAAGGGAAATGGTAGCAAGCACCTGGGTCACAAAAGGAACTTTTTTTCATTAAAAAGACTTTTCCCTTCTGAGTTGTAGTTGTTATTTCAGCAAAAAAAAAAAAAAAAAAACAGAAACACAGAGACACTAATGATATGGACTTTTGGATTTGGACAAATTTCCACTAAGGATTTGTGTTCTTATTTATTTATACAGTTTTAATTACTTATTTTGGTTGGGGGCCTATTGTCAGCTGTACTGTACTGTTGATTTTCCCAGTGGTGTTCAAAGACCTGGAAAGTCTTCTACTTATTCTTTAATGGATAACAAAAGCAGAACCATTTTTTCCATTCCAGGGCATAACTACTAGCTAACTAATACCAACTAAGCTAACTACATCCTCCTCACAGTTTTTTTAAAATATTTTTTTATTGTGGTCAAAACTTGTATAACATCCAAATTGTTATCCACTTAACTGCATGTTTTCTTAGATTCAATATTGAAATAAAGCTAAAGAGTTATTTTTAAGTGTTACAAGGGCTAAACTCACCCGCATGGAATGGTTCGTGTACATGTAGGTGCCATCGTTAAAAGAAGTTACCTCAAATCACCTCAGACAGGAGAATAAAGGTCGTAATTTGTTTGTCTCCACTCTCTGTCTAGATTTCAATTAATGACCTTATTATGGAAAGGGAGCATGTAGACAAGCTGCACAGCCCGCGCTGCTACTAGAACTGATTGCTCACATTAATCAATAAAATTCAATATTCAGATAGCGGCCATGCACCAGCGACGGTTCAGGGTCTCCTCTCGAGCTGAGTTTAAGAGAATCAAAATGAGGCGTTTAATCCAGAGCCGACAGCTAGATAACTGGAATCAGAGCAAGTACAAAATGGAGGAACAGACCAAGAAAAATTCAACATTCTGCATAGATGTTAAGTCATTAAGTTATTCACTTACTCGATATTAATTTCTTGTTTATAGAACTGTTGTATAAAAACATCATCACACTCGCAATTGTGCAGTTATCCTGCATATCTGCAAGGCTATGATTAGCTATAACGAATCATAGCTGTGTCAATATTCAGTATAACCGCACTTTTACTCATGCAATAGTGCTTACTTACTCAACACTTTCAGACCGATTAGAAATGAGTATTTAACAGTGTTGTGGTGTTACATAAAAGTATACTTTTCGTTGAAGTCTCTTTCCTTGTCAAAATGAAACTATATCAAGCACATATAATGGCTGTTTGTTTGAAGCAGTGTCAGAACCATTTTAATATTCTGGATTTGGTAAAACTTGTCCAGACAACCTGAAATTTGAAGGAACCAGGATAATAAGGTTGGATTTTGTTGAATTTCTTACAAATGCAGTCATAAGTAAAGGTACAAATGCTCAACCTGACTTTAACCATAATCTTTAATCTTGATGAACAGATTTCGCTAAGTTTAAAATTCCCTTATTTAGAAATCAAGAATGAAATACAGTGTAAAAGCTTTTAGGCACATGCAAAGAAATGCTGTTGAGCAAAGATGCCTTCAAAATAATGAAATTAAATGTTTCTACATTTAAATATATATATATATATATATATATATATATATATATATATATATATATATATATATATATATATATATATATATATACTGTAAAGAGCAGTAAACAGTAGTCAATATTTGGTGTGACAAAAAAATAAAAATAGTCTCCTGTACAATTAGTGCAGTTTTATAAGGAAATGAGCTGGTAAGTTTTATTGAGCATCTTGCAGAACCAGACACAGTTCTTCTGGAGACTTTGACTTTCGCACTCGCTTCTTATTTTTGCATCAAAACCCAGCAGCCTTCATTGTGTTTTTTTTGTCTGAAATATGCTGCTTTCTTTAATGACATACAGACATTTTTCTGTAACATTTCATTTTGTGCTAGAAAACTAATGTTTAGGAATCTAAAATGTTTTTTTTTTTTGTGCTGACTTGATAATGTAGAAGTCATAAAATAAAAAATCTGTAACAAAGTTTACACTAAAAAAAAAAAGAAATAGTTTGCCTAAAACTCTTGCACAGTACTGTAAATAGCCAAACGTCAGCATTAACAAAAGTGCTCGGTATTTTACAGCCTCTGTAATAATATTTCTTGCCAAGTCACATTTTCATCATGATGAGAGGCATTAATCGTGACGCAGAGCAAAAACTCTAGTGCTCTAATTGCTGATCTGCTTTCCCCAGAAGAACATTGTGAGGTTTGATCAATAATTAATGTGTAATTGTTCATTTTTACATCCTTTAATAAAACAATCGTGGTATTAAAGATTTGGTCAGCACTGTACAATATAAAACACAAAGTTCAATTCAAACACTTTCATTCAATTCTAAATGTCACATTTTACGTCAGACCCAAAGCAAATTATGTGTGAATGTTTTAATGTTTCTATTTCACGTGAAGATGAGTCAGATAGTTCATTTTTAATTGTCTCAGCTTTACAGAATCTTTTCGTATTCTTAAATGAACATTATGATAAACAATGACAAAGATACAATAATAATAAGACACAAGGTATGTATTCACAATGTATATGTATTCATATTTATACCACAGTATTGTTCAATGCTTAATTCGGATTGGTCAGAGGTGTTCAGTTAATGCTATATAACGCCACGTTCTCTTAACTTACCTTAAAAGAGCAATTCTTAAGCGTTTTCCCTCAATATGAATACATATAAGCATTTGTTTTACTTGTCACAACCGCTAACGCAATAAGAAGTCATGTTTTGTATTTATTTGTGGATTATGTGTGGATTAGGTGCCTGCAATGGAACATAAATCTTCAGTTAGTCAGGTGTTTCAGTGAATCAAATTGCATTGTGTTGCCTTCTTAGCTCGGCGTGTTGCGCTTGTACGTGCGCGTGCATAATCAGACTAGCTCTATTCAGTTCAAGAAAACAGCACAGTGAACATTGCGTGCTATTCCGCCTCAGTCTCCATGTGCTTTCATTTATGTTTTGACATATGCCTTTGTTTTAGGCTTTGGTCCTGTCTCCACCCCTTGGTTAACTACACTATTGTGTTCACCTGTTCTGTGTTTCACCTTGATTCGGTTATTTACTACTTTTCCTCATTGCGAAGTCTTGCCAATAGTTCTGTGCAGTTCTGCGCTTTATTTACCAGTTTATTGTTTCTGGTTTTCTGATTCGTTCTTGCGTCATCGTTTTTGAATATGTTGATGTCACCTGCATGTGTACTGACTCCCAGGTATGGACATTTGCTTTGTCAGTGCATTGCCAACGCTGAGTTTACAGACTTGCATCCTACTTTCACTAATTGCACGTTACAATCACAACACTGTCATTAAATAGGCTCTGTTTTGTCCTGTTTAGTCCTAGCTAATACTTAAACACATGAATGAAAAATGGCTGTTTTTGATTGGGCAGTTTAATGATCCGATAATTAACTGATTTTAAAGCCAGGAAACATTCCATTCCATGGTGCTGAAGGAATAGGAGTGAGAATAGACAGCCACTGGACTAATTAGTCTTTTCTCATTTAGCTTTATAGCAAGAACATCATGGTGAGCTACCCTAGTCCTAATTAATAATAATTACTATGCAAGTGGGAAATTTACTTCTTTCTATTATGAAAAAAAGCTTGTAATTAGTCCACATCCATATTACTAATTAGCAATGTATGTCTCATTGACCCTGGTCATCTCTTAACTTGTTTCAATTTGTTTCACATGAGATCAAGCAGTTATTGGATCTGGTTTTATCTTAATAGTTAACAATAAAAAAAATAACATTTATGGAAATAGACACACAAAGCCCGTGCTTGAGCACAAAATTACCTAAGGATACCCTGAAAAAAAAAAAGAAAGACAAAAAGGGCAAATTACATTATTTAGACCTACACAGGAAACAAAGGTTAATGACTTTACAGGACTTTGACTTCTGTGGGTTTTTAAAGAGTCGTCCAACAACTGGAGTCATTTTACACTGATGACTTGCTGTCTTCCTTTCCGCAGTGCTTTTCTGTCACTCTTGTGGTCACTGGTCATGACCACAAAGACACCAAAGACTCCCATCACAGGAAATGACTCTGGTGTGCAGTGATTCTGTTCTAGACTCTCTATCCTTTGAACGATAATTGCGCGCACACACACACACACACACACACACACACACACACACACACACACACCTAAAAATAGCTCTATATTTTCAGAAGGGAACAGAAGTTTTGCTGGACAAAACCCGAAAGAGTAAACCCACAAATAGCTGCATACAATTACTTTATACAGTCATTAATAAATTAGATATAGATATACAGTTGTGGTCATAAATTTACATACGCCTTGCAGAAGAACGACACAATAATAACCGAATTGATGGATCTCAACATCATATAGCGACTGTTGGAAAGGGGTTAAATATGCAGTAGATGCTGGAAAAGCAAAGAATGTGCAGGTCCTGGAGGAGTTTTCTGAAGAACAGTGGGCAGTTTAACTGCTCAGGACAAACAAGGGACTCATGAACAACTATCGCAAAAAACTTAAAAACGGTCGTTGATCATAGAGGTAACAACACACAGTATTAAGAATCAAGCGTATGTAAACTTTTGAACTGGTTCATTTGTGTACATTCAGGTATTATTGTGTCTTGTGGACTATATGTAAATATCTGTTATGTGAAATAGCTTATGATCATTCTTTGTTTTTTTATTATTAACAAGGTGTATGCAAACTTATGACTGCAACTGTAGACATATACATATCTGGAATTAATCATAATATAAGGGCAAAGAATCTCTCTTGTATGGTACAAACCTGAGAGAGCCTTCAATGAAAGTTAAAGTGCCCTCATATAGGCTAGAGTCGGTCACACGGACAGCTAGTAGCAACAAAAGACAGAACACTGATGTACAGCATTGACAGTTTTGATTTATAGTTCTACTTCCTTATGTCCCAGGGTGGTTTCCCTCTGAACTGGTGGAGATTGCCATGTGCTCATTTCTTTGCTAGTACAAATAGCAATGTCATCACCTCATGACCTTGACCTTTACAGGTAACCTGTAGAAGGACCCTCTTATGTCTTTACCAAACTGGAATGAAGAGTTGTGTATTGTTCTTTTCTAGGTTGCAATGTGCTAACCGACCCTTCATACAACCTTCTTAGCACAGTAAAGTATGTTGTTAAGGTAAGAGCTTGAAATCCAGAAAAAAAACAGGTCTTGACATTCAGGAAAGGACAGTCCACTTGAGCATACAGTACATATAGATTTAGGAAGTGGTTTTAGTGCAGACAGATGAAATTGTGCGGGATAATGAGGCAGGATGCAGGTGCGGGTGCGGATCGAGTCACAGGCAGACCGAGTTAATGCAGAGCAATCCGTAATCAACAACGACTGGAGTTGTTGACACACTGGAGTCAAAATATACAGAATACACAGGACACCAAGACACTGAGAAAACGTAATGCTTTTCAACAAGACATAGGGCATATACAAGGGTATAAGTAGACAACCTAGTAGACTACAAAGGGCTAACACGAAACAGGCGAACACAGTAGGTAAGAGATCATTGAAATGAGTGGGTGAAAATAGGCCCAAAACCAAAACAGCACAAAAAAAGGCACATATCAAAACATTAAAAAAAAAAACACAGGTGCTCAGGTGGTATGTCTCAAGTGTCTTTGTTCCAATATTGCGTACTAATAAAACACAACAGTTTTATTTTTCCCATAGACATTTTTACAACAAAGCTTAATTCTTGATCATCTATGCTTTTAGTCTGACTATAAAGCTTCATCACTTGATACTTTTGCTCCATTCAACTAAAACTTGAGTAACTTGGCTATCTCCTACGAAAAACCAAAGAAAACCCGGAATTCCTACTTGGAAAGATTTCCTCACCTCCCAGTTCCACATGACTTCAAATCAAAATGGGTGCTCACAGTATCAGCAGTAAACAACATAGCACTTCTTTACCTTTAAATGAGTTATGCTGTGTATACTTGCCTTTATTTTAGATCAGTCAACATACAGACATATTCGCTTGTCTTGAGAACGTAAATATACATCACTCATTACAGTTAGCTGGCTAACAAAAGACAAACAAATTGCATCTCAAACACACAGGGCTCACAAATGACGTAATTCCGAGTTCCGACTTCACAGTTTAAATCGAACGCGACATTTCTTTCACAACCTTTTTGAGACTGATGATATAAATGCTGTGGAGCGGTCGCTCAAAACAGTCATGAATCATAATGATTCATTTGAGGAAATTCGAACTTCATAATTTGATTGAACCTAAGACTGTCAGTGTTGATCTCTCTTTCCCTCTTGCGTTTTCCCTGAATGATGATATTAGTCATGCAATTGTTTGCTTTCCTAATTTGTAATTTAGTGCACGTCAATAATAATGTATGGCTGTTCTAATTAAAAATGTCCATGCTTTTCGACAGTGTAAACACAACCGACCTTCCTGTAATTACTTTTTTAACGTCAGTGAAGGAATGCAAAATCAGGAGTGAATAGGAACACCTCTTTTTGTGATTCCGTATTAATTAGCATACTGTTAATCAAACTCCTTTACTTTTTTTGTTAATAGCAAAGATCTGAATAGTGTATTATCGATCGTTTATTGCTTGACGTCATAGAAGTTGTTACCAAAATGTGGACATTCTGAAAGGAAGTGCATATGTGGATAAATAATGTTCTGCATAAATGAAAGTGAACTAGAAAATTATAGATATGGCCCTAGTTCAGCGCGTAGTTTTAGGGCTGAGGAACTTGGCAGGAACAAACTCCAGGAGACCAGAGAGCCAGGGTTCCTAAAGCACTGCCCAGTGCTGATAGCTTGGCATTAACACTGATGTCTTACAGATGCCAAGGCCTCTGGCATTCATATTCTGTTCGTGGGGTACCACTCGACAAGCTGGTACTGTCTCAACAGTCCTGCTTGGCATTCAGTCTTCAAGCCAAGATGGTAGGTGGCCTGAAAAGTCTCCATCTGCAACCTTTACTTCTCCGTTATTATTCAACCTTTCCTAATTGATCAGAAGGTGTTGATTAACTTTCTATAACAGTGCTGAAAAAATAGTGACAGTAGTCCCTTACACAGGAACTTGTATCTACTAATATACCACCTAAGTCAGGAGTAAGTCAAGAATTATTCACAATATTAATACTGTGTTACTTCAACTTTCTGACATTTCCAAATTAAAAAATCCATGCCTGTGATTAGCGGAATTAGCAAACTGAGCTCGCATAAATGGTTTCTAGCAGACCTTCCTGCCATGCTGTGCTTCATTAATGACATTGCCACGAGGACTCGGTTGACACTGCTCTCAGCTAGAAAAGTCCCCTGATTAATTCCCGCCCTAATTAATGCTCTGCACTTTTATTCGCCTTAAACGGCCTCATATAAGGGGTTGATTGGTCTTTGAGTCTATTCCAAGGTCCCTAACGGCAAGTTTGCCACAATAGTCAGACAACAAGAACAACGTCAAAAGAGTGTGTAGTAAAACTATTTGAAAGTGCTGCATGACATTTAAATAAAATATTCTTGATGTAATATTTGGCACGTCCTGCTCAGCTGTGATTTGTGGTCTTATACATAGAAAAAAAGTTATTACAATTATGCAGTGATTAAAATAATTACCCCTTCAAAGCTCAACAATAGCCCAACTAGTGTGTGATATTTTACCATGTTTGCTCAGTGTACACCGATTAAATCTTTGTTTATTGGATCAGAAGAATCCATTTTGGCGTAAATGTTTATTCAGGCCGAGCTCACACTCAAACGAGAGAGAGAGAGGGATTGAATCATTTCCGTGCATGTGAGAGAGACCAACAGCGAAAATGACTGGTATATCATAAGTGATAAAAGGAACTAACTTGTTTTGTAGAAGTTCCACAGCATTAAATGTAACTAAGAATTGATCGAATGTATCACGTTACAATTTAATAGACGAAAAAATTGTAATCATTGATATGGTATACGAGAAATAAAACAATTCAGCAAATGCTGTTATTGGAAAATAATCAACTTTGAGTGGTAAAAGTGACGCTGCTTCAGGCTGGGTCACATCATACCACCCTTCCAGAAAATAGTGTTTTATTCCTTACTTGTACAAGTCCTTTAAACTTTAAAAGGCTTTCCTTTCAATGGCTGTCATTTGTTTAATGAATTCCATCGCTATATAAAATCTTTTTGGAGTCCTTGGAATCGCTAATTGTATACTAAGTATCCAATTTTCTGTTCTTTCTCATCTTTCACTTTGTTCTCTCTCTCTCTCTCTCTCTCTCTCTCTCTCTCTCTCTCTCTCTCTCTCTCTCTCTCACTGATGAGCTGATGGTTACGAAAATGAAGGAACTGTTAAATTGAGGGAGGTCAAAACTCAACCCCCTGTAATAAGGAAGAAGAATGACAATTTAAATTTGGAGATTAATGGATTTTTCCAGAAAGGCACTCTCACCATGTCACAGCCAATGACCTTTTCCGACTGAAGGATGACTCCATTCTACCTTGGCGTGATATATTCTCGAATTTATAGCAGCTTAATCCAGTTATTAAAATTCAAAGCACTAATTTAATAACGTATTTGCAATTGCAAAATTAATTGCAGAATGTATATTTGCATTGGACTTTTCATGTCCATTGTCAGTTAAGTAAATAAAGTTGAAGTTGCAGTCCATCACTGTTATGACCTTATCTACCTTATGATTACTGTAAAACCTGTAAATCAAGTAAGCAATGAATGTGTATTCATGCATTTATTCATTCATTCATCTTCAGTAAGCACTATATCCTGATCAGGGTCATGGTAGATTCTGGAAACAGTAGAACGGTATAATGCCATTTCATTGACTCATTCAGACCTAAGGGCAATTTAGTATCACCAGTCCATGTTTTTGGGTGGTGGGAGAAAACCAGAATACCTAGAGGAAGCCCACACTGGTAGAACATGCAAAGCTCCACACAGACAGTAACCCGAGATTAAGACAAAATCGGGGGACCTTGGAAGTGTAAATTGGCAGGTATACTTTTGTACTTGTGTACAATTATACCTGTGTTCACATAGCTATATATGAACACAGGTATACTTGTGTTCATATATAGATCTCAGGTGAATGGTAAGAGTCTAATCTGAAGCTAAATATGTCAAAGCTAATGTCTAAGACAGCATGTAGCCAGTAAATAAACCACATAAGGGGCTTATGTGTAATTGAGCCGTTTTTACAAACACCTCCATGTAGCTAAACAAAAGAGACCGTAGAGACAGTAGTGTGTCCCCTTATTACTAACACCTGAGGATTGTTTTCTGGCTCATTTTCAGTCTCACAATTTGCAAAGACTTCCACCTTTCCATATACTTGCTCATCACCTTGCATTGCATAGCATGTTCACTCTTGTTTGTGAATTCATCTGTTGCCATATGCCTTGTTTTAAGCCAGTTCAGTAATCAGACCAGAGAGGATAAATGAAATGAAAAATCTGTAAAGACTCTCCTATCTGACCGTATGTCTCTAGCCCCGTGGTTAATCTCTGGTCTGATGAGCTTCCTTCAGCTAAATAATTTACATAAATCCATACAGCTGCTTCATGTTTAGAAAACTTCAGCTCTGCTACACTATTTCTTCAAGTACTCGGTTCGGACCGCTGAAATACTTTAGCTTTAGCTATTTGTCCCAGCTCATCTCATATGGGACCTCGGCAAGTGAGGTAACCAAATTCTGCATGGGTACTAAAACTATGTGGTCAAAAGTTTGTGGACGCCTGACCATCATCCCCATATGTGCTTGTTGAACATCTTATTCCAAGATTGAGCCATGTCATCCAGTTGAAACACACGATAAGAATATCTTGTGCATGCCCAAAGGGATGTGAAGAAGGACTTAATGGAACAGAGGAAATGAACAGAGGAACAGTGGACAAGCATACAATAACAACTTATCCCTGGATACAGCATTGATGTCAAGGGTCTCTTTTGAACCCCTCAGTGAATACCACAGAGGGAAATGTCTTGGTTCCTGAGAAACAGGTCTACCCACTTTGTCGAATTTCGACCAGATCTGATTTACCCCTACTGGGTGTCATTCTAGAAAACAGATCATCTGGTCAATTTGCAACCCTGGGGATAATTGATCATTGATCACTAATCATTGGTAAGCCCATATCAAAATTTCCTGAGCAACCTTGGTACACAGCACAGACTTTGTGCCCTCTTGATGAATCAAATCAGTATGTCTGTTCTACACATGTCAGAGAAGAGCTTTCCATGTCTTTAATTTCAGTACATTGATTAGTTGAGCGCTCCAACTGGCACCCCACACACTTCTCGTTGGTATGACCTCCCAAATGGCATGTCAAACACTAAGCGGGGCCCATTGGCTGTTGTTCCATTCCATTTGGAAGTGAGGTTACCCAGGGGGATGCCCTGTTTAGAAAGTTTCAAAAAATGGAGGGCATGGAAATACAATAGTCACTTTTAGAGTTGTAAAATCTCTGAATGGGCCTGATTCACAAAAAGGCCAAGAGGCTTCCAGCCTTTGCCAAAAATGAATGCGTTTCAGAAAATATAAAAACCTGTCTACCCTCCGAGGAGTCAATCAAGAGGCAATCCTGAAGGTCCGTTGTCTTTACCTTGAATCCTAGTTGCTGTACTAGGATACAGAACTGTATCCTGTGTGCAGAACTGGGACAGAAATGTTCTTATGTCAGCCACTGCCTGATCACAGGATGGAGCATAGTCATCTAAATAGGAAAGGATCTTCAAGCCTGTGCTCTGCAGAGATGTGTAAATGCCACATGTCTCATGAACACCCGAGGGGATGGTAAGATGCCGAAATGTAGAATGCAAAATTGGTAGGCCAGTCTATGAAAGGCAAAGCTAAGAAATGGCTAATGCCTGGTCCACTCTGGAATGTGAAATGCGAATGTGAAAGGATGCTTGGCTGATTGGATAGTGGAAGCTGTGTGTATCATTTTGAATAGGAAGACCTTTAGGTAAGTCCACAGAGGTCCAACATTGGCAGGTAAAAACAATCATTTCTGCCTAAAAAGCTGCAATTCATGTATTGGAGGTGATGTAAGCCCGGTGCTTGGCTGCCTCAGATTGATGACACTGGAGTAAAGGTTGAGATTTGTTTGGCTTCACTTGATGACCTTTTAATGGTATGCAAACATCCAGACACGCTGTTTATCTGCCCCAGACCTGCACACTGGCTAGAATTTATTTATTTATTGTCCACATTCATCAAAATAAACCAGAATCCATTAGTTTTAAAGTGGCCATGCACTGCTGATTGATCAGAGTCTCCTCTGTAATGATTTTATGAGGATAAAAATGAGCAACTTAATCCAGAATCATTATAGAATTTCCTTATAGAAAGCCTAAAGTAATTTGGATGCCATCATTTTATATTCAGATCTGCATCCGTACAAAAACTGTAGGCCATGGTTCACTAAATAGCTAACTTTTTTATGCAGGAAGAAACATTCTGAATATATCAGCGTTAATCAGGATCAGTATAAGGATCAGTCATCTTTTCTTTTTACTTTTTTAATGAAAAATGAGTGGGTCAAAAGAAAGAATTTATGATAATTAAGGCTCGTTAGTGAAACAATCTACAATCACTAATCTAGGATAATTGCTGCAAATAATGAAAGTACCAAGATGAAAGATTCATGAATAGGCCAAGTTTAAAAAAACTTTAATTAAATTTTTTTTTTTTTTAATTGATAGATCTAGCATTCTTAATGTTAGCTGAAACACTATTCTAGAGAGATCTTTAGGTCTGGCTTTATATGTTCTAATACGTACCCAGCATCAGTAATTGATGTTTCTTAAGAAAAAAGTTCAACAATGACTAGCATAAAAAAAATTGGGGACATGGCCCAAGGTCTTAGTAAGGTCTTCGCAATGATACACAAATACCCATGTGGTTGGCCTGAATTTTATGGCTTTGTTATTAGTTTCTTATTGATTAAGAAATCATTGCTATTATGATTCATTAATTTTAGACAAATATTTCCCTTTGTCACAAATTCGCCCTCTCAGCATGTGATATGTGTGCTAGCACGATGAGCACTGCTTTCAAGTTTTGTTTTGAGTTCTATCTATGTACTTTGCCATATCTTTTTGTTTTGTCATAATGTGTTACCTAATGTGTGCACCTGTTCTGAGCATAGCCTTCAATTATTTTGCCTATTTCTACCCTCCTGTTCCAATATCTTGTACCAAACTCTTGTCGATTGTTTGGTCATCGGTCTGTTACCTAATGTGTGCACCTTTTCACCCTGTTCCTTTGTCTTGATGCGTTTGTTTCATGCATTACTGAGCCTTGTTTCCCAATTTATATTTCCATGTTCTGTGTTACATGCCTTGACCCTCAGTTGTTCTACTATTTATGATTATGGATATACCTCGGATGACCCTGCCTGCTTGTGTGTTGACCTACTGTAGACTACGGATTATGCCTATGATTATTGGATTTGCCTGAATAATACAAATGTTGAGTTTATGCTCTTGCATCCCACCCATTTCTACCATGTTACACTTTTTATCCGGTTTGAAAAAACAACCTTCTCTGGCTGTGCAAACAGCCTAATGGTAGTTATTAAAAGATTTCCTCAGTGCTATTCAGAAAACCTACAGCTTATTTTTCCAGCATCTTCCATCACTTTAAAGTAAGGTTATCCCCACTTATAGATTATGATGATCCTAATCTACCAGATACATCCTCAGGCTCACTGCTCTCACATCAGTATGAAAACACCAGATGACAAATTTTTACCCACCTGGAATTACACATAATGCTTCATAGGCCACGGATCCACCACTTTCTGTCTTCTGAATCAAATGATCTGTTGAAGACTCTTCAACATCTGGAGTTTCCTAACAGCTCTAGGGTCGACGTCTTCATCGACGTTGGCTGGGCATTTAACACATTTAACTCAGTGAAACTACATTACACTTCAGCCCAGTACAGAGGGGGTTTTTTTGTTGCCATTTTTTAAAAAAAGGTTCAATTACAAAGCACATTAGCAGTTATGACAGTTTTCTCACAAAGAATATCTCAGTTTGAATGTATACATCAATGACAAAGGCAATATACAAATTCGAATTGAAAAGATCAGTGATTGCATCAGACAGTGAAAGGGTTTTTATATTTAATTAGCTACTAATTTGTGCTAAATGGTTAGATGTTCAACCCATGAAGAAAATTTGAAAAGACATTTTCACAGTAGCCTCAGAAATAGCTATGACAACAGGATTCATTGCTGCATTTATTGTGTTAAATAGGCTTTTGGGAACAGGAAGAGGATTTTGGAAATCATGTCATACAAGTCGAAGACTTGTAGCTCAATTTCTGCTTTGGGGTAGTGTTGTTCACTGTTACGCCATGGTTGAGCTGCGTTTATGGGTCTTCTAATTTTAAATAGGGCAACAATAAAGAGTTCAGTTCAGGTGGAGTTATTGTTATGAAAGCATTCGAGTCTCAGAGTCTCATTATAGGCATAAAATGTACAGTTATTATGAATGGGTCCTGAAAGCAGACTATTAAAAAATATATATATATATATATATATATATATATATATATATATATATATATATATATATATATATATATATATATATATATATATATATATAAATTGCCAGAATGCACAGGTTTCACATGATTATCAACTGTGTGAATCTACAGCCTGGGCTAGAAAGAAATCAGCCCCAGCCTCTACTTCATACCATTCTTTGTATTTTTTACTTACAACTGTTGGTAATGCTGTTGTTCTTGGTTCCACAAAAGAGAAAATTTTTTTTAAAAAACATCTTAAGCTATTTGTTAATAGCAAATAAGACATTGATGCCAAAAAATCTTTTTAAATTAAATTAATTTATTTATTTTATTTATATTTTTTACATATTTTGTTTTTGAGATTGACGGAGGGCCTGTTTTTACCAGCTGGCCCTGTGTGTGTTCAGAATATAAGAATAGACTCTGATTTGTATGTGAGAAAGGGTGATGAGTTTTGCTTCAAGGCCAGGAGCAGAAAGACGTGGCTGCAGATACCTATGAGGGATCATGTCCAGGTCAAGTACAGAAGGTTGGCCCTCAGTTCTTCATCTCAGCCATCTCTGAGCATCCAGCCTTGGAAAAAAAATATCATGAGGCTAGAGGATTTCAGTTTCATTAGTATTCAGAACCTGCAATATACAGCTGCATCAAATTTTCTACCCCCTTCACGGAACACTATTGGAAATGAATGTAACGTGCTATATCTTTCTTTGCAGTGTACCCTGAGAGATACCTCCTACTTTGTACATCTGCTCATTGTGTTGTTGTTATTTTGTGGTATATAACCAAAGTCACTTTTTTATATCATATCCCATCCTAGAATTATAAATAAATAATGAGTGAGAGCTCTTTTGGCGTGATTTTCCACATCATCTCATACTGTATGCCTATCCACAAAAACAAAATTCAACTACACAGTATGTTAAAAGCTAAAAGATCATGATGTTCACCTCTAAGCTAGAACAAGAAGCTGAAATAACAATCTAGCCTGTCATTTAGAGGGAGCAAGTCACTGAACAGCTCTATAACACCATGTATTATTACAAGTCACAGGAGATCTTTGTCCAATGGCAAACACACCCACACACACACACTCCATCTTGAAGTCTCACTCACTTCACTCACTTTAAGACAAGTGTCAGCTTCCTTCTTCACCCCATTCACACTTTACACACACACACACTCACTTCACCCCTCTGTGACCTCCCTAAGAGAATCAGAGCTCAGTGAAAGTGTTGTGTGTGTGTGTGTGTGTGTGTGTGTGTGTGTGTGTGTGTGTGTGTGTGTGTGTGTGTGTGTGTGCTCAGATTCACACACACATACCCAAACTGAGAGCAGTACCCCAGAGGTGCATGGCATCTCCCATTTATTTTATTTATTTAATAATTTTGTTAATGATTGAGATGAAAATTCAATAAAATATCCAATATATTGGGGAGTAAAAATTAGTTGGGTTGCTCTATACTAATATATATATATATATATATATATATATATATATATATATATATATATATATATATATATATATATATATATATATATATATATATATACATATATGAAATGTTATATTGAATTTGTATACTGTATATGTTTCTGTATATGTTCTTTTTTCTACAGTTCTACACATTTCTACATATCCTTACACATGTGTGTGAAGTATCAGCACACGATTTAAAAATGATTCAAATTTGTTCTCTTGGTGGTGCGTGCTGAGTAGTGATGAGTGGTGATGAGTGTGTCCGTGCATGTGTTCTTTCCCAATGCCCAAGTGGTAATGGGTTCTGGTAATGAGAATGCAACACAAATCGAGTCCTTGTGCATCTAAATGGGGGAAATGCATCAAAAAAAAAAAGAAAAGAAAAGAAAAGAAAAAAAAAGAAAACGATGAGCCACACAATAGGTGACACACATCAAGCAATTATACATGGTTTAACAGAGTTCAACTGAGGTCCAACAATCTGCTCCTGAATCAGAGCGACCAGATGAATAAGTATTCTGCCTCTTGATCAGCAAAGGAGCTTTTTGAATGAGAGAGAGAGAGAGAGAGAGAGAGAGAGAGAGAGAGAGAGAGATGTAGCAATCAGATTCATAGACAGCAGCTCTACATTTTCTTAGGTCCAAATGCCACTGAGCTAGTTAAAGTCATAACATATTCGTCATATCTTAACTGCTCTTAAATCTTGGGAAAGTATGCCATGTATTTGTTACTCAAACCATAAAAAAATGTACCTGAGTAAACCTTAAATACCAGATATATTGCACATTGAAACATTCTGAACCATGCAATCCAATAACTGTCTTGTTTTATACCTTACTTATACCATAGCACTGTTGCATTCTTGAATCCGACTACATCATTTTATATTAACACACTCATTCTATGTCATTGTTTCTATTGTAACGATTACACAGGGACTCATATGGTCGACATTCAATATATACTGATTAAAAATGATGTGTAATCATTGAGATGGTGAAGTTTTCACTAAGGAGACATTTATTTAGTATTTTGGAAGGAGTCTCTCAAGTGTTTTGTAACATTCACAGGTGAAGCTGTAAGTTTGACTTCTCCAACACAGGCAAGATTTCGGGACAGAGGAGTTTGCGTCTTGCAGTTGATCGGTAAAGGGTGCTATTAGGGTTGAACCTGAGTGCATGTGTGTGGAGATCAGCAAGGTGTAGCTTCAGCAATGGACTAGAAGGCATCTAGCTGATCAATGCACGAGACAGGGAGAGAAAGTTTGGGTACATGGTTGGGGTTTACAAAGGCACATTCCCTGCAAACCCCCCCAAAAGCATCCCAACTGGGCTGTCTGCTAGAGTTTCTAGGAGTAGGTGTGTTTGGTCATATGTCACAATTAGATTGGACATAAAACTGAAGAACATCATATTGGATGGTGCATTAGCCAGGTTACATGGCATCACCGAGTAGAGCTATAGGACTCAAATTTAGTCCTGAGACATTTTCTGTATTGGCTTGGGCTTGTCTTGTTAAATATGGTCTTGGTCTCAACCAAGAGTTTGTAAAAAAAAAAATAATAATAATAATGTATGTGATTTCTTTTCTTGTCTTATACACAAAGTTTGACAAGAAGTAACTGCTTCTTCTAGAAAATATAGCCTAATTATTGGCACAATGCACAAATTAAGCCAACTAGTTGAAGTAAAGGCCTCAAAAGTGATTGGATGCTTTTCAGTCTCAATATTGACTTGGCCGTGAGCCCCTTAAGACTTTGTGTTGACTCGATCTCAAATAATCCTGGTCCTGGACTTGTAATGGACTTGGCAATGGCAGACTTGACTACAGCCCTACTCTGAAGATCCAGCTTCAGAACCAGCCCCAGAGTTGTTTAGTGGCTAATGGGACCAGTTGAAGGGGGTAGTGATACTTGACAGTGACCTAATTTAGATGTCTCCGAGTTGAATTTTGTGAAGTTAAAAGTTTGATAAAGCCTTGCCATAGGCCCTTTTACTGTAAATACACTCCTCCATGGCCATATACTGGTGCCATATCCAACAAATTGCCTAAGTATTGCCAAATAAGAGAACAAATAAATACTACAGAGCGGACATTGATGAGATCTCTTACTGAAAACAACTGTGGTATTCAGTCTTTCGTTGTCAATACTTTTCTAAAGGACTCCTTCTAAGCTTTTGATAGAATATCTTTCATTAGGTTCCAGGTCAAGCTAAAATCAAGCATCTCAAGGGAGAAGCAAGGCCAAGAAGAGGTCAGGACATGAGCAGCAAGGATGGGTGCTGGACAAGAGCAGGGTCAGACATGGATCAAGGCTTCTGTAATGATGGATGAATTAATGTAATAACTTTCAGAGGAGTGAAATACTCAGAGGGGAAGCCTGATTGTGCTGGAGCTTCACTGAAAACAAAGTGGTAAATGAAACCCTTCCAGGCTGTTTGTCTTCTTACTCTGGCAGGCTGCAGCTCCCAGCACACTACAAGGTCATCTGTAATGAAACCAGCAAGCGAAAGGGGAGTTAGGTTGTAAGATAGCCTGAGCAGGTACCAAGGTAGCTTGAGGGTTAAGGATCCTATTAGGTGGAATCTTCTTCTTGTTCTGACTGTTCCCTATTTGCAGCTTAACAAACAATGGATCTCATTTATCAATCTTTTAGTAATGTCCTATTCATATTTACAAATGTTTATCTAATACTGATTTTCTGATATGCTGATAAATGCCAATCAGTCGTAAATTACAGAGCAGGAACATGGCTTGGAATACTGATTTAGTGATGCCCATAAAACTCTATAAAAGACAAAACTCACAGAGCTAAAATTGACAAAGTTAGTGAAAGTTTGTTTTGATTCTTTCTTTCAGGTCAGTAATATGAAGTGACTGACTTTCGCAAAATCTTTTGGGGGGTCCAAACAAATAACTAATTACATATACAGTGGGGGAAAAAAAGTATTTGATCCCCTGCTGATTTTGTATGTTTGCCCACTGACAAAGAAATGATCAGTCTATAATTTTAATGGTAGGTGTATTTTAACAGTGAGAGACAGAATAACAACAAAAAAATCCAAAAAAAAAACGCATTTTAAAAAAGTTATAAATTGATTTGCATTTTAATGAGGGAAATAAGTATATGATCCCCTATCAATCAGCAAGATTTCTGGCTCCCAGGTGTCTTTTACACAGGTAATGAGCTGAGATTAGGAGCACTCTCTTAAAGGGAGTGGTCCTAATCTCAGTTTGTTACCTGTAAAAAGACACCTGTCCACAGAAGCAATCAATCAATCAGATTCCAAACTCTCCACCATGGCCAAGACCAAAGAGCTGTCCAAGGATGTCAGGGACAAGATTGTAGACCTACACAAGGCTGGAATGGGCTACAAGACCATCGCCAAGCAGCTTGGTGAGAAGGTGACAACAGTTGGTGCGATTATTCGCAAATGGAAGAAACTGTCAGTCTCCCTCGGTCTAGGGCTCCATGCAAGATCTCACCTCGTGGAGTTTCAATGATCATGAGAACGGTGAGGAATCAGCCCAGAACTACACGGGAGGATCTTGTTAATGATCTCAAGGCAACTGGGACCATAGTCACCAAGAAAACAATTGGTAACACACTACGCAGTGAAGGACTGAAATCCTGCAGCTCCCGCAAGGTCCCCCTGCTCAAGAAAGCACATGTAGAGGCCCGTCTGAAGTTTGCCTGAATGATTCAGAGGACAACTGGGTGAAAGTGTTGTGGTCAGGTGTGGTCAGATCTCTTTGGCATCAACTCAACTCGCAGTGTTTGGAGGAGGAGGAATGCTGCCTATGACCCCAAGTCATAACATCATCCCCACCGTCAAACATGGAGGTGGGAACATTATGCTTTGAGGGTGTTTTTCTGCTAAGGGGACAGGACAACTGCACCGCATCAAAGGGACGATGGACGGGGCCATGTACCGTCAAATCTTGGGTGAGAACCTCCTTGCCTGAGCCAGGGCATTGAAAATGACCTTAATGACTTGGAGAGGATCTGCAAAGAGGAGTGGGACAAAATCCCTCCTGAGATGTGTGCAAACCTGGTGGCCAAGAAACGTCAGACCTCTGTGATTGCCAACAAGGGTTTTGCCACCAAGTACTAAGTCGAAGGGGTCAAATACTTATTTCCCTCATCAAAATGCAAATCAATTTCTAACTTTTTTGAAATGCGTTTTTCTGGATTTTTTTTGTTGTTATTCTGTCTCTCACTGTTAAAATACACCTACCTTTAAAATTATAGACTGATCATTTCTTTGTCAGTGGGCAAACGTACAAAATCAGCAGGGGATCAAATACTTTTTTTCCCCCACTGTATAGAAAGATTGCATTGTGATGCTGTATATGCAGACAGATTTTTTTTTTTAAGTGACTGGATGGGTAAAAATTAATCACCAAAAACAGATGATTTCACATTACGACCCATAGTGAGTTCAGAATGTTAGGGAATACAAAGATAGTTGCAGTAGCTTCACTGTTGGTGACATCGAGAGCTATTCATTTATATACTGTATATATAGATCAGTGGTAATAAACACTTTTACCATACTTTTTAGCCAGATGTCATTGTTTGCTTCCTCTTATTGAGGAATGACAATCAATTCCAATACAGTATATAAATAAAGTTCAGTAGATGGAAAACCACTGAAACAGGACTGATGAATGTAGTTACAGTAAGTCAGTTTGTGCTTCATTAATTCTAAAATATGCATTGACTTGAGTTTCCTGGAATGCCATTAAGAAAGATTGTATGGCGACACACCTCCTGAGGCCTGGATTACTGATGCAACTATGAACTGGCTAACACTAAATTGCATTTTACTCCAGTAAACAAAGCGTTACAGTAGTCTAAGCGAGGAAATCTAAAAGTTGGCCAATTATATGTGAATAGTTACGCAGGGAAAAGTTATTTGTATTTAGACCTGCTTAAGTTGATTTTCTGGGTACACCAAAATGCTGTAGTTAGCTGATCAGCCAACATAATAATGCGCAGTAATTGACTAATCACTCACCATGCTTATGTCGTAATTACATACTGATTTCCCAGCAAATAAAACATCAGCCTTTGGTGAAACTTTCCCTGCTTTTAAATTACAGTGTCATCGAGAAGTGCTAAAACAGCTATAGAAAGCTTAATGGTGTCTGTGCTTGATCTACATATCAAGCCCTTATAAAGGAATTATAAGGTTCAATCTGACAATTCAGTGATCTTCAGATATTGAACTACACTTTTATTTATTTTTTACCTTAACAACTGCAGGATGTAGTTTAGAAGAAGTAGACATGAAACAGGAAATGACCAAATGACAGGAATTCAGGAGATGGTGACCTGTGTTGGCAAGGAGGGGCACTGTCCTTCACTGTTGTGATGTTTATATTTTTATAGAATTTTACATACATTATATATATATATATATATATATATATATATATATATATATATATATATATATATATATATATATATATATATATATATATATATATATATATATATATACACACACACACATACATATACAGTAAATAGCATATTTTAGTTTAAAGCTAACAATGTGTAGAATATGTCAACTAATAGTGCGTAAAGTGATCGGAGATCACCAGCCAATCAGAAACATGATCCAACATAAACAAATAAATACTTCATCCATGGTCTGTTTTTCTCAATGTAATATCTACTTCAAACAAAATATGCCTCTCAGTAATCCAATAAAGCACTGACTGAAATTATCCATCTCTTGTATTTGTACATTTCTGCTAGGGCTTTCATGCAACAATGGCATTTTAATAATGCACCATAGCAACAAAACATAATTAAGCAGCTGCAAACTGTTAACTGTTTTTTTTTTGTTTTTTTTTAATAATTTAACTACAATTTTGAATAAAATTATATCTGCAAATCATAAACATGTCTTCAAACTGAATTAGTATTAAATTCATGCTGAGACACCCATAGCTTTCCCTAATGATTAGACAGAGAGAGAGAGAGAGTCATTAACACTGGGACTAGTTAAGACCTGTCTGTTTGGTTCTGTCCCAGCTCTAAGGACACAACACAAAGACTCACAGTCTCACACTTTGTTTGCCAGCTATCACATACACAGCAACATAAAAAAAAAAAAAAATTAAAAAAAACTGCAATCCTATTTCAGATTAAATCACACACCATATGTGGGCCTTAATGTCCTGGCTTGCACTCTCTCTCACACATGCACATGCACACACACACACACACACACACACACACACACACACACACACACACACACACACACACACACACACACTGGCTCCAGTGCAATAATAGTAAGCCTGAAACCAGTGATGTATCCACCTGTCCAAATCTCTTCTCCAATCCCATAAATGTTTCTTTGTCTCCTTAGGCAATATCATATATTCATATATACATATACACAACATGCATCTCTAGCGTCCTTCTTATTTCCTGTAAGGACACCAGGACTAATGAACAGAAAACCAGTAGGCTGTAAGTTTTTTAATTAGATGTGGTGATACATCAGAAAATGCAATATGATGTAAGAGCTTTAAGATCCCACTAAGCCACACCACGGACTTCAGCCTCTTAAGTATTACCATCTAGAGTGTACTGTATGTGTGTGTCTGTATGTGTGTGTGAGATAAACTAGCAGCCAATGAAGTGAGACCTCCAGGCTTGGTGGGAGCTCTAACGGAAGTATGGCAAACTAGTGCCATCTAGTGAGAAACCGTTTGAGTAAACCTCGAGTATTCCTGTTTGATGACTTTTTAAAAAAAAAAAAATAATGGGTATGATTCTGTTTCTCTACTTGTGATATTTGCTGTTAGATAGTTCAACAAAAGCTTCAAGAAAAAGTGGAATATTAGAATAATGACTATTTTATGATTGGTGTGGATCTTTATTTTTTCATAGCTTTACCAGATTGGGGTTGCGGCAACCAGGCAACAGGCTAAGAAAGTTATCCCAGACCTTTCCAGTTTTCAAAACTTCCAGCTCCTCCTAAGGGATCCCCAGACGTTCCCAAGCCAACTGTGAGATATAATTACTCCAGGGGGTCCTGTGAGATGTGTGTGATACATCTCTCCCGGGAGCTGACTAGCTGACTAGGGGCATCCCATGTAGAGTGCCCAAACCCCCTTAACTGGCTCCTTTCGATTCAAGGCTCTCTAACATTGTTGGGCTCTGCACCCGAGCACTGCAGCGAACACGCCCAGCGACCCTGGCGAGGAGTGTAATTTCTGCAGCCTATACTTGCAACTGTAAGCCTTTACAACCTTATCCACAGCTTATGACCATAGGTATGGATAGGGATGTCATCCTCAAACTGAGCTCCTGCTTCACCACCACTGACTGGTACCACGACTGTAACACTGCTGCCCCTGACCCAATCTCACGCTGTCTGACCTCTCTTCTGACCTGAAGGGAGCATCCAATTCTTTTTCCAGGAGAGGACCATTGCCTCGGACTTGAAGGTGCTCATTCAGATGAAGAGTTTTCAGATCAAAATCTGAAAACATCACCATACGTACTATTCAGATTGGATTTCTGGACATTATGTCTGTTAAGTCATGTTGCTGGAGGACTTCTGTAGTAATTACTGTATCATTCAGTTGCACAGGATTAGCAATCTTTCTATATCTATCATACTTGTCTAAAACGTACATTCAGACAGTCTGCTCATTTCATAGAATCCTGTATGTTCCGTTAGGTCTTTATTATCTCAGTGTAGGGAAAATAGTGCCATTAATTTTGTCAGTCACCCAGTCTGGACCAGTCCACAGTCACACACACACCTCTCAGTAATCTGGGATGATGAACACAGCACACATATGAGTGTAAAGCTTGTTATTGTGACTTGAAATGCTCCGAAGTTCCCTTCTTAATGAGAAAAAGCCCTGTATCTCCTTTCTCATTAAGAGCATGACCAGATGCTTGCTCGAGGACTTCCAGCTCTGGATAGCACATGGGACAGCAGGAGCTCAAATATAAATGCCAGGGCCCAGCAATGTCTCACATTAGCACTGTAGTGAAATATTTATATTCAGGGAAAGTTTGATGTTTCCCTGAATTAGGCAGCTGCCTTAGAAGCTGTATCCAGGTGAGATTATCCACTGAAGCAAGGGTAAGATTTTGAATTTTTGTATTTTGAATTTTTGTAAAATTCAAATCATTATGTTGTCTATGTTGTTGGCAGGAGTGTCTGTGTGGGTCTGGGTGTGTGTCTGACAACAGTGTGCTGCCTACCGCAGCTATCATCCCCCAAAAAAACCCATCTCTTGCTTGGACAAAATTTGATGGATGGTATCACTTCGAGATGTTGTCATCTACCAATTGGCATCTCTCTGAGTGGATAATAGGTTTGAAAGGAGTTTTGTATCCTAACTTATTTTTATATGACATAGCACTATTCATGGCATGGTTTGTCACTTTTAGTCAAAACAAATCTACATCATCGAGTTGAGATGGTGTCCTATATTTATTCGTCCCCTGGCAGCACAGTATCAAATTTGCTCTCCTTAATCTTGTCTTAACTAGATGAATGATGACACACTTATTTTTGGTTTGGGATGTTGCACTTGGGCCTTGGTTAAATTATAATGTAATATATTTCCTAACACAGAGATAATAGTGTCATACATAATTACTAGCATCCTATATACACCAAGATGACCTCAGTGTAAACCACTACTTATTAGTTGAAAATGTCTCAGATCACATAATTGACAAATGACTGGAATTATAGATGGGGTGTTTGCCAAGCCGCATGGCATCACCAGAAATTTAAAGTCGCTATCGAGAAGATGGTTCCACTTCCACGTGTTTTGCTCTTTGATATGTACAAAGTTTCCAGGTTGAGTTTACTGAAAATTCTGGCTCTGCAAAATTCTGCAATTTGCACCAAAGGCAGGGCATAATGATGTTTCTTTGTCACCTGGTTTAGTCTTTGGTAATAGATGCAGAGTCCTCCATCCCTTTTTCTCCATGTAGAAGCAGCAATCTCTTTAATGGACAAAAGGTAGATGTGAGTGTTCCCCTGGCAGAAGGTCTATGGCACAATGTCAGGGTCAGTGTGGTGGGAGTTTGGTGGTGTCCTGCTTGATGTGAACCTCTTCCAGTTCTTGAATTCAGTGTAGACACTCTCCTCTCCTTTGCCTTACTTGCTGGCATTTCTTGGGAAGTGGACCGGCACTGGATCTGGAGACAATGACAAGCTCTCTGCATGATGAGGTCCTCTCTGTAGGGCTGTAGGCAAGACTGTCATTGTCAAGTCCAAGACCATGACTAGAAGGGATCGTGTCAAGACCGAGACTTAAGAAGGTTGAGGCCAAGTCAAGATTGAGTCCAAAAGAAAGCAAGTAGGCATTCGATCCTGGGGCATGGTGACTTAGTGGTTAGCACATTTGCCTCACACCTCCAGGGCTGGGGGTTCATGTCCTGCCTCCGCCCTCTGTGCGTGGAGGTTGCATGTTCTCCCTGTGCTTCAGGGGTTTCCTCCAGGTACTACAGTTTCCTCCCCCAGTCCAAAGACTTGCATTGTAGGCCAATGATCGGTCTGTTTTCTACAAGAAGGAATTATTGCATGTGAAAAACATTAGGCCTATTACTCTCGGTCGAGACCAAGAGTCTTGGTCCTTGACCAAGACAAGTCCAAGTAGAAATACCAGTAAGTCTGAGACAAGTCCAAGTCATTACAGAAAACATCTCGAGACCAGACTCTCTCATTCCAAGACCAAGTAGGATTCAAGTCTCATCCACATAGAGCTTTCTCTTGGCTTTGAGGGGTTTCAACTGTGTTACATGAGCACGGATCAGAATTAAGCCTCTTGCTCAGAGTTAGGTTTCTGTGCTATCGGAGAGAGACATGGAATAATGAGATCTTGAGTCTAGACAGATAGCTTGTCACTCTGCTATGCTTGCATTCTCTGTCATTGTCACCGAGTTACTACTCTTGCACAACAGCTTGCTATATATGTTGCAGTTTAGTGACGGTAGTGACGTTCATTTTTCAGGCCATAAGGCATTTGCAAGTCAAATATTTACAGCATTGATTATTTCTGGATTTTGTTAATTCTCTAATGATACTACAAATATTTTATCACAGAAAACCATGCAATTCTGTTCTTCAGAATCATGCCCTCTAAGTGAATCCTAAATAGTTGCACTCTTTATGCCCAAGTCTCAGCCTTACATTAGTGGATCATCTCACCTGGATACTGTAGATTTGTACCTATAAACTGCTACTGTAATCATAAAGACTGTGCTGTTTTCATCCCAGGAATCTTATTCACAATCTGCTCATAGTGAACATCCTTTCAACACACTTCAACACACAGTATTGTTTTTCTTTGCTTGTCTACACCTGTATACTTTAATGATTTATAATCCGACTATCTGGTGTCACCCAGAAGAGGAAGGGTTCCCTTCTGAGTCTCCAGGTTTTTTCCTTATGTTGTGTCAGGGAGTTTTTCCTCAACACTTACACTGCTGTCTTGCTCATTAAGGATCTATATCTACATCTGAATTTCTGAAAATCTGCTTTATGACCATTGTTAAAAGGCCTCTACAAATCAAACTGAATTGATTTGATGAACAGTTTGAAATCTTGCATTTATCGGGAAGCATTAGATGTTATGCATTGCTGTCCTGTAATAATGAAGTCAGTGTGAGCTGACTTCTGCTGTCTGTCAGAGCCTCAGCAGCAGCTCCTGTCACTGCTGTCAAAGATGCTATCATTACAATGGCTCTGTCTCTTGCTGTCCAACCTGAAAGTGCACTGGAAATCATGACAAGTACCATATGTTCCGTGGACACAGAGACAAAATAATTTACTTGAATGCATTAGTGAACTAGAGGCTTATTCCCTTTTGTCTTTTATATGTATGTCTGCTAAAAGCAGAGACCTTCCCTAGATTCTCAGTTACATAGTCATAGGGTTACCATGTCATAAATTGCAGCCTGTTCACTATTTATTGCACTATGGTGAACATCGTGAATATTCAGTGCATTCATGAAATTCCTCAACACACTTCAGGTAGTACAATGGTTTGGTTACATACCAACCTCCAGGTAGTTTGATGGGTACATAATACTCATAGACCTGATTTATTAAAAGTATATGTGTATGTAAAAACTAAGATTCTACAGATGATCTACAATCTTTTTCCTGAACAAAATGGCACATCTTGTCTGCTTTTGTACGTTCATCTGGGTCGAGTGTCACTTTTAGTGAAGCCTAAAAGTCACTTGCATGTGCAAATTAGTACTACCAGGGAAAAGTGTTAACTTTGCAGCAGCCAGTTTCCATATTACAGGTGCATCTCAATAAATTAGAATGTCGTGGAAAAGTTCATTTATTTCAGTAATTCAACTCAAATTGTGAAACTCGTGTATTAAATAAATTCAATGCACACAGACTGAAGTAGTTTAAGTCTTTGGTTTTTTTAATTGTGATGATTTTGGCTCACATTTAACAAAAACCCACCAATTCACTATCTCATCAAATTAGAATACTTCATAAGACCAATAAAAAAAACATTTTTAGTGAATTGTTGGCCTTCTGGAAAGTATGTTCATTTGCTGTCCATGTACTCAATACTTGGTAGGAGCCCCTTTTGCTTTAATTGCTGCCTCAATTCGGCATGGCATGGAGGTGATCAGTTTGTAGCACTGCTGAGGTGGTATGGAAGCCCAGGTTTCTTTGACAGTGGCCTTCAGCTCATCTGCATTTTTTGGTCTCTTGTTTCTCATTTTCCTCTTGACAATACCCCATAGATTCTCTATGGGGTTCAGGTCTGGTGAGTTTGCTGGCCAGTCAAGCACACCAACACCATGGTCATTTAACCAACTTTTGGTGCTTTTGGCAGTGTGGGCAGGTGCCAAATCCTGCTGGAAAATGAAATCAGCATCTTCAAAAAGCTGGTCAGCAGAAGGAAGCATGAAGTGCTCCAAAATTTCTTGGTAAACAGGTGCAGTGACTTTGGTTTTCAAAAAACACAATGGACCAACACCAGCAGATGACATTGCACGCCAAATCATCACAGACTGTGGAAACTTAACACTGGGCTTCAAGCAACTTGGGCTATGAGCTTCTCCACCCTTCCTCCAGACTCTACGACCTTGGTTTCCAAATGAAATACAAAACTTGCTCTCATCTGAAAAGAGGACTTTGGACCACTGGGCAACAGTCCAGTTCTTCTTCTCCTTAGCCCAGGTAAGATGCCTCTGACGTTGTCTGTGGTTCAGGAGTGGCTTAACAAGATGAATATGACAACTGTAGCCAAATTCCTTGACACGTCTGTGTGTGGTGGCTCTTGATGCCCCTCTTGATGAGCCCAACCTCAGTCCATTCCTTGTGAAGTTCACTCAAATTCTTGAATCGATTTTGCTTGACAATCCTCATAAGGCTGCGGTTCTCTCGGTTGGTTGTGCATCTTTTTCTTCCACACTTTTTCCTTCCACTCAACTTTCTGTTAACATGCTTGGATACAGCACTCTGTGAACAGCCAGCTTCTTTGCCAATGAATGTTTGTGGCTTACCAGGTGAACCAAACTGAGAGACCATTTTGAAGGCTCGGGAAACCTTTGCAGGTGTTTTGAGTTGATTAGCTGATTGGCATGTCACCATATTCTAATTTGTTGAGATAGTGAATTGGTGGGTTTTTGTTAAATGTGAGCCAAAATCATCACAATTAAAAGAACCAAAGACTTAAACTACTTCAGTCTGTGTGCACTGAATTTATTTAATACACGAGTTTCACAATTTGAGTTGAATTACTGAAATTAATGAACTTTTCCACGACATTCTAATTTATTGAGATGCACCTGTATTTCTTAAGCCAAAGTCTAAATAATAAGTAAGTTAAGTCATCTAAAGTATGCCTTGGTCAATCAGGGCCAGAGTTTGCTGTTCCATATGAAGATGACACATGTGCACATTAAGCACATCTAATGGACTGATGATGGCAAACGTTTGTGATGGCTTTTACCTGACAGAATGAGTTTGTACAATCATAGTAAGAGCAAACACTTGTAGCATACACAATTTCGTAATTCAATCATGACTATCCTGATTCTCCAATGTACGAAACACAGCACCGTATAGTATAGCCAGAAAAGAAAGTGGAAAAATCCTGAACACAAGCCTCCAAAACGTGGGTCATATGAGCTTTGGATGGTTCCAGTGGGACTGCTCAATCCCAGAGTGCTTCGTGCCATGCTTGAGTGCCTACACCCTTCTCTGTATACATGTATTGTGTTAGTTTGACCTACCATGACCCCGATAAGTCAGTGCAATGTGATCACAGGGACTGAAAGGGGCCCGAATCAGGGTTTATGTGCCGTCTGAAAACCTGTGCAGGATCACACGAGGAAAGATTATATCAAGGGATTGCAGGTTCTGCTGGGACCTCAATCCCTTTACTTGTGCAGGTGCCAGCTGGCTCAGTGGACCGAGGCAGCTCTTATAGGTAGTACGGCGGGCTTTTTTCTGAATGTGTGTGTGTGTGTGTCTGTGTTGTGTGTAAGGCAGGATTCTAAGAATTATATTATTATCCCAATGGCCAAAGGTTGATCATAATTATACATTATATAAGTGATACAGGTAGATAGATATTCTATAGAGAGAGTAGGTCTCATTATGTTTGTTAATAAAAAGCCATCCGTTCCTTTAGCTGTAGTAAGATAAGCTAATAAATCAGTTATATGGCTCATTGAAAGATTGTGTAACTCAAAGAATTAACATAATGTGAGCTTTTGTTTAATTTTTTTTTTGTTTCTATCGCCGTCCTTGTCTTGTCATTGGTCCCTTCCCTAATGTGGGCACCTGTTCTTAGTCCTGTTCCTTTGTCTTGCCATGAAGTTTCTGTTATATAAAATGAATTCACACCTTCTGTCAATCAGAATTGAGAATTTAACAGCGCTGTAGTGTAATGGTGTATAACAGTCTACAGTCTCAGTAGATCTGAAAGCTCAGATTAATGAAGCCTTAAGGAATTAAGGATTCCTGTTTACATCCCTTTATGTTCAAAATAGTCTGACGTCCTCTGATTAGCTTTCACAATGCATAACTGAATCCAGTGTTTTACATGGCCTTTCATTTAAAAAGCAATGCACTTATGACATCTCCTAGGGCAAAAGGTTAATTACATTGTCCCAAAATGTCGCACAATGGCGCATAATTAACGCTAAACTGTGAAAAATAGGCCGCTCAAGAAAGTACATGGTCGAATGATAATTAGATATGCATGCTGTCGACATCAAGGTCATTAGGCTGCATGTGCCCAACAAATGCTTAATTAACCCAGAATCAAAATCGCTAATGTTCATTAGCTGTGTTGCCATGCTGAAACCAATCCATTAGGACCCTATATTAGATGTCATTATCATTTATAATACATTTGTGTTGTCACGGCAAAGCATCTCATGAATAAGCTACGCTCATCTGCGCCAGAGATTTATTACTGCCGAATTCCGCATTATTGCTGCATAAAACTCACCAAAAAAAAAAAAAAGTATAAATAGATGTGCAAAAGAGTAAACAGATAACCGCTTTTCACTTTTTCCACATATTTTTGTTTTATTGATAATAGGATATTCATGTAAATCTGTCCTACAAATGAAAGAAACAAAAGACTATTTACATGAAATATTGTTCAAGTCCTGAAGACAGCATCGTATGAGCACCTGTGTTGAGATCCGTCCAAAAATGGGATGAGTATGCGTGACCAGGAGAACATTTTCCAGAGTGAAGTTTGGTAAGAGATTTGGTGACGGTTTTCGATAAAAGATTCTCTAGAAGATTGTCTATGCGAGATAAGCCTCGAACTCTAAGCTCAGGTGGCTGTCGCTATCAGTCCGTCAAACATGTAATACAGGCTCAAATGACATTTTAAATCTTCATTAAAGTTCTTCATTATTACCAACTTAAACATTCTTTTTAGCTGCTGCTGGTATACAAACAACCGGGGTGGCATGCTCCACTAAGCAGACCCCGCATTAACCCAGGATATGTATCAAATTGCATGGATTTAACACAGTATAGGCTCAATAGAATGAATCCCTTCACAGCATGAGGCAACCTCATCGGCCTTCGTCCTCGGTGAGATCGCAGATCGAATAGCGTATGTAGTGGGATGTGTACGGCAAGTCGCCGACGGAGGAAAGAGGAGAGGAGGAAAAGCATGAAGCTTGGGAATGAGAACTTGGCAAAGTGGGTAGGGATAGGAATATCAGAGAGAGGAAGGAGGGAGAGGGTGAGTGAGAGAGAGAGAGAGAGAGAGAGAGAGAGAGAGAGAGAGAGAGAGAGAGAGAGAGAATCTTAATCCCATCAGCACAAGCCTGTGGATGAGAAGAAGGTCAATGCAGTGGGGTTTTTTTGTATGTACTTCTTAGGGTAAGGAATTTAAATCTGGAATTGAAATAAACTATATAATTATACCACAAATACATATTAATTAAGGAATAAAACACTTTGGAGGCATACTGTTACAAGAAAATAATCAACAGTGGTCTGATACAAAAAGATACATGACATATTTTTATCTGCAAGCCCTGAAGTGTCTTTTTCCACTTATACCACAATATTTTGCCAATGATTATTTTTCTTTATTTATTAAAGGGCATCAAATTGTACCTTTTTTTTATCCATTTACAGTTACGTTTAATGTTGCAGAACAGCTACAGTTTTATTTCTGACACTGGAGACTCCTTCCCTAAATGTTGAATAAACATCTCCAAGCTTCACCATGTCAATGAGTATACCTTTTTTAATTGCTAAAAAACATGTTTTAAAAAAAAATTATTATTTATTTATTAGTCTTAGATTATGTGGAGCGTCTCTCATACAAGTCCCTATGAATTACCTGTTACTATAGAAACGATAATGTACATATTTGAATGAGCACATTAATGTTAACCTTGCAACTGGAAGTACTGCCAGAGCTGCTTCTGACCAATCAGATTCAAGAACTCTACAGCGCTGTGGTAATAAATGGTGTATATGAGAAGAATGAAAAAGGCTGAATGGATAGTATATGTACAACTGTTTTTTCTCCAATAAATCTGACTCCAGATGGTGGTGGTGAGTTTATTAATGGTGCCATTACTTACATCATTTGTCACTGCAATCATCAGTGTTTAATTGGATGCATTTATAGGAATGGGAGATTTGTAATAGAATTTTTTTCCAAGTATAGCATTACATTTTTCAGGACATAAATTAATCATAGTCAAACGCCTGCATCTGGGTGACATTAGTCTATATGTATTTTTTGTACTTTTGTAAACAGCTGGCTCAAGTGTCGTAGACGAATTTTGGGCCCTCTAACAATATTCGTTCTCTACTTCACCCTTGGATGCCCTGTCTATTCAGGGTCCTTTGAATCATCTATTCCCCTAGAACAACCCTCCTACACCATGACACTACAACATGTGAGACATGGTAGCGTGTTATCTTTGCATTCAACGATATCATTATCAAATACACGTTACGAACCATATCATTTATGACTCCAACCCTGAACCACGGTGTGACGTGACATGACATGAGTGGACATGAGTTTACCTTCACACTCGAACGCCTGAAGCATGGTGGTGTAACTGTGTCCCAGCCAGGACTGGAAAGTTCCCATCACCCTCATCAGCTTCAGAGTCGAGTCGCTGAACATGACATCAGGCTGTCCGTACCCCACCGAGCTAAAGAGCGAGAAACCCTGCGTGGCATTGGCAAACGCATTCTGGAAGAAAGGGCACAAATCAGGGATTGACTAAAACAACACAGTCAACAAAATAAAATATTTTTCTTCAGTAGAAGAGTCCAAGATGGGGATTCTTATTAGTTTCTAGACCACCATCTTTAAACACGAGTGGGGGGAAAATCAGGGATAGAAAATGCAGACTAAAGAAGGAAATAGTGTTTTTTTTTTCTTTGCTGTCAAATGTAATACGATGTCAAATTTACGCAAGAGACGAGGAAAATAAAATAGGATGATATTAATGTGATTGAGAAGATGGTAAACATTGAAATAAACATCCAATAGCGGTTTAGTATATTGTTTAGAATATTCGTACATAGTACTAGTTGTAATTATTCGGATATGAATGAGAATACGGTTCATCACAGGGCTGGGCGCGTATTTCTTGAATTTCTTGAATGTCATTTGAATTATACATCTGTTATCACCCTTCAGACAAGAGATGATTGTGTCTTTCATCACTTGGTGTGTAATGGATCATGATTTTTTTTTTTTTGTTTTTGTTTTTTTTTTGCATTAGTGCATTAAAGATAACTTCAAGCGTTTAATTCTCCTTCTGAAATTTTTCCATGGAAGAATACCAGTACTTTTCTTCTCACTGACTAAGAGCGTGTGCCAGCTGGCACAAAGCACTGACCTGAACACGTTCCAGGAACTTGTAAACGCGGCATTTATCCTCCAGGCGCACCACTACAGCGTTGGCGGGCACCACAGCCAGGTGGCATCGCGCGTGTTCAGAGGGAGGCGCTTCACCTCCATCTGGGCACAGTAGCTTCAGGTCCTCCATCTCTATGTCCAGAGCCCATGATTCCTGGTTCTTACCTTGCACATGGATACAAGCCTTGGATCATCAGATCTTAAAACACACTTGGGCGAGCATATTTTGCCAACATATTTTAGCGATAAATAAGTTGTGTGTATCCTGTTTGTTGTGTATCCTGTAAACCCAGATAGCATCCGGATGTGGGCCACTTCAGGAAGTGATGCGGCACTGCTGGCTTTCTTTTGGCCCAGAGAAAATGCATATGAGCCTGAAGTGGCCCACATGTAGAATATCAAATATGGCCCAAATATCCCAAATCACATGTGGGCCTTTTTAGGCAAAGATGCGGTGCTCACGGCAATGTGTAATCTGGATGTGACCCTGAAGTGGCCCATGTGATCAATAGTGAATGTGCCCCAAAACAAATGTGGGCCAACTTTGCAAAAATGTGGCACAGTCGACAAAGGCTAATCTGGGTGTAAACCAAAAGTGGCCCACATATGTTGCATGTGGCCCAAATCTGGCAAACAGGAGTGGACCACCCAAGTGCCATCATTCCACGCGGTATGTGGGCCGGATGAAAGTGTCAAGTGTGGGCCGGATCTGGGAAGCAACTTGGGTTGGCGTGCTCTGCTGACACTGGAGACTCCTTCCATCAATGTTATATAAACGTCTCCTTAGAGAAACTTCGCCATATCAACGATTATATGTTTGTTGTCTTTTAAATAATGACACGTTGTTTTTTAAATATTATTAGGCTTAACTCCGGTGAATAAAAAAAGCAACACCTTCTGACCAATCAGACTGAAGAAGTCAGCATTAAACATTATTATTACTTTGTCTTCCCAGAAGAGGTTACTTCTACAGCCTGAAATATGTGGATTATGATTTGCATGACAAATCTACCTTGTAGACGCTGAATTCCCATGCGAGACTGAGATCACCGATCTGCTCCAAGACATGAGTCAGATCAGAATTCACAGCATGGATGATGCTTGAAATAGGCAGGCATGGTTTAGTGAGGCTCATTAGCGAGATAATCGGACTCATTTTTTCCTCAGAACCAAGAGCTACAATGTTATGAAATACTGCCCCCTGCTGGTTCACATCAGGTTGAAGGTTGAATTTTGGGTGGTGGACCGGAAGTATTCCTGGCGCTGTCATGTATTTAGGACGTATGTATCCCAAGCAACAAAATCTTCTACTCATTCTACTAAACTTAGAAAAATGATAGTGTACATAGATAAACAAAAAGAATACACACTTGAGAGGAAAATGTTATCATAAATGTAGTTCACATTTGCTAGGTATAGATTAATAACAGTTAGATAACAGTTTGAACTAAAAAGTTCAAAAGAAATACCTACAGCTTGGTAGTTATAAGGGTGATTCCATGATTGGGACACCATTTTGTGTCAATTACAGGTTATGAACAATGTCCATATCAGTCCCATAACATTCACTCAATGTTGTTACCTGAACACATTCACCCCTATGAAATATTTGGAATATTCCAAAAGTCACATGTTCAACAAGATGTTGCATCATCCAACTTTCCTGAAGATCATGGGAAGAAGAAAAGTCAATATATTCAATGATATTGTGATACAGTCTGATAAAGTTCAACCCCATTACTCAAATTATAGGCTTAATACAAATTATTAATTAAATATATATATAAGTTAAGAAAATAATTAAAATGTATTTAATGCCTTTAGTGTGGATGCTAGTTAATTATATGCTACAAAAAAACACCCTGGTACTTATTTAAGAACAACATATTGTTACCTGAGACTGGTTAACACCTTTTTTTGAATAGTTAAAGACATGTTTTCTTGGATTCAATGTTGAAAATGATTTCCTTTTTATGTTTTAAGAGTTACAAAGGCTAAATAGCGCAATACCCCAATCATGGAATATGTTTAACAAAGCCAGACTAAGCTCAAACGTAATGACGATCAAGAGTTATTTGGGATTTGTCTTAAATTGGATCATGTTGCAACTTTTTTTTTTGCATTTGGATCAAAAGAAGGGTCAAACAAATCAGCATACCACTGAGGTTGTCAAAGACAGTGGTGTGTTTCACAAAGGCCACGTCCCCGAGGTTCTCGGCCACACATCTGCGAATAACACAACACTAAGCAAAGCAACGTTTATTCATCCAGGCCATGTCATTTTGTGTTGTAAAATGGTCATCACTAATTTGAACAAGACCTTTTTTTTTTGCTGGTAGAATTTCCTACATGGCTAGGACATGTTGGTCTTTGCAAATCGCAAAAGAAAACAGGAACACACACTGTACCTGAGAGCTCCTGCCTCCCCATAGTGCCGTTCACGAGGGTTGTTGGCGCAGATGTGCCGGTCGTTCTCATCACCTATGCAGGCCTCGCAAAGGTTTCTGGGATTGTTGCCTTTGGGGTCATGCTCTGGGTCTTTGGCCCCTGGGACACAGCTATAGCCGAAGAAATCTCCCACCGCTATGGGAGAAGGAGTGTTAAAGTCGCTAAACACACACACACAAACACAGATGCACAGTAACTCTACCGTTGTAGAGTATTAAATTTGACTTGTGTGTTAGTGGAGCTCAGTAATGCTACACCTACACCTAATCCTAATCCTAACCGCATTTACCAAACAGGAATCTTTTGTCTCTTTCAGTTTTTCAAACCATTTTTCCCAATAAACAGATGAAAACATTAGCAACTTTGAACAAGCTCCGCCCACTTCACAATCACATCATGTCATAGTATTTTCCTTGTGAAAAGTTTCACAGTTTATGTGTCATTATGTTGTACAAAGTCAATTTCTCTTATAAACCATGACAACTTGAGAGGAAACACATGCAAGCACATTTATTTTGAACTAATTTTCCACAAAATCATTTTTTAAAAAGATGCCCTCCATTCATGAAATGTTAAATGTTCATTCCTATTCTTAATTACCGAAGGATTTCCTGAAATGTCATTCTTGTTGGATTAACATAAGATTTTATACTGAAAATGGTAAGTATATTTATAAAGTTTATTTACTATTTTTATAACGGTGCATGGGAATTTCTTGATTAAACAGTAAACACATTATAGTGATTTAGTGATCGGCAGTGTTTAATGCTGTGCCACTCACCATGAGGAAAGTTGCACTGCTCGTCCACGCTGATCTGAGACGTGTTGACCAGGAAGCCGATTGGCACCGTCCAGCCCACGGTGGTGCGGATTCCCGGGTGGCACGAACTGCGCTCGTGCATCTCCAGCAGGGACAGGTCGCCCGAGGACCTGCGCGCCAACGCCACCACGTAGTAATTAATGCCATCTGAGGGACAGCGAGAGGAACAAGCCGCCATCGTACAGACACTCAGTTAAAGGCGTGTTAAAGGCGTGTTGGCATGAAACTGGGTTTCAAATCAAACTTCCGTGTTAAAAGCTAAATATTAAAAATGATCTACTTACATTAGGGTCCAAAACAAAGCCAAGGATTTCATCAAGATTGGAAAGCAAATAGAATTTTGTCCAATTTATTTAAGAGAAAAGTAAAAGTATAAAGGTAACAAAGTTTATGTGGATTGATCATGATGATATTCAGATACATTTATTCGTATAGAGCGACTTTTGTAATTATCATAATACTAATACTGATACTGAATAATAAATAGCAATACAATAAATTTAAAAAACGTGTATTGGTTTCCAGTTTGTCAGTTCACTCAGATTATATTGAGGGTGTCTGTTTTTTTATGTGTTTTTTTGTTTTTTTGTTTGTTTGTTTGTTTGTTTTTACAATTTAGCGACACATTTGTAATTCAAATTAGAAACAAAAAAACAAATAAGTAAATAAATTTGAATTATAAATATCAGTTATATATTTTGTACAGATTTCTGAACCCTGCTATAAAGTGGAGTTCAAAGGTTTGCATCATGTTTATTAAATTAAAAACAAAAACGAGAGAGAGAGAGAGAGAGAGAGAGAGAGAGAGATAATGTAGCTCTATTTTACAATTTAGCTAGAAAATCATCTTTTGTGACAAATAAATAATCTATAAATACACAAAATAGAAAATAAAATAATAAATCAGCTACAAATCCAAAACCTAAGGTAAAAGCAACCAAAAATATATTTTGAAAAGAATATTATATATATATTATGTATTTTGGAAATATATAATATATATATAAAAACATATATATTTTGGAAAGAAGATCAAAAAGCTGTACAGGGGATAGAAAACTAGTTAAACATAGTGTAGTTATAAGGCAAAGTGAGGAACTATTAACTAACTACTAAGTTCTTGAAAAACATTTATCACTTTCAGAATGGGGATGCAAACTATTGAATTTTGAGTTTTTCTATTTTTTTCCCTATTAATATGTGAACACTATTTTGTTACTTGTCATAGTGAAGAATAATCTCAAGAACCCAATACTCAAAAAAATGTTTTCTTAAGTTTGTCCTAAGGGTGTGCAAACTTTTGCACTTGACCATGCTTTAATAAATATGAAATAGTGCTAACCCATTCCGTTGTGTGATTCTCCTACCGCGACGTCTAACCCGTAACAAATGCCGGCAGTGTAGATCTCGTCAGGAAACATGGAGGCGGCGTCGGCCGTGCCGTTCTGTTTAAAGAAAAATATATATGTCAGCATTTATTTTCCATCCTGTTGTATCATTTTAACAGCAAAGCTGAAAACAAAATGGATTCTGCACTTATTAAGATGTGAAAATGACTTTCATTCACATAAGACGTTCCACAACATTGAAAGCAACTATAAATGGATAAAAAATTTTTTTTTTGAACAGTATGATGTTCTTCAATCAGTTAAAAATGAATCATAAATCATAATCTTTGACAAACTGCTGTGGTAGATAATATAAAGGGAATAAAATACTTTTGGGACGTGCTGTTACAGGAAAATAATCAACTGCAGGGCGGAAACGGTAAGTCCGCCTCGTATCAGGCCACATCGCACTAATCATTTTCCTATAACAGCAACATAACGCTTCACTTTCCAACCTTAATCCTCTGCATGCAGTCTGTAGCACTCTGACCGCGCACACACTGCAGTTTCCCGCGGACGTTCCGTAACGTGATGTTGCCGGCCAGATCCAAACACTTCTGCTCTTCTATCTCGGAAACTGCGCACCAAGTGACTGCACGAAAAGAAGCCAAGCAACTTTACACTCTTATATTGTCAGTATGAAGAGAAATCTACTCCCAAGCCTTAGGACGGAAAAATAAATAAATAAAAAATTGCCATATTCAAATACAAATATGAATCATTTTTTAGCCAGCACTTAATTATTTATCATGTAGCAATTTCTGGTACATACCGTATTTGGCATATTGGATTTTAAAGCACACAGTCAATTATATATGAATATTATTGAATATTAATATTATAATGTGATTACTTTTCACATTTCACATCCACCTGAAAGAAATCGATATCTTTTTTTTTTTTTTTTTTTATTGCAGCACTTTGTATACCTGATACAAAACATTGTTACTTAGTAGTTACTTAGTAATTACTTAGTAGTTACTAAGTAATTTCATACTTCTCCATATTGGATTTTAACGCACATAGGAAAGGTAAATTATGTAAAAATTGCTAATTGTGCAATAATTACTGAGAATTTAATAAGTAATAATGAAGTACTTAGTAAATAATACTCTGTGTATACTTTTCAAGCTGGATATAAAAAACATATATGGGATACTACAACACATAATGTATAACCAAACTACTTCCCTAATGGAGTACATAGGATAAGGTAAAATGTGTCATTATAATGTTACACAAATATTCAAAATTCACATGAAAGAAAATAATGATGTCATAAGTATCCATTTTTGCAACACTTTATATTTACCATACTGTAAACTAGTATTTTAGTTTACAGTATAGTATACAGTATTTTTTCGCAGTAGTAAATTAGTATTTACTAGGTAAGTCATTTCTGGTACATGGTGTTCATTGCATATTGTGTGAAAGCTTCAAGGTTTTGGACAACAGTACATAAAGCCACTGAATTGTATAGGTATTAATGTAATACTAAGTAAATAATACTTGGTGCATACTTTGCAAGTTGAATATTTAAGCAAACAATAAGCAACATGAAAAATGCCAGGTATCGTTCAACTCATTATCCTCAGAAGTAACATAAAAGTAGTATGTACTACCAAACTGAACTGAAAAAAAGTATAATTGTGTAAAAGTGTTATATAATTATTCAACATTCACGCGAAAGAAAATAATGATAGTCTCTCTCTTTTTTTTTTTTTTGCAGCACTTTGTATATTGTCAAATATAGTAGCAATTTCATACTTTTCCATATTAGAATTTAAAGCATATAGTAAATGTACATTGTATAAAAGCTGCCAGTTTTGGACAACAGTACTTGGAGATGCAAAGCAGTAATTCTTGAGAATTTAATAGCTAATAATGTAGAACTTGGTGCATATTTCGCATGTAAAAAAAGAAAAAATAATAATGTGAAAAAAATATAAAAGTATACTTCAACATAAAAGTAATAAATACTACTAATCTGCTTCTAGTACTGTATGTAAGTAAAGTTCTAATGTGTGATTATAACATTATATAATTATTCAGCACTCACCAGAAAGAAACTCCTAGTCATTTTTTTTGCAGCACTTTATAGTTACCTTAGTGTAAAATACTAAGGTATTAGAATAGTACTTACTGTGTAAATCATTTCTGGTACATGTTTTACAGTTGCATTCTATATTTGATTTTGATCATTTGTCTGAAAACTGCAAGGTTTTGGACAACAGTATCTGGCACCTCAATGCAATAACTACTGAATGTAATAGGTAATAATGTAGTACTAAGTAAATATTACTTGGTGAAAACTTTTCATGTTGAATATCTAAGTGAAATTTTTTTAAGTAGTAGTAAGTATACAGCCAAACTGATTCTGTGAGTAAAGGGAATTTTAGCGTTATATATTTATTAAACCTTTGTGCGAAAGAAAACAATGATAGTCGTTAATTTTGCGGTACTTCATACTGTAAAATATTGTATGTTTCAGGTACATGCGGTGCATATATTGTTGGTAATTTGTGTAAAAACTGTGGGGTAATTACTGAGCATTTAATAGTAATAGTACTTAGTAAATAATACTTTGCAAGTTGAATATGTAAGTATAAAAAAACAACAAATATGAACAATTCCAGGTAATAATACTTCAAAGTAAGATAAATATGGTAAGTAAAACCAAACTGCTTCCATAAGGGAGTGCATAAGTAAAGTTAAAACGTGTTATTGTAATGTTATATTATTATTCAAAATTCACCTTGAAAGAAAATAATGTCATGCCTAATTATGCGTAACACCATGCTAATCTCTAATAATGGATCATCTCTCATACTTGTGCAGGTGTGTAAACTGGTTTGCGTGTAAATCTATTGAACAATGAAATCAAAACAGTGATTTAATGTAACAAGAATCTGAGGCTACAGTTGGCACATGCTCACAGACAGTTAAAGATCGGGAAAAAAACATCGCCTGGTCTTTATTCCTGTCCAGTTTCGGTGAGCCTGTGCCTGCTGTAGCCTCAGATTCATGTTCTTGGCTGACAGGAGTGGACCCCGATGTAGCCCCTCCACCTCAAGGTTCAATGTGTTGTATGTTCTGAGATGCTTTTCTGCTCATCACGGTTGTAAAGAGTGGTCAGCTCGAACCAGTCTGGTCATTCTCTCATCAACCCGTAAGAACTTCCTTGTGCTACATATTTATCCAATAAGCTTTGTAGCACTGGTACATACCTATAGGTTCCAGATTACATAACAGATGTTATGGAAGAGGTTAAATAATAATTATGTAGTTACCGTACTCTAAAATAAAGTACTACCAATTATTTTATCTACCAGTATGGACTTTCTGGTGCCATATCTGGTACCATACAATCAGAGAAAGTGACATGCACACTTATTTGCACTGATTTACTGAATACTCACTGCTTTGGATGGTGGCCCCATTGACCATTGCAACCAGGAGAAAAGCCAAAACCAAGCGTCCTGCTGTTTGCTCCATCTTGCCTTTGAGCAGTAGAGTCTCTCAAATGCTCGCAGAAGTATTGTGGGAAGTAACATATCTTTTTTTGAGAGAGAGAGAGAGAGAGAGACAGATTGAGAGAGAAAGCTCTGAAGGCTCACATTGCCACTTTCTCCCAGTACCCAGAAAGCTGAAGCAGGAGCTGGACAAGAGGCGAGCTGTTCCATTAGCTAACACTGGGTGGTCATTTTCCACTTAGAGGTCTAGTGTTTCTCTTTCGATCCTCTGAGAGCCGATGGCATGCAGCATTTTTGCACACTTCACCTCCCCCGGTCAGGTCATAGCAGGGGTTATAATTAAGCTAGGCACAATGGCTTTTTGTGGATGGTCACTAAAGCCTTCTGGGGATTAAAAGTCTGGCTCTGGAGCGAGCCAGGTTTGATTGAGAGTACCGATAGAGAGGAGAGGCACAGCAGATTCTTTTGTCCAAGCAACAAGGCTGCATGAAGAGGCATGTAGGCCACTTGATACCAGATCTGCTTCCTAATTACCTTGTTGCCTACCCTATAATCAATGGGTTATTAAAAGAGACACGAGTCGTAGGAGATTGCTTTTTTGCGGGGATGACCACTGGGAAATGGGGGGAGTATACTATATTATATTACATTATATTATACCTTCAACAGTACACCACATATTTCCGAGTACATTTCTGAATAAATCAGAACTCTGGTGCCTTTTTTTTTTTTTTAGAATGTATGCAATTACTGTACTTTTTTTTTTTTTTTTAACTTAGCTAGCATGTAGCACAATTGACTATCTCAACACCAATGACAAACCACTCATATCTTAAACATAAAGCAGCTAGCGATGTGACAGATCAAATTTTTCAGTGCAGTTAGTTCCAGCTGTGTTTTATTAATACCTTGTGATGTCAGTGCAACCTCCGCTACAATGGCTGCATGTTTATTACATCAAATGTTCACAGTATTATATCTAAATAATGTTAATAAATACATGCAGCAGAACATTCAGCTGTAATTACACACTGTAGATTGAAACAAAACAAGACAGAACAAAAAATAATTTTCTAAACTTTGTGGCCCATATAGATGCACAGTAATGGTAAGAAATATAATGAGTTTATACACTGATTATGTAAAAGAAGAAGAAGAAGAAGAACCAACGGATGAAAAATATTAAGATAAAGAAGTGGAAAGAAGAAGAAAAAGAAGAAAGAAGTGATAACAAGAATTGACCAGTCCCATTGACGTTCCAAAATATTAAATGTACAATAAATGGATAAAAAAAAAAATGCCATTCTTTAATAAATTGTAAATTATTGGCAAATTGCTGTGATATAAGTGGAATAAAACACTTTGGGTCATGCTTTCATAATACGCCCACGTATTATTTAATTAATTTATTTATTTGAACTTATTCTAATAACTCAGTGTAGAAATTACACTTCGTGCCAGTCGACTCTCAAAGACCATCCAAAGGATTCAGCTCAAAGAACCGACTCTGTCCAAAAACACGGCCCCTATATACGAGTCGACTCTCAATGATCACCTATAAGAGTCGACTCTAAGAACCGACTCTAAGAGCCGACTCGTTCATGAACAACACATCGCTAAAGGGGAAGTTGTAGTTCCGCGGCTGACCAGCAGGGGAGCCTGCACTCTGCTTTATACCGGGTGGGTGGCGCTCCATCTGCTGTGTTTTCCAAGAGCTAACGTCCTTTTTCAAAAAAAAGAGCACAGAATTTGTGAGTATATTTATTTCTCCAGTTGAGGTGACGTGAAGCTCGTACGTTTCTTCCTTTAGACCGCTTGCGAAACGTGCAGCTGACTGCTATCTAGGGCGCAGCGGTGGCTGGATCCCAAATGACCTTCTGCTGAGAGTATAAGTGAACTAAACGGAAGATGAAATAACGGGCGTGTAGTGCGCTACGTAGTGCGTAGGGAGTGATTTGGAATGCGGATGGTTTAGTTAACGTTGCTAGCAATGGATTGATTGTTTTATCTCCGTCTTAGTTTATTTTATTTGTTAATGCTAATGATGTAAACGGTTAATATCGTAGTATGATAATTTTATGAACGATTTCAGCTAGCAAACCATAACTACTACAATATACGCGGTTTGTTTTTAGCCAGCTAAGCTAACATAACATTGTTAGCATAGTCAGCTAGCTGGTTAGCCTTAGCCAAGTAAACACGAGCAGTGTTTAAATAAATGTAAATGAGGACAAAATAAAGTCAAACAGCTCAAACCTTTGTTTTTTGTTCCTTGTTTTCAGGAAGATGTCTGCTCTAGAGAGATGACTGGCTATGCAAGGGTTTAAAGACAGAGTTAAGAATCACATCAGGATTTGTACAAGTAAGTAAATCTTTTTTATTATTATTATTATTATTATTTTTAAGTTCACATTATAACTATAGATTTTTCTTTCAAGGAAAAACTTTCATCTGCATGATGGTGAAGTCCTTGAATCCTTGAACACGACTCAAAAATGGCTCAAGTTCATGTAGATTATTTTAGTTCTGCGTTTATTCTGGAAGTCAAAAGCTGCGTTTACATTACCAAACAATTCGGATTGTTCCCCCCCTCCCCCCTCCCTTCTGCTCCGTTATCGTTTGTTCCCTCAGACTGACTTCTGCTCCGTTATTGTTTGTTCCCTCAGACTGACTCCTGCTCCGTTATTGTTGTGTACGTGGAAACAGCTCTAGAGGATTTGTTTCACATCCGATACGGGCCGCGTTCACACTGCGGGCATCGATCCGGATTTTTTGCTCAGATTGGCTCCGTCCCGACGCTTCGGATCTGTAACCGCGGCGCCGGTTGGATTCGAAATGCTCGGATTTGTGCGTACGCAAAATCCGATAATCTTACGTGTCACTTGAAGTCGATAATGTGAACGCAGCCAAAACCTGAAACTTATCTGTTAAAGGTGCGATAGTCGATACTTTTCGTTTCTTACTAGTACAAATAACGTGGAAAAAAAACAAACAAATAGTTTCTCAGAAGAAGTGTATTACATAGCTAAACAGTCTGGAAACCTGCCTGCAAGTCCAGAATGTTTGTTTGTATTTGCCTCGGCTCCTTGTCGGTCATTTTATAGACACGCCCCCAACGCCAATTCACTTCCTCGTTAAATCGTTACGAGGAGAAGTCGCGTGTTTATAGCGGTCGAAAGTCTGAGTGCGCTTGAATGTCAGCGATGTCATGACAGTCCTCGCTAATGATAAAATAACTCTAGTTGAACTGCTGTAAGTTTTCTGGGCGGGGCTTGGTGGAAATAGGGGCGGGCTCAATCTTATTCAGCTCCAAATAATTGACCGTTAAGAGACCTTGTTTTCCACCCACCAATCTTACCAATCTAATGCACATTTTATTCTGAAGTTGTGGTCTTTTTTTTTTTTTTTTAATGCAGTTACAGGCTAGACCAAAATTCGTCATTTGGAGCTCAAAGGGGACACATCCTCGTCATCGTGGAGGGACGTCAGAAGTCCAGATGACATAAACGATATGGTGTAATCAAAGCATAGGAGGGTTACCACCATGCTTAGGCTTGTGTGATGTTCATTTGTTGCTTGTTCAATTTACCATTAAAAAAAAAAAAAATACCAGAAAGCACACAATTAACAGTTTAACTGACCAGAACCGATAAAGAAGAAGAGGGCGTGATAAATATTCTCAGCTGTGAAGTCGGGAACTGAGGCAGTACATTTTCGCTTTAATCCTATTACAAATCAGTTGACTAGAGTCCACAGTGCTGCGATTTTTCTCTATTGATCCGCTATTGGAGGCAGATCGCAATTGAACGCGTCTGAGCACCAACCGGCACGGGAGAGCAAAAAAAAAAAAAAAAAAAGCCCACATCATTTGGCGTATACACTGTGGTGTATTATTTTTTGAGCGGATACCCGTACTAGCGTACCCTCCAGTGTTAAACTGCAGCGCTTCCAAGCGAAATACGTAAAGGTTGGCAGGTCTGGTTATACAACATATTTGGAGTAAACATCACGCAGGTGTGAGACGTCTACGAGGACGTTTCTCGGTCGGTCCGGGCTCCAACGCCGGCATAAAATTAAAGGCTCTAAGGCAACAGTCTTCATTCAGATCATCTCTAACTCTGCGTCTGTCTTTTTCAGTGCAGTGAACCAAATGGGTCATCGCTGCACCCGAGTCCTTTTCCTCGTGCTGCTCCAGGCGCTGCAGACGTTAGCTGAAGGTACAAACATTTCCACATCACTTGCTGTCTGTGTATAGACTGCTACTGATTGTCGCCTGTTGTTTTTTTTTTTTCCCCATTAGGCAGGGCACTTTCATCCAAACAAGGGTGATATTTCAGACAAAACATATGAATGATTTGAATAAAACAGACCACAACAGACACTTAAGCAAATTACAGATCTGTTGAGAGTCATGGAGACGTTTTGACAAAACAGCTCCTGGGAAAATACAGACACAGAAGCAACAGTTTTTATTTATTTTGTCTGGAAGTCTAGTTACTGAGGCTGATTTTTTATTTTTTTTTTCAAAGTGGCTCTAATCTGTAAACTGCCTGTGCTGGAGGAAATGCTCTGTCGCTTGTACAAATTGAGATAAAGATGGTTAGTTTCTAAAAATACATTTTCATCAAAATATCCTGCCTTATGATATAAGCGTATATGCAGTGGGTAATGGGAACACGTATTGGTAGGCGGTAAACAGAACCAAGCAAACAGGTTATCTGTCAGGAAGGGAATTGTAGATAAGTATTCGTGGCATTACATTCTAGTTTCCTGTGTGTGTGTGTGTGTGTGTCCAGATGGCTCCATCGAGTGTGTGTGCATGGGCAGAGACTGCATGGCACAGCAGTGTAAAGGCGATCAGTGCTATTCCTCCGTGACCGTCAGAGACGGCGAGCCCTCGTTCCACCGCGGCTGCCTGATTGGCCCCGACAGCAGGAGCCTGACCTGCTTGGCTTCTCCTTCGGCCAATCACGTGATCGAATGCTGCGCTCAGCCCATGTGCAACGCCAACGCCTCGGTGGACTCGCTGATTCAGCTGCTGCTCAGAAGTAAGGAGGATGTATATACATCATGTGCTTATAACACGGTGATATAGGAAACAGTGACGTGTAAGAAGTTCTGAAATGAAATCGCATGTAAGGCAAAAGGAGGTGGGGAAAGAATGAATTTGGCAGTATATTAATACGTTGTTAGTATTATGTAGAAAAAAACACAATAACAATACAACAAGGGAGGAGGAGCATCCAGTCACACAAAATCAGTCAGGGTGTCAATACTTTTTTTTTTTTTTTTTAAAGTATCCAAGTTCTTTGGATAGTTTCTACATCTTTTTGAGTAGAAGCTTTGATTGATTACATAATTCCTAATTATTTAATCATTATGATTGGAGAAACTTTTCTTTTTTTTTTAAATAATTGAACTTTATCGAATAATAAAGGCACTACTGTATCCTTTCTCTTCCCGGTGCAGATCCAGAGGGAGAACCCATGCGGTACAGCGTGGAGACTCTGGTACTGTTGGTCGTGGTTCCTTTCGCCGTGTTGGCGCTGCTCGCCATGCTGGCCGTGCCCGCGTGCCGGCGCCTGCACCCACGCCGACTGGAGCGACTGCACGAGTTCGACACGGAGCAGGGCGCCATCGACGGCCTCATCGCCTCCAACATGGGCGACAGCACCCTGGCGGTACACACTCTGACTGTGCTTAATAGTCATTGTTAAGTGTTAACCTCATGGCAGAGGCAGCCTGCTTGAGGGGTTCTCTCCAGGCATGCCAGAGTGTGATACTCCTAATACACACTTTTATTTTATTTTATTTTTTCAGTGTTGTCAGCTAAAATGTCTGGCTCCTTTGTTGGGTTTGTATTCATTGCTTTAATTCGTTTCTGTCGCACAGGACCTACTGGATCATTCCTGCACGTCGGGCAGCGGCTCAGGCCTGCCGTTCCTGGTGCAGAGGACAGTAGCGCGCCAGATCAGCCTGGTGGAGTGCGTCGGTAAGACCACTGAGAAGACACGCCTTATTTTCCAGGAACACACATTACCTAGTCAAAAGCCACTTTTCCAGCTGGTCTGAGATGCTTCTTAGACAAACAGAACCCCCTCCTCAAGCAATTTAGTACTTTTAAGGAAATTAAAAGTGCCATGCAGTAGCTGAATTTTGAATGCGTCAGCCCTTTTGGAAACGGGAGACAACACAAGAATGGGTATGTCAGCTGTTTTGAGCTGGTTTGCACATTAGTGTGTTTGATTCTAGTCTAGCGAACTGGATGTGCATGTTACCACATGTGTAAACAGGATTAAAATGATTTTAGGACTCTAAATGACTGGGTGTAAACGTGGCCTTGCACCCAATGTTTCAACTATGGCTAGTCATATTGGCTGGCATTAGACATTAGAGAACAATAGAGGTCGACCGATAGTGGATTTTACTGATAAATAAGTTGGGCAGTACCTGCCGATAACCGATTAATCAACCAATAAATATATACATATTGATATATATTAACTATTAATAAGTATTATAGGAAATAAAAGATATACATCCAAACTGAACCAAAAAGGAACACTTCAAATAACAACAAAATTTGTCAGTGATAGATTTCATTTTGCCTCTAGAGGTCGCTCTCGCAACGGACGCAACCGGGAAAAACGGTGTGGACAGGTGTCGACCTCTAGAGAACATGCGTTCTAGGGTTACACAGCAAACATGACCATAGAAAACGAAACAGTTATGACATTTCACAGCTCCATTGGCTCCTCCGAAATAGAAATTGTGTTGACTCGCTATGAATCTTGTCCAGAGATATAGATCTATACAGATGCATTCCTCCACCAGGTAAAGGACGGTATGGAGAGGTGTGGAGAGGACAGTGGCAGGGAGAGAACGTAGCCGTGAAAATTTTCTCCTCCAGGGACGAGAAGTCGTGGTTTCGGGAAACAGAAATCTACAATACAGTTCTGTTACGGCACGAAAATATATTAGGTGAGCCATACTCCATTCCCCCCCCTCCTGTATAAGCTGTATAAGTAGTATATGCAAGTTCAACCATACTCATATGGTCTCCATACTGTACAATGAAAAGAATTTGTATTTGCGAATATGTAACTTACAATTAAGGCAGAATCCAATCCAAGCATAAAGCTATCATTAAAAGGCTTTAATGTCTTCCCACCACGACCTTGTCCTCTCAGGGTTCATGGCGTCAGACATGACGTCCCGCAACTCAAGCACGCAGCTGTGGTTGATCACACACTACCACGAGCACGGCTCGCTGTACGATTACCTGCAGCGCACCGCAGTGTCTGCGGCCGACGCCCTGAACATGGCCGCCTCGGTGGCCAGCGGCCTGGTGCACCTGCACACCGAGATCCTGGGCACAGAGGGCAAGCCGGCCATCGCCCACCGTGACCTCAAGAGCAAAAACATCTTGGTGAAGAAGGATATGCGCTGCTGCATTGCTGACCTCGGTATTATTATTATTATTAAGATACAGTATTAAATTTTAATATTAGTTATATTTTTTACTATGATCTGAAGGTTAGATTTTCTTTTCAGGTCTGGCGGTCACTCACACACAAGCAGACAATCAGCTTGACGTAGGTAACAACCCCAAAGTGGGCACCAAGCGCTACATGGCCCCCGAAGTGCTAGATGAGACGATTCAGATGGACTGCTTTGACGCCTATAAGAGAGTGGACATCTGGGCATTTGGCTTGGTGTTGTGGGAGATTGCCCGGCGCACCTACAGTAATGGTCAGCACCATCGATAACACACACACAAAAAAAAAAAACTGTTGCATGCAGTCCTTATATAACTGTTACAAGTATTATTAGTACTAATTCTACACACTTTCATACTAATTCCGTCTTGAAGCATTCATAACTGTGTGGCAGTCTGGGTAAACCCATCAGGTTGAGTTCTACAAGTAGAAATCACTGTAGAACTGAAAGACCTGGGCGGAGTCGAGCCAAAAGTCCGGGGGTGGAGCGTGTAACAGGCTGGATAAGTGTGGGCTTTTTGGGGGGTGTTTTGTGTCATGTTGTACAGCATTTTATGGCTTAGGCTTATAGGAGGAGCAAGATCAGATCCAGCTCCAACCCCTGGAGCAAAGACTACTCCATTTTGGTTCTGCAGCAAGGACTATCACAAAAAAAAAAAACTGCCAGAAATCTGGTCAAAATTTAAAGAGAATTCTGCAAGTGCCCCTCACTGTAGAACCAAACATCCAGGGGGCGGAGTCGAGACAAAAATCTGATTTCGGTCAAAACTAGGGTTTTCTGTCCAGAACATACTCTGACACCTCAACTTTAAGAAGTTAACATAGAAACTTATGTAGGTTCTAATTTTGGGTTTCTGCAAAGATAATGTTGGGTAAGGAGCCATTTTAACAAACACAGTGGTAAAAAAACAAACTAAATGCTAGAACTTTATTCATGGCTGAATAGCATTATATGATAGACAGCATCAAAAGTGCACCATGGAATGGGTTTCCAAGACCACTACTGACATCCTAACCTAAAAAAAAATTGAAAGAAGAAGAAATGAACGTATCTTCTTGCTTGTTGTTGATTGGCTGCAGGGATCGTGGAGGACTACAAGCCTCCGTTCTACGACCTGGTACCCAACGACCCCAGCTTTGAGGACATGCGCAAAGTGGTGTGTGTGGAGCAGCAAAGGCCCTTCATCCCCAACCGCTGGTTCTCTGATCCGGTACATACTAGCTTCGTTGGTCATGCAAGTAAACTGTACTGGTCATACATGACTGGGTGAAAATGAAACCATGGGTTTTGTTGTGTTTTCTTTTTGTGCATCAGACAGTAAATGGGAACTAATTACAGGGAGAAGTTGTGAGAGGGGGAACTGAAGAAACGTCGAACCGCACACTTGATTGGGCCAAAATTAAAGCCAATCATTTGGATTTACAGAGTCGTACCCAATTTGCATAGAATTGAGAAATTCGGTTTGCTTGTTGCTGAAATCGCAGCTCTGTGAACGTAGGGTTAAATGTACCAGACGTCGTTTGTAGACAGTTCCTTCTATTCACTAGGTATCCATTTGTTGTGATCTTACTGCAGAACCAAAAGTCCAGAAGGTGGAGCTGGATCTAATCCAACACCTCCAAAAAGTCTAACCGCTAACCCACACAACACATTAAACACACTCCGCTCCTTAGGCTTGGATCAGGTCCAACTTCACCCCGTGGATTTTTTTTGTTCTGCAGCAAGGGTTACTTTTCATCGTTGAGTTATAAATTTGCGACATACCTCCTGACTTGTGCGTGTTGGTTTTTTGTTTTGTATTCCCCCCCCCCAACCACCCAAGACTCTCTCGGCCCTGGTGAAGCTGATGAAGGAGTGCTGGTACCAGAACCCGTCGGCCCGACTGACGGCGCTGCGCATTAAAAAGACTCTGGATAAAATCCTCAGCTCGTTAGAGAAGGGAAAACCGGAGTGCTGAGCCCGGACTTTGGAGCATGGTTTTTATTCCGGACCCGATTTGGGATCAGCTCCCTCACGCATCAAACGTTTTCCATTCGTTCTGTGGAGCCCGGCGCTTTTGACATGCCCGATCCAGCTTCCTGCGAATAAAAGCCAAGCCGTTTTTCAAGAGAAGTTGTTCGTACTGGGTTTTAGCTAATTTCACTCTCATCCCTTGGTTTCAGGGAGCTGATCCTAGATCTGAGATGTGTTTTTAAACAGGAAATGGAGGAGCGCGAAACGCAACGCTGGATAAAGTCTACCTGCTTGAGCAACGTTTTGGAAAGAAGTTATTTAAAAGCCACTCCTCCATCCTGACAGTCACGGTGTTCGGGGGGATTAATGAGCCGTTTGCCTCGGCAGGCGGCCCGGCTCTTTCGCACACCCTCTTGGAGCGGCGACATCGTTGTATCGTTTCTTCCCCGTGCCTGCATGATAAAAGCCATCGGAACGCTTGCTCATCTTGCAGCAGCCTCTCTCTCTCTACCTGCCTTTGTCTTCTCTTACTCTCAATTGACAATCGCGCACTGCTCAGTTGCTCCTGCACTATTAAGCAGCTTTATTTTTTATTTTTTAATACGAGTCCTGTGTCCCAATGCTGCGACGCCGTTACGAGCGCTCCTCTCGACCATGGCGCATAAAAGTTTTTTTTTTTCCCCTCACCTTCCGTTCACCTCAGCTCCCCGACACATACGTTATATTTAATGTGAGTGTCCCAAGTTCAGCGTGAATTTGCAAATAGTATGCAGGCCATGTTTCATGACTGCTGCGTACGCGTTTTTAGGAATAATGCCTCATAAAGCACTGTAATTAATTCTTCAATGGCTCGCGTTGAATGTTTTATACCATATCCTTGTCAAATTCTTGATTCTGATTGGCATCGATTAATTTTCTTTTTTTTGAAGGAGTCTCCAGTGTCAGCGCTTTTTTTTTTTTTTTCCCCCCTCATCAGAGCTTTATGTGGCAGTGTTGAGTTTACCGATTTATGAACATGGCTTTATAACAGACAGAAAACATAACCGTTTTTTAGATCGTATCGTCGTGAGAATCAGGGCAAAGACGTAGGACTACCACTACACATCGTAAAACTGTGACTGTAACAGAATGTAATGCATTTAAAAAGATAGGAATACTCAGAGTAGGACATGAAGCGGCTTAACCTGGCTTCGGTCTTGCTGCATTTCCGAAAGGACGTCTCGTTTCGTCCAATAACACGACTTCCCCTTTATCGGCACTGCATGAGGGGAAACAAATAATCAGAAGACACTCAATCAATCACAAAAACACTAATCTATACCGTAGTTGTGTCCCAAATTAATATTTAGCAGACTACATACCCTGCGTGGTACACCTTCAAGCACCACCCTCTCGCCGAGCCACGTCTGGTGCCGCCACACACACACACACACACACTCCCGCGCTAGAGGAAGCCCGAATCATCACTTCCTTCCACAATATTTCAAACAGGTTTTTAGTAGGGAAGTGAATGCAATGGATATTTTGCCTATTTACGTCTTTCCCCCCTCCCCTCCCCCTCCCCCACACAATGCAATTAATGTTTTTTTTTTAAGGATGTTAATTCATTATGCACATTTTACCTGAAAGAAAAACACCAACATCCTCCACAATAACCAAAATAATTCTCTTTATTGCCTAAATGGATTTAAATAAGTTCATTGATAAGAAACATAGACGCAATCCAGTGTATTTACATAAATTACAATAAAATCTCATGCTGGGTTTAAAACCACTGTTGTTTTTTTGTTTGTTTGTTTTTACAAAATCTTCCTTTTATCATAATCGAATAAAATCAGTCAAAAAAAAAAAAAGTCTGCTTATATCATTTTGCAATAGAGCTACAATACAAATGTAGCCTAACTAGTAATGGAAGCGTGTAGCTAAAGTCAGCTGACTCGCAAGCTGTAGAAAAACTGATGTTTTCAAGATTATGTCTGTAACGGTTAAGTAGGCGGAGCTGAATCGCAAAATCCTGGAGGGGCTTGAATGTCCCCCCCCCCCCCTTTCCCCACCCATGTACGCAAAGCTCGTTAAAATCTTGCAAAGCAAGTCATTAAATTCCCTGGGCTTGTTCCTAGATTTATAAAGTATCTGCTGAGATTGGACCCTGGGAAATTACAAAACGTTTCCACGAGTCAGCGAACATTATCAGGAAGTGTCTTATATGGGTTGAGAATCCCTTTGGGGTCCAACATGGTCTTAAAGTCCCCCATGAGGCGTACAGCCTCCTGGGATTTACTGTAGTAGATGTAGTTTCTCTTCTTGAGCCCGAGGCCGTGTTCGGCGCTGATGCTTCCCTGCCACTTCCACGTCCACTCGTACACGTACGGCTCGATGGCTGCCAGAAGTGCTGCGTCTTTAGAGGGAGACGTGACGTTCAAATGGAGGTTGCCGTCGCCTGAAAGAAGTGATCAGAGATGATAGATTTTAATGTTAGGACGATATTTAAAAAAAAAAAAGGCGATGGCGTAGCAGCAAAACGTTTCAACAGGAAGGGAGACGCGTGATCATACCGACATGTCCGTAGCCCACTACATTCTTCGCTCGGTTTCCCAGATGCTCTCTCATGTCAGTGACCAGATCGTAGATTTTCTCCAGGGGAAGAGAGACGTCATATTTGTACGTGTATCCGTCGTGCCTTAGAGCCTCGGTGATCCTTTCTCTGATAGACCAAAGTGCCTGCAGACATGTACACCGTTCGCTGTTATACCCCAGAGCTTTTGTATTCTTAAATCTGATTGGTCAGAAGGTGTCGATTAATTAATTCATTTTCCACGAAAGCGGCTCTCGGTAGTTCGGCTGCAAGTCAAATCGCAGGCTCTAACAGGTTAACAGCTCGTGTTTCATTCCTTACCATTTTGTTTTTACGACTATTTGAGATCTTTACTGAACTTTACCACTAGAACTGTGAATCAGCTACCTTTATTTTAGCTTCCTCTGTTGCGACGGTACCGTCCGCAACCAGCGAAGACGCCATGACCTTTTCTAGGAAGTTGTGCAGTTTCTCCTCATCGTGTGCTGCACTGGATCCGGCCGTCTCGATGACGATGTAAAAAGGGCTCTCTGGGAAAATAAAAGAAAAGGTTTGTTCTAAATCTTGAATTGAAATCTTTTGCTATCATTACGAAAGAAAAGAAAGAAGGCAGGAAGTAAGAAAGCTATTCTCAGCTAGCGATCGGAGATGCTAGTCGTCAAATCAGGAACGTCTTTGGACCATCACGTTAGGATGACGTTTACACTGGTAAGCATAAGTAAATACACATATTTATACAACGATGTTGGTTTTACTCATGTACCAGCGATGGGGTTGGTGAGCTTGAGATGTTTCTCCACGAGGCTCATGCAGGAGGCGTCTAGGAACTCAAAAGCCGAGAGGATTTCTCCCAGCATCCCGCGGCAAATCTGAAACGTCTCCAGAAGGTTTTGGAAGCTTGAGCAGCCTGCAGGAACCAAGATACATACCAGGAGACTATTCAAAACACAAAACAGTAGGTGGAAAACGATGTCTGGCGGTCGATAAATGGTACCTCAGAATAATTGGCAGCACAATAATATTCTTTGCTGTGTTTTGTTTTGTTTTGATTGCAGCTTCTATCGTGAGAAGTTATAACCGCCATTTTGAGTAAAGTACCTAAGAAGGCAACGTTTACAGATTTGGGCTTCCGAGGGCAGAGGATAGACACGGCAGTGATCACCCCAAGCGTTCCCTCGGAACCGATGAAGAGCTGCTTCATATCGTAGCCCGTGTTGTCCTTACGCAATTTCGCCAGACAGTCCAAAACCCTGCCGTCAGCCAGCACCTAGAGACAGGATACAGTGCGGAAAGGTTTTACGAGGCGTCGTGTGAACATTGCAGTCGTTTTTATTAGCATTATGGAGCAAGTGCGTGTTCCAGTCTCTCTCACACACCACTTCCAGGCCCAGAACTGTCCCCCTGAGGGAGCCATAGCGCAGTAGGCGAAGCCCGCCCGCATTGGTGGACACGTTGCCCCCGATGTGGCAGCTGCCCTTTGCCCCCAGATCCAAAGGCATAATGAAGTCGCGTTCTTCCACGTACTGAGACAGGCTCTCCAACACGCAGCCTGCCTGACACGTCAAAATCCCTGTTAAAAGAATTTGTTTTCGTTTACAAAAAAAAATACACAAGGAAAATCTGTACGCCAAACATGGTTGGTTTATCGCCTCCATATTTTTGGCAAGTCGAAAGTCCTTTAAAGTGCAAATCAACACCCTTGACCGTTCTTGATCACAGGTCTTTTTTTTTTTTTTTTTGTATTATCGACTGCTTTTGAGGTAGTGCTAAAGCAACAAAACAGCCAGGTTTTACCCAAGATGCCGTCGAAGGTGAGGACTCGGTTCATAAGTGCAGTGGAGAGGATGATCTCGTCGAACACGGGAACGCTGCCTCCCACCAGCCCTGTGTTTCCGCCCTGAGGATTCACGGCCAGGTTCCTCTCGTTGCAATACCTGTGAGTCGGACCACAAAAAAGGGGGTCATTTATACAGCAAAAATACAATTTACAGATGGGTGAGTCGATGATTTGTGCCCGTGTGCAAGGTTGTTGTTGAGATACAACCTCACCCGTCCTCTGTGGCGGCTTCGCTGTCAGATTCGTTGGTCCGTTATGGACAAACTGTTCGGAGTATTCAAAATTCTTTTGATAACTTTTGTGAGGCTTGCTCTGAAGATGACGTGCGCCAAATTTGGTGGTGATTGGACAAACTTTGTAAGTGGAGTAGCGAAAAGACAGTTTTTGACTAAATCCAAGGTGCGTTGAACTTGCCTCGACTATGGGAATCCATTGATGCCTGCTTTTAAAATTTTGGACAGATGTTTAAAAAGTTATGACCATGAACAAACTTCCAAATTAGGCCCAAATTTGACCCGATGGTGGCCCTAGAGCATTGGCAGCACTTGGCCAAAATTTGGTCAGAATGTTCCTTAGACCCTCGCCAAACCGTGTGCCAAATTTCACAACTTTTTACCAGACAGTTCTATGGGCTGCCATAGACAACCTAGCCAGAAGAAGAAGAAGAAGAAAAAGTAAAATAACAATTAGGTAACTACACACCTTCTGTGATTGGGCCCCCTGATTACACTTAACAGTGAGAGTCATTTGGTTTTAGCTAGCATGCATTAACAAAACAATAAACTAAGAACATGTTATTACCTGAGGATCTGAGAGACCTCTTCTGTTGTCTTGGGCCGTAACAGAACCTCACCACTACCTGCGCATAAAAAGGTGACCGTTTCTAAGCTTTTAACAATCGAGTTGCTTACAGGCACTGAGCATCCAGCAACACATACATATATGTAACTGTGGACGCAGGATAAACTGCGGTAAATACGACCTGGATACCATCTTGCATGCTGAGAGCTTCCACTAAGTCACAAAGTGACCGCATGATGTTTTATTTGCCGTAAACCCCATAGCTATCTTTCCCTGGAAGCTTTTCGCCAGTCCTGAATGACAGGAAACCCATCTGTTGTTCGCTGAAGAGCTTTCCATTCACCTTTCACCGACTTGAGCCAGTCGACATTACAGGACTCCAACACGTCCGGGTCTGTGATGGTTCTTCCTGGGAGAAGTTCGCTGAAGAAGCTGAGGTCATCGGGTGTGACTCGGGAGAAAGGTCGCCGAGTCGGGGCAGCATCGTGTGCACGTCGCTGCTGGATCCGTTCTAAGAACAAAAAGAAGGAATACAGTATTAAATATTATTTATTACATCCTTTAGTAGTTATAAAGCTATTCCGTGCCATTCATACCAATAAGTCAATATCGATAATCAGTTCTGATATTTCTTTCTACGAAAGCTTATGGAGCTAGATCCAGTCCTAGAAATACAAACCTACTCCTTGAAGATTTTGGAGGTTTTTTTTATTTTTTATTTTTATTTTTTTAGATCCATGATGATGATGTAACCAGATGCACTTTGTATAATATTGCAAGAGGAGACACACAGCCCTTTCATGTAGTCCATGAAAGGTTTTGTGGTGTGTGTGAACACTAACGACTGACCTGTGACAATTTTGTGTACAGTCACATCGCAGGTTTGTGGTTTTAGCCTCCTACAAGCAAACTGCAGTGTCTGGAGCCGCTGAAATCTCTGAAACGCCGCCATAGCTGTTTGGGTAAAGGAGAAAGGCAAAACAAAAAAGCTCGTGAGCTAATCACTCATTTAATAATTAACACGTGTCCACTGGGGGTGCCCTAATATCATATCACTAAAGCCCCATGTATGGTGTAGTTCCAGGATTAGCGCACTGACTTGAAATAATTTTCTGGAAAAGGCCGCGCGCATCTCTCCAATCGAATATCGGCCCTTCCAATATGGCGGACCCAGAATCGCATCGGCTTGCAAGCGAATCTCGCCCTTTCCAATATGGCGGGTGTATCTTGGAAGCCCCTATTCTGACAAATCCTAGGAAGGATTTCTGTGCATTTTGCCATAGAGTCCGAGTAATAAAGTATACAAAACAGAACAACACACTACTGTGATATTGTTTCAGACTTCCTACAGTAGGACAGTTTAATAAGATATCATTTTTAGAACATCGCGTCTCTACAGGCTTGCGTTTCCCCTTCCAATATGGCGGACTCCTCTGCCGACATGCATTTGCTTAAAATGGAATCTCACCCGTTCCAATATGGTGGCTGTATAGCTGACCCGCGATAAGGTTTCTGCGCATGCGCGGAGCATTTTCCGATGACGTCACAATAATACAGTAGACAAAATAGCACTACATACTTCGCGGAATTGTGCGGTAAATGTAGAACAGTTTGGTAAAATCGTAAGAACACGGCAGCTCGTTACAGATCTGCGCTGCGTTACAACCTCGCCCCTTCCAATATGGCGGGCATAAAGACGCATCTCGCCCCTTCCAATATGGCAGACTCATAGTAGCAGCTGGCAATAACGGTTAATAATTGTCTTCCCTTCTTCCTATATCTATGGAGAAGCTGTTATTTCGTGCACTTATACAAGAAGCACAAAAGCTGCTGCTTATATAACTTGCTGGTTAATTAAACAGTTAAACATTGACGTTAGCTAACTCCGTCCTGTAGCAGCCAGGAAGAACACAACGGAAAATGTTTCTGTTATGGGTTTAAAACAGTCACTTACTGTAGGATTTAGCTGTAATTGTCCATTAATTTCGACACGCTATAAAACAGGTGATAAATATGTAAACCATAAAGCGCCTGAATGACAACACTGACACGACTACTTGTGTTTTCGTTTTCTTCGTGGCCCAAGCGTCGGTTATTACACATGAGCAGCGCCGCCTGCCGGATTGGAGCAAACCCCTGCCCCCTCCCCCTCCCCCCGCGGCGTCAGAATAAACAGCACCCTTAATTAAAATGAGCAGAAATAATGATATAGCACAAATATTACAATAAACATCGATTCAGATTTACTTTCAAAAGAATTACCCTCTTAAAAAGGTTCTAAAGTTAAAGGTCCCTATTTAGGAAAGATTTTTAAGGAAACATTTAGGAGACTTTTAGGAAAGTTGACAGTTCTGTAACAGAAAATATATATATATATATATATTTTTTTTTTTTTTTTTTTTTTTTTTTGCAAAAAACCCTTTTGAAAACTTACTTTCATCTTAATTATTAAGTATTAATTTTTGTGTACAAATTCCAGGAACATGATTTTTTACGTTTGGCCCCTTGCTGTTTCCCTGGGTATAAATAAGAGGTTACACACACCTAAGAACACTTGGAACACAATGGAAGAAGGAGAAAAGAGGCTTCACCAAATATTAAGTGTGGAGCGGTGCCAGTCATTACCGAACTAAAATGAATTGCGCTAGTTAAGAAAAAAAGATAGTGTTAAAACTACACTGTGAACGTAAAACAGCAGACACGGCACGCGTAACCCAGTTTATATGACTTGGGGTGCCAATACTTCTGGCACTGGATGGATAAAATTATGGTCTCACAGTTTCTGATGTCATCCAACAAAAAATATTTTATTTTATAAGCTGGTGCACAGAAGATTTACAGTTCCCTCTACGGTCAGTTGTAATATTAATGTGTTCTATGGTACAATCACAAGCTAGCTGATTTTTAAATATAAAAACCTGTCAAATTCTCACTCGCTCTGAGGTTTTAGCCAGGCGATAGATTTAAATATAACTGGTGAGTTAAACAAGAATAAACAAGACTAATTGTTGTTTTTTTTTTTTTTTTTTAGCACTTATGGACATCCTGTACATCATCAATGTCCTCAATGTTATTCATTTGTTAAAGTCCATAAAGTCGTTATATAGAACCACACGCTGAGACACATGGGCACGGTGTCTCTTAGGGTCCTAAATTCATAAAGCAATCATTTAAACCAGGTTTAGAACATGACCTGGGCCCTGAAGTGGGCCTGCTTGGTCATGTTGTTGCTCATTCCCGTCCTCAACATCCACTTAGACTTCATCCTCTGTACGTACTGCATGTCCTTCTGCTGCTGGACCACCGAACCTTTACCTGAAACACACATACAACTCGTAATATAGAAATACAGAGCCACATCGGCAAGTAGTAATAATAATAATAATAATAATAATAATACTAAGGAAGGAACAAAATGCTTGGGAGCATGCAGTTATAGAAAAATAATCAGCGACTGGGAAGCGGATAGATTTTCATGAAGACTTGAGCCAGTCTGTAGGAGGCGGGGCAAATATGCAAATGGGTATGGGTGGAGATTAGTGGTTCTTGAGGATTTGTGTTTTGGTTTGCGTCAAGAAATAGGCTGAAAACGAGAACGTCATCTCGGCGTCTCATGGTTTCCTCACGGGTTATGGGACGCCACATTATAGCGCCACCATCAGGCCGATCGACTCCATCTCCTTGCCTGTGTAGCTTGATTTTCTGAGCAAGTTTCGTGGCTATTTACGACTCTGGTTTGCTCTCCATGAGTCGCTTAAGAGAAGAATAAGAAATATCTGGAAAAGAAGAGGAGGAAAGAAAAAAAAAAAAAAAAGAAATCGGTGCTTGGACCCCTAATAATAATAATAGTAAGTTCCTCACCAGATTCTCCAGCCCAGCCCAGAGCCCGGTACTGCTTCAGCACTCGGCCCACCGCGCGCTGGTTGTGCACGGGTACCAGCTCCCTCGGCGTCCCGAAACGCTGCTTATAATAACGCATCAGCGAGCGGTGACCGATCTTCGCCCCTGTTGCAGTGCAAAAACACCAGCGTCAGACACAAGCAGGACAAACGGTACTGCGGGAAACTTCCTCAGTATATCTTTTTTTTTTTTTTTTTTTTTTTACATGCAATAAAACATCACAGAGCTTCTCTCTAGCTTCTTATCCGCATGTTTATTAGTGATGTCGTACGTACCAGACGGCAACGTGAGCTCTAAAGTGTCATCATCAAACTCCAGTGTCTTCTCATCGGGAAGCTCGCCGTCCTTCATGTCTACGTCAGTTCCATCGTGAGCGTCTGGGTAGCTACTCCTAGTCATTTAAACAACAAAAACCACGTCACTGCATAGCCAGGTGGCGTTAAACCTGCAGTCACCCGGATTACACGGGCGAACCCGACGTACCTGAAGTCGTAGAAATCGGCAAACTCGAGTGCCGAGTCTCCGTCGGTGTAGAGTCGGCAGTGGCTCTTGTCGCTCATGTGCGCCTGCACCGCTTCGGTCGAGTAGAACGACTTGCCTTTTTCGTTACACCATAAACACACTTTGCCGAAGCCCACCTTCTCGCCTGGAGGGGGTTGAGAAAAACCGTTACTGAGCAGAAATCCTCGAATGTAAATACGCTAATGTGGATATCGGTGAATAAAGTCTAGTCGAATTCCCTCAATCCCGACATTAAAAAAACGAAACAAAACCATGTCATGTTCCCGAGAAACCGTGAGGACTTTCCCGTGGCGGAAAACCGACTGTTGCAAAACGCCGACCCCCTGGAGACTCCTTCCGTAAATGGGAAATAAACATCCCCCTGTGTAAGCTGTTACTATAGTAACGATAACGCTACTACATTCTGTTACTATCAGAGGTGCTGTTATAGAACGTTAATCAACACCTGACCAATAAGACTCACCCAGGTATGCAAGGAGTCCTCTCAGGTCGACCAGGTACTCGATGTCGGGGATGAAGAAGCTGTGCTCTTTGGTCATGTGGGCCACGTTTTTGCTCAGAGAGTGCGAGTGGTGCGAACAGAACAGGCAGTCGGTCACGGGGATGGAGCCTGGAGCAGGAGTGGGCGTGGCCACGCTGTCCTCCTCCGTCTGCTCCTCTTCATCAGCCTCCATCTCATCGTCGTCGTCGTCGTCGTCAACAACGTCCTCCCATTCTTCTGGAAAAGTTGTTACGTATTTTGAAACTGGAGCTCTCGCAGTGTTGCATAAGTATTCACTCCCTTGAACTTTTCCACATTTGGTAGTTTGAATTGTTTGTTTGTTTGTTTAATTTGCATTTAAAAAAAAAAAAAAAAGAATCACTCACCTTCATCTGCTGCATCTTCGTCCTCGTCCTCTTCCTCATCAGTCGCGATCTTCTTGGCTTGCCGCTCAAACCACTCCAGCCTCGGAGCTTTATCCGGCCTCGTCCTACCCTGCCTGTCCGTGGGCGTGGCTTCCGAGTGGGCGTGTCTCTGCTTCTGCCTCAGCCCCTCCCTCACGGCTTTCTGAATCGCCTCGTTCCGAGCGTCCTTGTCCAGCTCGGCTCCTTTCTCCAGGTTCTTCTCGTTCATGCGCTGCACCGCCTCCTGGGCGACGGCCACGGCTTTCTTCTCAGCTTGCTGGTGCTTGTGCGACTGCAGGTGGTTGTTGTAGGCGTTGGCGCTGGAGAACTTTTTGTTGCAGGTGGTGCAGGTGGTGAGGCTGTGCGCGTCTGCCAGCTGCTGTTCGGCGGCCGCCCGCTGGGCCAGCACGCGCTCCTGGAAGTTCTCGGCGGTGACTGGTGGCATGTTGGCTACCTTGCGCTTGAGGTTGTAGCGGTGCCAGTCGGTCTTGTAGTGCGCACGCTGCACGTCGGCGTCGGCGAACTGCACGCGGCAGCTGATACAGGTGTATGACGACATCGCAGCTGCCCAGAGACACAAGAGCAACAGTTTTATTTGTATATCCATGTGATTGTCCACTGAAGCATGGGTCAGACTTGGCAGTTTTGAGGAATATTAGTCTTTCAAGTAATTCTAAGCAACATTTTTTTTATTTTTTTTTACCATTACTTGGTAAAATAGCTTGTGTGCTTTCTGAAGCGTTTTAGTGACCGGGTCCGGATGAACTCCCACCTGTAGCAGGTCTAATCAGGATCCATAGTACTCTTAGTACCTCAGGGAAGGTTTGATAGTCAAGTAACTACACAATGGCCTCGTTCTATCCGCAATGAGCATTATAGTTATAGTACACTACACTACACACTATAGTTATAGTACACCACACAGCACAGAAGCCCGTATTTCCTGTTTTTTGTTCCTATACAGGATGTAGAATATCTTACTTCTATTCACATCGCCCAGTCGTTGATTATTTTACTGTAACAGCACACCATTACTTGGGTACTTTAAAAAAAAAAAGGAACCACAACAATTCAATGTGGTGACATTTCAAGTAAACTCGACCTCAGGTCTACAAACTATACAGTATGTTGAGTAAGTGAATGTTTAACTATTGTTTATCTGCATTAACATCTAGTTAACAGGCTCCTGTGGTAACCGATTAGTTAACAACACAGCTATCAAACGAGTTCATAGCTGAACATATACAGAGATGGTGTATATGATAAAGATATCAAATGAATATATATATATATTTTAGGATTAAATCCCGTCTCACCTGGGTTCCAGTTATCCACTGTTTACAAAACTGCCTTCTTTCCTCGAGTTAAACCCACGTTCCTACTTGACAAGAGAAAAGCAACTGTAACCTTTGAACTGGAAATGAAAATCCGGAATGAAGCGCCATTTGAGGATATGCCGCCATCTTGTGGTAAAGCCTGACAGGTCAAAACAGCGGTTGTAAAGGAGTCAGTCAAGATAAACATATAATAAATAATATAAAACATATAATATATAATATATACACATCTCCCCCCAAGACTAAGCGTTTAAAATACACAAATATTAATCAATTCTATCAATGTAACGAATTCCTAAGTGGTTTCTAATGCCTGGAAACTTCAGCATATAGGTTAAAGGTGAAATATGTGCTACACGACATGAATAACAATATACAATATATAAAAAGGATTTATATTACGATTTTGTCTAAGTATTACGTTAATAACGACTATTTCTTCTGGTCTGAATGTGCGCTACAAATCCCTAAATAACTTACTGACCACTGAAACGTTTTCTTCAGACATGACAAACTAATCTAGGATTTAGAAGTTTTTTTAGGTTTAAAATACACTATTTAGACTGGGCTGCACCAACAGAAAATTTAGTTATAACCCAGATTAAGTGTATTTATTTATTATTTAAGTAATTTATTGTTATGGTTATGGCCTTTTTTCATTTAACTACTGGTTTTATTCATTCAACACTGGGCACAAGGTGAGAGAATTCACCTCCCGGATGGGACAGGGCAACACACACACACACACATTACATCTAAGATCAATTTATCATAATGCACCTGCCTGCATTTTTTTATTTTTTTTATTTGTTGTTTTTTTTTACAGTGGGAGAAAACTGGAGAACCCAGAAGAACCCAGCCAAGGAAACAGGTAGAACATGCAAAACTATACACAGACAGTAACCCGAGCTAAGGTTCGAACCAGAGCCTGTGGAGCTGTGAGGCTGCAACTTTACCCACTGTCTCACCATGCCACCCATTACTGCGTTTAGTTTTACAGTAAAATCTACAGAAAATTATTTTATGTCGAGTAACATTCCTGCTGTTCATTTGACCGGCAAATTCGTAATGGTGGACATTTTAAGGTTGCATACATAACCACGGTTCTACAGGGTGTCCCAAAAGTCTCCATACTTGGGAGACTATGTACAGCCGTGGTCAAAAGTTTTGCGAATGACACAAATATTAATTTTTACAAAGTCTGCTGCCTCAGTTTTTATGATGGCAATTTGCATATACTCCAGAATGTTATGAAGAGTGATCAGATGAATTGCAATTAATTTCAAAGTCCCTCTTTGCCATGAAAATGAACTTAATCCCAAAAAAACATGTCCACTGCATTTCAGCCCTTCCACAAAAGGACCAGCTGACATCATGTCAGTGATTCTCTCGTTAACACAGGTGAGAGTGTTAACGAGGACAAGGCTGGAGATCACTCTGTCATGCTGATTGAGTTAGAGTAACAGACTGGAAGCTTTAAAAGGAGGATGGTGCTTGAAATTATTGTTCTTCCTCTGTTAACTATGGTTACCTGCAAGGAAACACATGCAGCCATCATTGCTTTGCCCAAAAAGGGATTCACAGGCAAGGATATTGCTGCTAGTAAGATTGCACCTAAATCAACCATTTTCGGATCATCAAGACCTTCAAGGAGAGAGGTTCAACTGTTGTGACGAAGGCTTCAGGGCGCCCAAGAAAGTCCAGCAAGCGCCATCACCATCTCCTAAAGTTGATTCAGCTGCGGGATCGGGGCACCACCAGTGCAGAGCTTGCTCAGGAATGGCAGCAGGCAGGTGTGAGTGCGTCTGCACGCACAGTAAGGCGAAGACTTTTGGAGGATGGCCTGGTATCAAGAAGGGCAGCAAAGAAGCCACTTCTCTCCAGGAAAAACATCAGGGACAGACTGCTATTCTGCAAAAAGTACAGGGATTGGACTGCTGAGGACTGGGGTCATGTCATTTTCTCTGATGAATCCCTTTTCTGATTGTTTGGGGTATCTGGAAAAAAGCTTGTCCGGAGAAGAAAAGGTGAGCGCTACCATCAGTCCTGTGTCATGCCAACAGTAAAGCATCCTGAGACCACTCATGTGTGGGGTTGCTTCTCAGCCAAGGGAGTGGGCTCACTCACAATTTTGCCTAAGAACACAGCCATGAATAAAGAATGGTACAAAAACATCCTCAGAGAGCAACTTCTCCCAACCATCCAAGAACAGTTTGGTGACGAACAATGCCTTTTCCAGCATGATGGGGCACCTTGCCACAAGGCAAAAGTGATAACGAAGTGGCTCGGGGAACAAAACATCGACATTTTGGGTCCATGGCCAGGAAACTCCCCAGACCTTAATCCCATTGAGAATTTGTGGTCAGTCCTCAAGAAGCGGGTGGACAAACAAAAACCCACAAACTCCAAGCATTGATTAGGCAAGAATGGGCTGCCATCAGTCAGGATGTGGCCCAGAAGTTGATTGACAGCATGCCAGGGCGAATTGCAGAGGTTTTGAAAAAGAAGGGTCAACACTGCAAATATTGACTCTTTGCATAAACGTCATGTAATTGTCAATAAAAGCCATTGACACTTATGAAATGCTTGTGATTATACTTCAGTAACAGTAACATCTGACAAAAAGATCTAAAAACACTGAAGCAGTAGACTTAATATGTGTCATTCTCAAAACTTTTGGCCACGGCTGTATGCCAGCACCACGTTGGTTGTGCCTTCATCAGTGGATGCCCGCAGCACTTCCAGTCTTTTTGAAGTTGTTAATAAGTTTGGCGACAGCCACGGCGTGTGTTACGTGCTTGCCATGTTTCCTGTCAAAGTCCACTGCGACCTTGTGACAGCTTCCCGATCTTCTTTCGTCAAAGGCATTCTTAAAATTCTTATTTTTGAAAACGTTTTGCTAAAAAGTGTTAAGTTCCCCTATGTATGGAGACTTCTGGGACACCCTGCAGTTCATGCCTTCCAAGACTCACCTGGATTCCTTCTGATCAGTCCGTACACGATTTCACACAGTTTTTCTTGTGATCGTTGCGGCCAAAAATGATTTATTTTGCTGCGGCTTTTTTTTTTTTTTTCAAAACGTGCGATGCAACTTGCAGAGTTTTTTGTGTTCTGCACGCTCTTTCGCAGTGATGTTTGTTGGTAAATGAGACCTTTTAGCTGTACTCATGTTCGACACGTGAATCGAAGAGGGCTTTGGCTGAATGCGTGTCGTGATGACGTCACATGACGCGTCTTGGCCCAAATCTTAAGTAATTTTTTTAAAAAATGCAAGCTCCTCCGAATATCGCGGAGTTTGCTCGATTTGGTGTTCATTTCTGCGATCGCGAAAGACATTCCAAGTTATAAAAAGACACAACAGCATTTCCAATAAATACATACCCACTGCAACACAGTCATCTTTCTCTTTCCTTCCACATGTACACCATCTCCTCTCTTCTGCTACAGTGAGTGTATTTTTCCCCCCTATTCCATAACCTTCATTACACTCAGTGTTCAATGGTTATTTCTACAAACTTGCTGCATTGTTGGTCAATAAATGTCACTCACTCACCTCTCATTTCCCAAATGCGCTGTTTCACATAGTGCCGGTTACAATGGAATCCAGTATGCCTCAATGCAAAGATTTTATTAACACCAAACGACACCCAACACCGTCCCGCCCAATTTTAAAGTCAGTAAATTAGATTGTTTCTTTATTTCCGCCACAAATCTGAACATGAATCAAATTGATGCTCAATTTTTTGAAAGTCATTTACAAAATGAATTTCACATTCAAAATCTTGGGCACACAAGGTGTTTCAATTTTCAAGCATGAGAAATTTGAACGGAATTTTATACAGCTCGGGTATTCAAAACGAATACTTGGCTTTCAAGTTATCAATAACTAAAGTTATTTTACACACAAAGTGCAGACTCTTTGTTTTTTGGAACCGGATTTTGAAATCGGCTGCAATATCTGACTCACAATTTCAAAATAATAGTTAAAACATCGCAGATTTCCAAAATGAAAAAGTCAAATCCAAATCTTGGTACCACAGCGAACATTAGATACGACAAGATATCCACGACGTAATAGTGAAGGGGTGCTTGGTAAAAACCTTAACATCGGGGTAAATTAATTTTCACCTCCGTTGGAGGATTTTGACTTTGATGAACACGGTTAAGTTCCCCCCCAAAAGCATTGCAGCACAAAGATCATCCTTAAATGGCAGCGCGACCCTCACACCGCACACTCTCTTTCTCTCTCTCTCTCTCTTTCTCTCAGTTAAGATGAGCTTAACTTTGTGATGACTTTTGGCAAACTCAACTCTGAGCAAAGGAAACCCGAGCGCCCGAGATCAACCTTGTGCGTTTAATAAAAGTCCATCTCGGACGACGTCTCGGAACGACCTTCAAGACATCAAACCCGGATTTAAACGAGAGGACGTTGACGTCCGGACGTGGAAACCAGTATTCGTCACACAGTCTCTATCGGTTACGTTAAAGATTTAGGTTTTACCCATCCAGAGATAGAATGATTTCGATTAGGACACAAAGAAAAAGCAGGTGAAGAAGGAGGCCTTGGTAAAAGGGATTACGTTATTTTTTTTTTTTTATTAGTCTTAAATTTGTATCTACAACGAAGGGACACGAGCAAAAATAAGTGACGACTCCATGGAAAAAAAAGAAAAGAATTACATTTATTATTGATGCATTGTTTTTCTCATTTTTTTAAGTAAATGACTTTGTTTGGTTTTTTTTTTTCTTTTTTTTCTTTTTCAGTCTAAAGAAATTTTTACAATAGAAAGAAACATTAACTACACGAGACACAGAAAAAAGTCCCTAGCAGACAAGGAGCCAGTCTAGTCTAACGTGAAATCCAAAGCAAAAATCGAAGGAGGTCGCTGCTTCATACTCAAATACTGCTTGTTCCGTTTCTCAGGGGGAAAAAAAAAATTAAAAAATTAAAAAAAAAAAAAAAAAACAAAACCGAGGAACGACGAAGCTCCCTTCCATTTCTCCTTAATGTTACATTATTATACAGCGTCACAACAGTAGTACAGAAATGGCCGATGGGACAGACTTTGTACGGCAAACAGGGCGAAGACACTGGCTGAATCCCAAACTGCTCCCTACTCCCTAGGTAAGTGTAGGGAGTACATGTAGTACATGGGGGTAGAAAAATCTACGCCAGACCCCCGAGTAGTGTCCGACTTGGGATTTGACCCTAGAAAATATCTCAGAACGCAGAGGAAATGCCTCCTCCCTTTTTTTTTTTTTTTTAAACTTTTTTCTTTTTTTTTTAAATTTATTTATTTATTTATTTATTTTTTTACTTTAAATAGATAAAAATCCTTCATCACAAAGTCTACTTGTGTCTCTGGTCCCTTGAAGTTTCTGATTTGAGCCTTGAAACGCATTAAATCATTTTTCTGGAAAAGTGCCCACAAGCCTAACCGCCCTGCCTGTCTGTAACTGTCTGTCTGTCTGGGGGACGTGAACCCCCCCCCCCCCCAAAAAAAAAAAAAAAAAAAAAGGGATCCTGAGCACTCGGTCAAGGCTGAAACAGGAGTGTGTTAGGACTGCTACAGAACTGCCTCTCATCATTCATCTGTGGATTAATCAGTGCAACAGGACGAGTTCTTCGCTTTTCACTGATCGTGTAGAAGTTTTTTTTTTTCAGAGCTTCAGCTAGAAAGGTTGTTTTTCTTCACACTTTTACACCTTTTTTTTTTCTTTTTTTTTTTTTTTTCTCCTCCAGTGCTGTGTTCATTTGTCAGGACTGGAATATCAAAAAACATGTCAATGATATCAAAATGCATTTTACAGTATTTACAAGAAGCAAAATGATAAGAGAAAGGGGAGAGGAAAAAAAGAAAAAAAAAGAAAAAAAAAAGAAAAAAGTGAGTGACGTCAATGTACAAGGCGGTGTGATTCGAGTGCGTCGAGGAGGTTATAGCGTTTGGAAACCCTTAATTGACAAATGAAATGGCAGTGGTGGATGATGGGGAAACATCCAGAATGGAGCCCAAAACAGTTCAACAGATATTAAAACAAAAACAACAACAACAAAAAATAAGACGTCCTGATCGGTACGCTGCAATGGGAGTTAAAGATGAAAGATGGACCTCCGTGTTGTAGGACTCCGTCTTTAGATGTCTTGTCTCTAGGTAGTCTTGATTCGTTGTATCCACAAAAAAAAAAAAAACCCACACCCGACAAGCAGTGTTCAAAAGCAGGTCTGAACGAGGCTTTACGAGATTTTTTTTTTTTCTCTTCCCTCCACTCATCTTGGGAATGACTGTAGAAGCCGAGGCGCTGCCACTGATGCTCCTTTTCCGTCGGTCCGTCAGAAACGAGAACGCGCGTCTCAACGGACGTCCGTTTCCCACCCCCTCCCCCACCCCCCTTTTCCCCCCCCGAGACGCCCTGTTTCAGGAACATGCAGGTGGGGACAGGGGTCGATTCAGTAGGAGGTATCTTTAGACTGGCATTATTTACATGTTTACAATGTCCTGAAGCAAGCTGCAATGTTGCAACACATACACACGTGAAGGAGGGTCGGGAAAGGGTGGGGAGAATAAATAAAACGTGAGAGAAGCCAAAAAAGTACCACAATTTTTTTTTTTAAAGGAAAACAAAAACAACAACAGGGTTTTCAACTTATGAGCGAAGAATCTTTTTTTTTTTTTTCCCCTTCTTCTTCTTCTTCGTCGTCAATCAGTGAAATCATGACACACGCCACATAATGCTGTTGGCTTTCTAACTGAACTGTCTGGACAGAGAGCGTAATAACACAGCGACAGCAAAGAGATCAGTCATGGAGTGAAGTTTACTATTAGAAACGCTCGACGCCCGGGTGTGGAGCTTCCTTTCAAATCGCTACATTATGGAAAGGGGAATAAAAAGTCACGCAAAGCCATGAGGGGAGGGAAATTTAAAAAAAATAATAAAATAATAATAATAATAATAATAATAATAAAAAAATAAAAATTACCCCAAGCTCGAAATTTCCCCCAAAGAACATTAAAATAGAACACGTCGACTAATTCACAAAAAAATAATAATAACAATAATAAATCATAGCGTTTCCACTGGGTATCGTGAAGAATATGTGCTTACTCTGACGATTTCATGGTTATTGAGATACAATGTGCCCTTCTGAGGAAGAAAAAAAAAAAAAAAAAAAAGAGGAAAAGAAATACCCTTATCAATTATCATTACAATATTAATACAAAATAAAAAAAAAGAACAATAATTATTAATAATACAATACATACACAGAAATAATGGAGAACGTTCATAGCCCGTCACATCTTCATGAGTGTTTCAAAATGTACACGTTTAAATGGAGGGGGAACAAAAAAAAAAAGGGGGTGGGGGTATCACATATCCCCAGAGTGAAATCTAGCACATTAATAATGAACGAGAAAGAAAGAAAGAGAAGAAGGAGATGGAGTGAGTTAAAAAGTTCTGAGCCAAAGACACGCGTTCACGTTCCTGTTCCTGTTCATGCTCCTGTCCTGCCCATCAGTCTGTCCTTTCGCATGCGTGCGTGTTTGTGGGTGGGGGGGGGGGTTGTATATGTATGTGCGTGTGTGTATATATATTATATATATATATTTTATATATATATACACACACATATACACACACACGTGTGCCTTCTTAAAGCCCCTTCTTTCAGTGTCCTGAGCCAGAGAGGAAGGCAGAGCGAGGCAGTCAGCAGGCTCTTCCTGTGGCTCGGGGGCTTATTCCTGTCGCCTGCGGCCATTTTGGAGCGAGTCCCGTGGTTCGAGCGACGTCCCGCGAGGATGCACGGTCCGGCCCAAAGTTCCACGAGGCGTGGGGTGGGGTGTGGATGTGGTGTCAAAAGAAACAAATGGAAGGAAAATAAAAGGAAATAAAATAATAATAATAATAACAATAATAATATAATAATAATAATAATTATTATAATAATAATAATAATAATAAAAAAGGAAGGAGGGGGGAAAAATAATTAAAAAATCAAAAAAAAAAAAAAAAAAAAAAAATCACACGCTCATCGTCATGTTGGGTGAATACTGGAACGAGAAGAGAACAAGCGAGGGGGGGGGGGGGGAAGTCGTGGTGTTATTACTTCAGAAATAATACAAAATACAGAAAAGCAGGCAGTCGGTTATGCGTCTACTCACACTTTCGCTTTGGAACGGGTTGAGGAAGTTGCCGCCCATCTCGCCGTCGTCTCGCGGTGTGCCCGGCGGGTTATTCATGCCTGCCATGTTGCTGGGCGAGTTCTATGAAGAGGGAAAGAAAAGTGGGAGATGTTTTTTCCAGAGACATGCAGCATGTCATCCTGGTCAAGAGTCAGGCGGTTTACAGGTGCATCTCAAAAGATTCGAATATCGTGGAAAAGTTCATAATACAGCGATGTCGACCTGAGAAGAGCTCTAATCAGCTGATTAACTCAAGACACCGTTGGCTCAGTGGACCGAAGTCCTCTTTTCAGATGAAAGTCAATTTTGCATTTCATCTGAAAATCAAGGTCCCAGAGTCTGGAGGAAGAGTGGAGAGGCACCGAATCCAGGTTGCTTGAAGTCCAGTGTGAAGTTTCCACAGTCAGTGATGATTTGGGGTGCCGTGTCATCTGCTGGTGTTTTCCCACTGTGTTTTCTCGAGTCAAGAGTCGATGCAGCATCTACCAAGAGATTTTAGAGCACTTCATGCAGCACTTCATCTGCTGACAAGCTTTATGGAGATGCTGATTTCCTTTTCCAGCAGGACTTGGTACCTGCCCACAGTGCCAACACTACTAGTAACTGGTTTGCTGACCATGGTGTTACCGTGCTTGATTGGCCAGCCGACTCGCCTGACCTGAATTTTGCCAAGAGGAAGATGAGAGACACCAGACCCAACAATACAGATGAGCTGAAGGCTGCTATCAAAGCAACCTGGGCTTCCATAACACCTCAGCAGTGCCACAGGCTGATCGCCTCCATGCCACGCCGCATCGATGCAGTAATCGGGGCAAAAGGAGCCCCGAGTGCCTAAATGAACATACTTTTCAGAAGGTCGACATTGCTGTATTATAAATTCTTGATTCCAATATTTTGAGATACTGGATTTTTGTAATGAAGCTAGAATATATGAAAGTTCCACTTTTTGAATTAAATTACGGAGGGGGAAAAAAAAACGAACTTTTTCACGATATTCTAATTTTTTGAGATGCACCTGGACACCTGTAGTGTAAACACCCGGTTTATACTGGAGCTGCCAATATACTTTATGTGATAACATCTACCAAATTTCTTCTTCCCTTCCTCCTTCTTGAGATTTAGAGTTGTGAGTATACTCTATTTAATATCTTTCTTTCGTCCTCCTTTTGTTCATCTTTCCTCCCAGCTAGTTTAAAGTTGCCATCTTCTTATCTTTTATCTTTTCATCTTTTATCCCTTCCTCCCCTTCCATTTCTTCCTTCCAACCATTTTAGATCTGCCAATATACTCCATCTCATATTATCTTTAAAACAAAAAGGCAACTTCTTTCTTCCATCTTTCCTCCTTCCTATATATATATATATATATATATATATATATATATATATATAGAAAGAGATCATTTTCTCTTTCATCCTATTTCCTCCTTCCTCTTTTGTTGCCTAGATACTCTAACAATATATTAAATATATAATATATATTCTTCATTCTTTCGTCCATCTTTCCTCCCAGCAATTTAGAGTTGCCAACATCATAACTCCATTAAAATTATTCTTAAATTATCATTATTTTTTTCCTTCTTCCTTCCTTCCTAACTCGTTCTTCCTTTATGCCTTCTTCCTTCTTTTACCGGCAACTGGTTGTCAATATACTCTATTCACGTTTACAAAAGAAGAAATGCATTTTTCTTCCGTCTTTCACGCCAGCGCCTGGTCGCCAATATACTCATTAATAACATTGGAAAAATCCTCCATTTCCATCCTTCCTTTTTTCCCCCCTTCTTTCTTTCACGAGTATAACTGCTGTACTCGTGAAACCCGGGATAACGACTGGCCATCGAGACCTTCTTCAAACCGATGTTTCTGTCTCGGATACCCAGCGTGTATGAATTTATACGTGTTAATGAAATGTTTAAGTTATTCACCTTTGGCAACCCATCCATGTCACCGGACCCTACAGATAAAAAAAATATATATATAAATAAAAACAAGTTCAGACTGAGACGAGACAACCAACAGGGGGAGCTTTAATACAACAAGTGAGTGTCAGATGTGCTGGATGACGCCATGGCAGCGCGGCACGCTCACCTAATGATCCGTTCATATGATGAGGCTCCATGGAGCCCATCCCTCCCATCGGACCGTCAGGGCCCGGACCCATCGGGAACTGCGAACACACAAACGTACGTTTAGGCACCGGCCACCTGCTACAGGGATACTCCTGGAACATATTCACTCGAGACGGGCTTCGTTAGCGTAAAACGCGTTGTGCTATTGCCGTGTGATGGGGAAATTCAATTCGAGGAATCGAGCTCGGCTGATCAAACGCTTCGAGCTAGGAGTGTGTTAATTAACCCAAAGCAACCCTCAGTCCACAGTTTTAGCGAGAGCACTCACGTTGGGTCTGTTGCCTCCAGGGCCGATGGGGTTCATCATCGTGTATATGTTTTCGCTTGAGTTCGTTGAATCTGCACAAGAAAGACAAGACAAAGATCGGTTTTGGGGGGGGGGGGGGGGAGAAAAAGAAAAAAATAATAATCAGAGATCGCATTTATGAACTCATCCCACAGGTCAATCCCACCCAATATAGTCTCGCTTATATAATAGCTGATCGATATGAAACTCAGCCAGATGCCCGCTGTGCTTCTTTAAACATTCACAAGGCAGTGAAGATGGCTATAATGTCTGATCCCAGGCAGTGGGTTAGGATTACATCACTCTGAATGGGGGATGGGAGGAAATGTTGTACTCTGTGTGTGTGTGTGTGTGTGTGTGTGTGTGTGTGTGTGTGTGTGTGTGTGTGTCCCCTCCCCCTGTGCTGAGCCACAAAGGCAATGCAGCAACCTTGCACTGACATTGGGTGCTGAGACCGAGGGCGAGCGGGAAGCACCGAGCATCATTTGGTGCGACTGGGAGATGATCAGGTTCCGCTGATCACAGGTGTGTGTGTGTCAATGTGTGTATAACTGTTGATTTTTTACACACCTCCTGGACTTGGCATGATAGGAGTTCCTGGAGGACCACCTCCCCCTGGAGGACCCTGAGGAAGATAAGCACACACACACACACGGATCTCATTTTTAGGAATGCCGTATAACGCTATTCTCAGCTCCAGAAATGCCGGAGGAGAAATTTTAAACAAAGTTGCAGTAGACACAGGGGAGATATTATGGCAGTATGATTAATGCCCACATAGTCTGCTTGTCCAAATACAACGCCTGGAGCAAAACAGGAGAATATAGTAATTGCTCGAGAAAAAAAAAATCAATATGTTTAGAGAGTTAAATATGTGCTTAGGCATACTTTTTGTTTCCAGAGGAAAGTATTAACTTGTGTTCGAGTGGAGAGGGACAGAGTTGGCACTACAGGCCCACAATGGTGGTGTGTGTCCGTTACTTACCACGTAGTTGCCCGGAGATGAGGAGGAGTACGCTATCTGTGAGGGGAAAGGGAGAGGAAAACCACAGATGAGCTGAATTTTTAAAAATAATTATGTTTGATTTGTTTTACTAGACTTGATGAAATGAATCACTTTAGCTTTATATTACTAGAGTGAATGACTTTGAAGTGAATCCCTTTGGTTCACTTCGTGACATGAGCCACTTTGGTTCACTTCGTGACATGAGCCACTTTGGTTCACTTCGTGACATGAGCCACTTTGTTTCCCTTAAAGACATGAGCCATTTTGTTTCCCTTAAAGACATGAGTCACTTGATGACATGACCACCTTAGTTCACCTGATCATGTGAATCACTGTGGATCACCTGATGACGTGCGTCATTTTAGTTTGCTTGAAGACATGAATCACTTTGGTTTGTTTGATGACATGAGTCACTTTGATACACTTGAAATGATGCACTTTGGTTCGCTTGATGACACAAATGACCTTGTTTAGCTTGACGAAGTCAATCACTTTGGGGCACTTGATGACGTGAATCAATTTGAACTCCGTTTTTATTAGACTTGAAGTGAATGACTGGTATACATGATGAAGTGAATCACTTTGAATTCTGTTTTACTAGACGAGATGAAGAATCACTTTGGTTCACTTGAAGTGAATCACTTTGAACTCTTTTACTAGACGAGATGAAGAATCACTTTGGTTCACTTGAGTTGAATCACTTTGAACTCTGTTTTACTAGACAAGATGAAGAATCACTTTGAACTTTGTTTTACTGGACTTGATGAAGTGAATCACTTTGGTTCACTTGAAGTGAATCACTTTAAAGTTTGTTTTACTCACGTCCATCACATTGGTTCATCAGACAAAGTGAATCACCTTCAAATCATACAAAAGGTGCTACACAAATACAAATGCATCGTGGGGGATGCTCAGACTTACCGAGTTAGTGTTGGGATTCGGCCAGGGACCCCGTCCTCCTGGACCCCTGAGAGAACAAATAAACAGATGAGGGGGAGGAGAAAAGGCTAAGTCGACCAACACCATAAACTAGCTTGTCTGACATGTGTTTTGCCCAAAGCAGTGACGCTGATGACGATGATGGAGGTTTGCGGTTGCTACTCACATGTTCATTCCAGGCATGCCTGGCCCACCCAGAGAGTTTGGAGGTGGCCTCATTGCACCATAGTTCTACGAAAAGGTGAAAGTTTGTTAAGATGCAGCAATCATTTAAGCAAGAGAAGGGTTGCCGTGAATTAAGGTACAAATTCAGAAAAGCAAGTGGATACTAGCTTTGGAGTGATAAAGTACCCACTGAATTGAAGAGTAAGGGGGTAATCAGACATACCTGAGGACCCATGCTGCCCATCCCTCTAGGCGGATTCATTCTCATTGGGCCACCCATGCTAGGGTGTCCTGAATGAGGGGAGGAAAGAAAAAAAAAAAAAAAAAAAAAAAAAAAAACAAAGTATGCTTAAATCTGACAAAATGCATCAAACACGCTGATTGTTTTGTGGGTTCTGGCTGTGTGTGCGGCTCGTCTAGACTAATACCTTGTGGTCTGGTTGGGTCCAGATTGTTTGGCAAGAGTGGCTGTGACCCAGGAACCCCGACAGGAGGCTGTGGACAAAAAACAAAAAACAAAAAGGGAAATGAGGAACAATGAAAACCAAACGACGAGCTGAGTGCAAACACGGGGCTGTTGGGAATTAATGTGAAATCTGCTTCGACTTGTCCGCTTAATCTCACAGTAAACCAGGATGACTCGTGGTCACATGATACAAAGCACAGGATACCTCGTAATGTAGACGTGTACACTGTCATAGCGCTAGCATGTCGCTGATAAAACGAACAACATCTCACGGTGTCTCATTAGCGACCCAAAAGTGGTAGCGCAGTGGTTTGGTCTACTGCTCAGAAGATCAGGAGTTCAAGCCCCAGCACCACCAAGCTGCCACTGTTGGGGCATTCAGCAAGGTCCTTAACCCTCAACTGCTCAGCTGTAAGTCGCTCTGGATAAGGGCGTCTGCCAAATGCCATAAATGTAAATGTAAAAGAACCGATCGAATGTGGAAGATCTACGGAACCAACGAGACCCGTGCCTCAGCGTTCAACAAGTGGACCTGCTGTAGAGGTACTGGGACTTTATACGAGATTTTGTTTTCGCATTTCAAGCTGAGGTATCGGTAGACGATCCGTCGCGTCTCTGCCTCAGTAGCTCCGCCCACAGGTCACAGATTGTCTCGTGTTCGTTGTACACGTTTCTGGCCACAAGCTTCAGGATACTCTCTCTTTGTGCTCGTTTCTAGCAGAACACAACGTTTTGGGGGTTTTCTGGAGCAAGATATTGTGACTGCTCTGAAAACGTTCACTGAATACAGGTTACTAACGAGTTTTGCTTTGAGCAGACAAGATTAATCTCGGGGTGGAGGAAAACGTCTTTCTTTGGTCGTCTGCCATGTCGGTCAAATTGGCTTTTCCGTGAAAGTAGGTCATTCTCGGCAACGTTTATTGACGAAATCCATCGGACTCTCTAGTAGTGATGTTTGAGGTCTGGCTTGCAAAACGAGGACTTAACAAAACCTGTCGGGCAACATGTTACTTTGATTATGGACCTAAATCTGTATTATTTGTCCTGTGTATGGTCAGATTAGGGTCGGGAGACCAACACTAATCGTGGTGTGCATGTTGGAGGTGTGCATCAGGATGTTTCTACTCGCGTGGACGGTCTGATTTGAAGGTCTTGGGACGAAAGAGAGCGATAATACCAATACCAATATCCAATAAATGTTCAGTACAACTCCACTGCCAGTCTACAATCGAGACAAAATCAGGAAACCTTGGGTTTCGCATGGGGTTTAAGCCTATTTGAGACCGATATGCAACACTCTGCTTTTTATACTGGCCGCTGCTCTCACGTGGAGCGCTTATTTCCGTGTTTAGTAAACATGCTGTCAGATTACCTGTCAATTATTCACGAAGTTGATGACCGGTTAAAATACTGAGCTGACATTCAGTAAGACTGACATCCTGTAAAGCTTTAATACTTCTGTTCATTATTTCTCTTCGTTACGTCTGTCAAGCGCCACTGAATGAAGTGGGGAAAAATTATAATAAAATAAAAGTCCATTAACTCTTACTGGAATATTAACATTGGGTTCTGGATAAAGCGGTCTCGAGACCCCTTTATTGTTCGAGCACTATTAGCTGCGAAACGTTTCTTGCTGCTTCCCTTGGGCCTCCATCGTAAGTGAATTCTCTCATCGATATCGTCTACACGTGTAAACAGAATCGGAGTCCATTACCTGGTTTGGCATGCGGAGGGACGGCCGAGGTCCACCCGGGTACCGCGGAGACATGAAAGGCTATGGACAAGGAAAGAAAAGAAAAGAAAATAATAGAGGGCATGTTTTTTTTCCCCTTTTTTTTTTATTTTTTATTTTTTTTTGTTTCCCCCCCTCGTCGTTAGCGACGAGCGGCTGTCTACAGCGACAGGGTGCAAAATAAAAATAAATAAATAAATAAAAAGGTGCGGCTTAAATGAATGGCGGCAGCGAGGCCAGCTGGAGCAGGTGGAATGCAGGCAGGCAGGCAGGCAGATGCACCGAGCGACAATGGGGATGGCACCAAATGCGACATATAAATAAAGACATCCAGCCTTCTGACTGCTGCTCACGTTCCAAATTCACTCACGCGCCACACACACACACACACACACCACACACACATTTTTCGGGTCAGGAGTCTGATATTGACCACCGTGTTGAGATTTTATATACACAGACGGATCAACGGGTCGTAATCAGACCGCACACCAGGACCACAACAGGCTCGTTCCGATATCCGAAACCGTCTGGGACGAGAGACGGAGCAGGAGTGTGGTCCGGGACTCTGGCTAAGAGCTCCTGGCTCCATGAGGTAAAAATGTAGACAGGAGGACAGCCGTACAGGCTGGAATATGTATGGGTGTGTGTGTACACCGAGTGACAAGAGTTGGGCAGGGCAAATTGAGGATGTGTAACCGTGTGCGTGTTTGTGTGTGTGTGTGTGTGTGTGTGTGTGTGTGGTGTGTGTGTGTTCGCTGATTTGGAGATTTCTACAGCTGTTCCTCTGTCCTCCCATGTGTACAAGCACAAGCAGCTACGCTTCTTAAAGGGAAACAAAAAAAAACAAACAAAAAAAAAAGTGTTCGACCAAAACAAAACAAATCGATATTTTCCACTCGTGTGCAGCCAATTATCCGAGACAAGTTTTGACAAGCCGTGAAAGCTGACGCCCACCAATTAGCATGATGCCGACGCAGCAAAATCATAGCGCAAGCGATGATGCTAAAAGACAATTAGAGGGAAGGGGGGGGGGGGGGAAGAAAAAAAAAAAAGCCTCCGTAAACCGTCAAGACAGAAAGGAACCTCGGTAAGATATCAGTGAAAGTTTAAATTCAAGTTGTTCCACTAAAAACCAACCCCCCCCCCTGTCCTGAAATTCTCTAATCCAAACTAGTTTTATGGAAATGAGAATTTTTGGCATTCGAGTGACATCATGCTAACTGGCAGACGTTTCTCTCCAGCTCCAGCACAATTCTAAAAAAAGATCTGACTTCTCGTCTGACTATTCCTTTAGAGACTTGAGTGCGTGAGTGTGTGTGCGCGTGTGTGCGTGTGTGTGTGTGTGTGGGCATTCTACAGCATCAGGCTGTGCAATATTAATGTGCTATTGATGGTGGGTGGGAGCGAAGAAGCCTTTCCAGCAGCGGGGAGGACCGTGAATAATTCATCCCGCTCTTGGGGCGCTGACTCTGGGCGTGATGGGAGACACTGGGTGTGGGCCGCCGAAACACCGAAGCGAACGCACACGGAGATGGAGGGAGGGAGAGGAGAAAAGGAGGCCGCGATAGAAAGCCGAGTGGCGCAAAAAGTTTTTTTTTAAAAAATAAAATAATAAAACTTCCTCGTCCGACACGGTTGACGGTTTGACTGTTAAACGCTTGCATTTTTAGGGGAGGCGGGTTGGGGGATCTCCAATTAATGAATGAATTCATTTCATGTGCCTTAACAGGGACGCTTCAATAGAGTGTGTGTGTGTGTGAGAGAGAGAGAGAGAGAGAGAGAGAGAGAGAGAGAGAGAGCGCGTGTGTGTGCGTGTGTCTTACCTGGCCGTGGGGTCCCATCATGGGGTTGCTGGGGTTGTGTGGGGGAGGCTGTGCGTGGGGAGACGGCTGCGACCCGGGAGGGCCCTTTAAGAGAGAAGAGGCAGGTGAGACATGAAACGGTGGTGGGGGGGGGGTGGGCTCTGCCGAGGCCTGCTGCTGCTCCGCCGACACACACACACACACACACACACACACACACACACACACACACACACACTCTCTCTCTCTCTCTCTCTCTCTCTCTCTCTCACACTACGAGGAAGAACCTGCTGTAATGAAGTTACTAATGAAGTCACTAGCAAGAGTTGGACGAACGTTCGTAGTCAATAGAGTATGACGTTTCTGTATCTGTCTTTCCGATTTGAACCCAAAGTGGGCATGGAAGGGTAAACGGCAAGGGTAGTCGAGTTCTAGATCCCAAAAAAAATGTAAACAAACTAGCAAAAACAAACCTAACTTACAGCGCCGTGACCCTGACCAGGCAGTTACTAAGGATGAATGATGTGCAACGAATGATTTCCTCCAAACTGACCGCTACAACTTTAAACTTTAAAGTCCGTGAGCGCAGAAGTGAACACCGGACATCCTGTTTCAGCTCGAGCATTACAACCAACCACCCCCCCTCCTCCTCCCTCTCCTCCTCCTCCTCCCCCTCCTACTCTCCCATATATCTCAATGAGAAGCACATGGCCTTCCAGGAATCCCCACAGCCAGAGGGAAGTCGCCACCACCGACAGTCTGGGCTCTGAATCCACTCTCATACACCGTCCTAATTCTACAGTCCTGCAGGGACGGTCGGTGTCTCGGCGTCCGAAGACGCGCTCGCGCTCTATTCGTAAAACCACCGTATCTGCATACACACGTTGCAATGGCTAAGCTGCGTCACTTGGGGGCACTGTTGTCAAGAAAGAAAACGAGGCTCCGTTTTTTTTTTTTTTTTTGCCTGAGGTTTTTTTTTTTTTTTTTTTTTTTTTTTTTTTTTTGGTGCAGCCATCCTTCAGGTAGCAGGCGAAAAAGAAAATGAGCCACAGAACTGATTAAGGAAAAAGAGATGCACAGGATGACGCAACGTAGCGGCAAATCAAACGGCTCGGTTTGCGAGATTGTCTGAAATGTAGCGAGAATTACGAAACCTTGATATTTACAGAATATTTCTTTTCATCAAAAATTTTTAAAAGAAAAAAAAAAAAAAAAAAAGACACTTTGAGCTGCCTTAACCATCAACCCTTACCTTTTTAATTTTAGTTTTTAATTGTTTGTAACGACGTGACGTCATCGTTAAAGACGACCGAACGCGCAGAGTTACGGACAGACTAGAACCCTTTGTTTGTTGTTTAAATTTTTATTTTTTTTTTTAAATCGAACACTGTTCCAAAATATTTTCACGTTTTTGTTTTTTCCCCGCTGCGCTTTCTCTACTACATCAAAAATGCGAAGAAAAACAGCTAGATGGAACTACAATCGCTTCAATCTTAGTCGCCTTATTATTAGCCCGGGTACTCGTTGGTCATATTTCTCAGAAAAACACCACGCAGGCGCACACAGTAGGTACACAAAAACAACAACTGGCTGTAGCTATGCGCAATTTACTCTCGGTGTTCGGCACCGTACACTATTTCGGAGTGTTTTTGTGATCGTTGAGGCCAAAAATGCTCGATTTTGCGGCGGCTTTTTTTTCCGACGATGCAGCTTGCGGCACTTTTCATCCTTTGTCCTTCTCGAATCGTACGGAATTGTCTTTCGCAGGTGTTGATGTTTGTCGGTGAATCAGACCTTTTAGCCGTACTCATGTTCGACGCACATGAATCGAAGACGGCCTTGACCGAATGCGACTTGTGATGACGTCACATGGCCCCAATCTGCGGTAAGTTATGATAACGCGGCGGTTGTTTGAGTTTGCGTTTCAGTTCTGTGATCGTGAAATCCTGGAGGGACTGATTGTTGCGTGTGATGCAAATGACTGCGTACGCGAAAACACATCACTTGTAAATCAGATCCAAAACCAAGTTCTGCGAGGTTTGGCGCCACCGTTACCGTAACGACGAGAAGCGCGCGAGTCCGGTTACCGTGTTCGGCATGTTGTTTATTCGGCTTCTGGCTACGTTTTAATTTTCAAGTAGCTTCGTTTTCGAGGATGGGTATCGATATCGACCGAGACTCAAGCGTTCGGTGTCGGAAAACGCGACGTGGTATCGTACCATCGTTGGGTCAATTCCGCTCAACGTTAATTCGATTCCCAATCTAATTACCTCAGGGTTATTTTCGAACAGATTCGAACCCGTGACCTCGGCTGTGTTTTCTTGCCGAACCGCTCGAAGGACGCGTGTCGTGACCCAAACGCAGATTCCGAAAGTGAAAGTAATCCGACACAAAGGTGCACGCGACTATGCCGTTCTTCTATTTGACAGATCTTTAAGAGAATGTTAAGCAGAAATTGAACCCTGAGCGGCTCTCGGTAACATTATGAACGGATTATCAGGCCACGTGTGAACGTTTACCTGTAACACTGACTTGGAATACCTGGCGCAGGGATGGATGTAAAGGATCGGCGGCAGACGTGTCGAGAGATAAGCGCTCGAGAGTGTGTGTTGGGTTATAAGTTTGATTTCGGAGAAGTGCGTGCGTGTGCTGAGGAGGTGTGTTGGGGAGCTGAGTTCAGATTTAGCCCTGACCTGTCTACGACCTCGCTGAGAGAGAGAGAGAGAGAGAGAGAGAGAGAGAGAGAGAGAGAGAGAGAGAGAGAGAGAGAGGGGCGGTCCTGTGGGGTCTGATGCTAGAGCTGCTCTACTGACTGTCCCAGAAACAGCACAGATACTACAGCAGTGTGTGTGTGTGTGTGTGTGTGTGTGTGTGTGTTGGCAGCCTGCATTACTAGGATGGCTTGGAGGAGTGTGCCGATACTCAAGGCCTCTAACTCTCAGCGGCAACGAGGTCACGGCCGTTCATTACACCTCATCAACACACAAACACACACTACCATCTCTCCCCCTCTCTCCCTCTCTCTCTCTCTCTCTCAATTCAAAATCGTACTCATTATCTCTCCTTCACCTGTTTGTCCGTACCTTTTCTCTCTGTACTGTACGAATACGCGGCTTCGTATTTAAAATCATAATCAAATGACCGCGAGCTACAAATGCAGACATTCCGCTGGTTTGTAAGCAGATGAAGTGTGTGTGTGTGTGGCGTGGTGGGAATATGTGTGTGTGTGTGGCCTCTGCTATTTCCTCTCTCTCGCATCTCACCTCTACCTTATCACAAACAAAGCCAAATGCCAGGCCTGTCTGTCACTGGGCAGAGGAACCAGTCAGTGTGGCACTCTCTCTCTCCCTCTCTCTCTCTCTCACACACACACACACACACACACACACGTTTCTCGTGCCATCCTTACGAGGACCTTCTGTTTAAATAATTCCGACTGCAGCTATTCGATTCTACGCCACACCTAAACCTAACCCTAACCAAAAGGGACCAAATGTCCCCACAAACATCATGCCCCGTCTTCCGTCCCCACTAAGACAGAAGCACATGACCGTACACAAACACACCAAAGCGTACATGCGGCGGACGAATCACGGGATCGGTCGGATGTGTGTATGGGCATGTTGGGCGTTCGTGCGCTTGTGTGTGTGTGTGTGTGTGAGTGAGAGAGAGAGAGAGAGAGAGAGAGAGAGAGAGAGAGAGAGAGAGAGAGAGAGAGAGAGAGCGAAACGTGCTGCTGGAACAGAAGACGCAATTAGGTGTTCGAAAAAAAGAGGAAATTAAAGCTCGGTAAGAAAATAAGGTTTAATCCAGAAACCAAAATCCAGAGAGTAACAGTAAACCCGAGCCGGCGTGTCGTCATGGATTTATCATCATCATCATCATCATCCATGATGGACAAATCAGAAATGTATTCGCTAGACCACCGGGCAGGTAAAAACTCTGGAACGACGTCTACACGTTGAGCATCGAGGTGCTCATCACGTAGACGCGTCACGCCAAATGAAAACGTTCGGGGTTTTTTTTTTTTGTTTGGCGGTGTTTTGCGACGCCATCTCGGATTACCCTAAACGTTTACCTCGGATGAATCAAGTACAACACGTGGGAGTCTTTTGGCTGCATTACTACAGCAACGTTCACTGTAGCCACTACACTGCAACGGGAGGTAACGGCGACGTCACAAAAAGTTTCGCGTTTAAGGAACTCGACTAGGTTGTGCTCAACTCAAACTCGTAACTAACTCCAACCTATGGAGGGGGGGGGAGAAAAGAAAAAAAAAAAAAGTCCAAAGTAGGAATTCCTATTCAGAAAGCCAGGAAGGTCTCCTCGACACCGAGTTCAGCAAGTGACGTCAAATCGACAGTGAACAGACCAGCGTGTCTTCACTTTTAAATGCTGTATATACACTAGTATTCGCTTTATGTCGGTCAACAGACAGACATATTAGCTTGTTAAATCTGTACCACCGACTGTACAGTTCGCATCACCCGGGTTTTTCCCTCCACTTTGGGGCTCGAACGCATTGGGGGTCGAAAATGGCGCAGGAAGGAACAACCGGCATCACTAGCCAAGCGCAGATGTCCGTTAGCGCTCGTCTGTACAGGACGGGTGCAGCGGTTATCGTTTCCTCCGTGCGGATTGGTGCGCGTCATGAGACTCATTTGGCAGGCGAGAATTGAAAATGAATTGGAATAAAAATTGGTTAAAAAAAAACAAAAAACAAAAAACAAACATGTAAATTCCCTAGAAAAGAGCAGTCCTACAAGCCATTCTCAATCACACAAGACTTGCATCAGCATCTACTAGGCGAAAACATCTCGATATCTACATTTCCTGCTCACCCTGGCAACACTAAGAAGTACCAATTATAACGCCCTGAAGATGAACTTCGTGGGGTGCTTGGCCCCGCCCCCCCCGCGCTTTGTGGCATGTTGCAAATTCGAGCGCACGCTCTGAAATAAGTGACAACGGTGATGGCGCACAATGCAGAGCGTGAAGACACAAAGCATCATGCGTGCTAGAAGGAGAGAGAGAGAGAGAGAGGGATAGTGCACAGAGAGGTAGACGAGAGAGAGGGAGAGAGAACATAAGCTGCTTGTTCGGGGGAACTTAACGAAGACCATCCATTAGAGCTCACTCTCTCTCTCTCTCTCTCTCTCTCTCACACACACACCTCCATACACTAATGGCGAGGCAAAAGTTCCTGAGAAACCATCTGTCCATCTTTACCTTATCTAGTGTGCGTGTACTGATCGTGAAAAGGTGCCAAAAAAAAAAAAAAGTAGAAGTAGTAGAAGAAGAAGAAGAAGCAGCGTGCATACTGAGCAGTTTTCCGTGATGCAGAATTAGCAGGTGGGGTTGTGTTCACTGAGAGCATCCCTATCAGAGCAGCGCACACAGCGACAGCAGCCAGACCCAGCCACAGAGAGACACAGATAGTTACAGAATAGGAGTGAGGGAGAGAGAGACAAAAAAGAGAGACAGAGAGAGAGAGAGAGAGAGAGAGAGAGAGAGAGAGAGAGAGAGAGAGAGAGACAGACAGAGAGAAGCATGAAAATGAGTGGGAGGCATGAATGAACGCAGACCTGCGGCAGGAGGCCATGAACAGGACAGATGTGTTAAATAGAAAGAGAGAGAGAGAGAGAGAGAGAGAGAGAGAGAGAGAGGGGAAATAGCTGCAGCTCTCTTACCTGAAAGAAGCCAGGGGGCATGGGTCCTCCAGGCATGCCATCATTAGGGGGCATGTTCCCCATTACAGGGCTGGGCGCCGCAGCTGCACTCTGAAAGACAGAAAGCAAGACGGGTCAAAAAAAAAAAAAACAACACACGCGCACACACACACACAACAAGGTTGGCTTGGAATCAAAACATCAGATACGACGAATTCCTGTCTACCCGTTCATCTTGCTACCTGATCCACTTCCTTGTTCCGGTGGTTGTTCGGATGTGACTTTAGCAACCCCCGTCCCTCTGGACTACAGTAAACCTCCGTCTGAAAAATCTGCTACCGTCGCGGACGTGTTACGGCGCTACCTCTGCAGCCGCGCCTAGCTCGCCCGCAGCTTTATCGCACACTACAGCGCTCCAACTCGCACAACAACGTGACCACAACTAAACCAAACAACAAGCTGGTATTATATTCGTAAAATGACCTGCCTTCCGGGTCGGGGTTGCCAGTTTCGAACAAAACCACCATCCTGAGCGATTTCGGTTTGGACCGAGGCGATTAAACGCCGACCCCGACCCCCCACCCCCGCGGTCACGGGAGACGGAACCAGATCGAGCCAGAACAAACACGCGGTGCTGTTCGAGAGCAGACCGGTTTCTAATTATGACCTAAGATGGTCGAGTGTTATATTTGGACGTGTGATGATTTTTTTTTTTAGCTGCCTATTCTGAATAATACACAATACAGAGAACTGAAATACTTCTTTAAAATAATAATAATAATAATAATAATAATAATAACAACAACAATAATTCATCATAAAATAAAAGATAGAAGAAAAAAAAAAAAAAAGACCGGATTAAAAGAAGAGGAGAAGAAAGTAGAGGAAAGGAGAAAAGATTGAGGAGAAGGTGGGACAAGAGAGGAGAGAAGAAAGAAGGATGAAAGAGAAGGAAGAGAAAGAAGAGAGGGGAAGAGAGGAAAGGGAGAAGAAAGGAGAGGGAAGGAAAAAGGAGAGGAGAGGAGAAGAAAGAAGCGAGGAAGAAGGAAGGAAGGAAGGAAGAGAAAGAAGAGAGGAGAAGGACGTAGAAAAGAGAGGGAAAGAGAGGAAAAGGAGAAGAAAGAAGGGGATAAATAAGGAGAGAAGAGGAAGGAAGGAAAAAAGACGAGAGGAGAGGAGGAAGAGGGTAGAAACGAGGAGAGGGAAGGAAAGACGAGGATAAATAAGGAGAGAAGAGGGAAGGAAACAAGGAAAGAGAAGACGTGGGGGGAAGAAAAACGAGGAGAGAAGAAGAAGGGAGGATGGAGGAAAGGAGAGGAGGAGAACGATGAAAAGAGGAGAGGAAAGGAAGACAGCAAAGGGGGTGAGAGGACAAAAGTTGAGGAGGAAACGTCGAAAAACTGTAGTTGAGAAGAAACGCGAAAAGGGGAGAAAAGGTGAAAGGAGGAGAAAGGAAAGGAGGAAAGAGGAGAGAAGAAGAAAGCAGAGGAGGAGAGATGAAGGGGGGGATTGAAAAGTAGAGGAGACAGGGAGGGGGGGAAAAAAAAAAAAAACACATGAGGAGAGGAGCTACACATTCATTGTGTCCCACACAAAAATATATAGAAGTGTGTGTGTGTGTGTGTGTGTGTGTGTGTGTGTGTGTGTGTGTGTGTGTTCAGTCACACATAACCCTGCTCCTGGAAGCAAGACTCCGCTCAGATGCAGAAACATGGATGGAGGGAGAGAGAGATATGGGGGGGGAGTGGGGTGGGAGATGGGGGGGGGCCACCGTCGCCTTGTTGCCATGACAACCCCGACCTCAGCTCTGCCTCTCTAGTGCCATTAAAACCCTCAGGCCGTCAATCATCCGCTCTGTGTGTGTGTGTGTGTGTGTGTGTGTGTGTGTGTGTGTGTGTGAGAGAGTATGTGCGTATTCAGAGAGAGAGAGAGAGAGAGAGAGAGAGAGAGTGAGGGCCGTGGCTTTTCAGAGCTCGTCGTATACCACACTGATTACTGCCATCATCTCATCAAGCCATTAAACAGCACCTCTATTCACTACGGCTCCCCTATAAAGCCTGCTCAATAACGCTTAATACACGCCGTGCGTGCAATTATAAACACGCGCGCTGCCAGAACGCAAACACACACACGGGCAACACATTCACTGCTCGCGTGTGTTAACGTAAACAAATATTAGTGCACTCTTATATGTATACACACTCTTGTGAGGGGAGGGGGAGGGGGACGGTGGGGGAGCCACGTAACTAATTTGTCGTAACAAACGGATGCATCGTCTGATTCGAGGAGGTTCAAAACAAACAAAAAATAAATAAATAAACAAATAAATAACAGAAGCGGCCATTAGAGGGCAATGTCAGCCCGTGCGAGTGTTGACGGAGGTCGAGATGATTAAATTAAAATTACAATAGTGCAGGGAAGGATCTTTATTTTCTAATAACGTTGCATAGTGAACAAACATAAGATTACCGTATAGAATCATTCGCTCGGATTTATCGTATTCGTTTCTGCACCACCGGCTCCGTTTATTCATCCAAAGCAAAGAAGCACTACACTAACGTTTGCAGCTGTTTGTTGTTGTTTTTTTTTTCCCTTGCTTCAGTAAACACCTGGACGTGAAAGATGAACCTGTGGAAACGGTACTGAAAGGTAACTTTATTTTATTTTTTTTCCTTTGGTCAAAATTTCGAAAAACGTTTTCGGTACTCCAGCCCCGAGCCTACCTCAAAGGTTAGCGTGTTCACCAAGAGAAAGGACAATGTGTGCGCGCCCGCACACTCACACGCGCACGCACGGCTGGATCATAAAGACAAACAATAGCACTACTGTTGAATCCAACCGCGAGCGATGCCACGAGGAAGAGGTTTAAAGTGACAGTGTTCTTTGCCAAGCATCATCTCTACCAAAAATAAATAAATAAATAAATAAATAAATATCAATTAAATTATTTATTTATTTATTTTTAAATCAGGTAAAAGATCAACAAGAATGGCTGCAAAATTTTTTTTAAAATTATATAATAAAATTGGGGGGGAAAGTTGCACCATAAACGGATAGATTAGATTCTTCATCAAATTCTGCCAGCCAATTGGTTTCCTCCCATCATGTTCCTGATTGGAATCACCGCAGAGATCACCACTCCAGCTCTGCTTCTTTACGAACACAAAGATCTTCTTTAAAGACAGACCTAACTAAACAGACCTCTTTTGTTTTCTTGGCCATTATACACGATTCACCTATAAAATGATCCCAAAGACAAACTCTGTGGTCCACTAAAATGAGTCACCTTTTTCCTGCCTTGCCTACTTCCCTGTGTACCCGTGGGCGGGATTACAAATAAAAGCTGACTGGCAGGTACGTTTTTCTAAACCGATCAAACTCAAAGAGATCCATAGTCTCACCCACCTGAACAGGCAGAATCACTCCGAAATACATCGGGTTAAATTTTCGCAAAAACTCGCTAAGTAGCGTCCATAACAATAGTCTTACGATCATGAATGTCAAAATTTACATGAAAAAAATAAATAAATAAAAGTTGCAGATTCTGACTCCGCCTCCATCTTCAGTGCTAAAAATCACTTATCAAACTTATCGCTAAATAAAGCAATGCTTTTGTATAAAACTCATGCGTAGGTTGTGTGTAAAGCTGGGTTAGCTAGTTAGTTAGCTAGCTCTGGGAAGCAAGCGTAGTTACGGAGTTTGGTGTAAAATGTGCCTAAAAACTAGACAAATATCGGTACTACCAGAGTTCTGGTCTTGTTGTGCCACCCCCCAAACAGTTGAACCCCAAAAATTAACCAAAATATACCCCAATGACCCCCCACCCCCCTGAATCATGTGTTCTACAGTCTTGTATTCAAATCAGCAGGAATACATGCATAGACTTCTTTTGGTAAACTGAAACTCAATCATGAGAATCATCTTCTTACCAACATCTAAATTGGAAATTCTGCCAGCCTCAACCGAGTGATTGATTTTTCTAAATTTCTACCTCATCCCAATTCCCTGTCTCTCTTTCACACAAGTTCTTGAGTCTATAAAGATTAGCTGCGAAGACCTGCATGCATAATCAGGCTGCCTGTCTGTTCAGTCAGTATGAGAGGAGTGCTTGGCCTGGTCCAGTTACGACATTCGTACGATCACTCCCGCCAACATCCAGATCATGGAGACTTCGTAGCTGGGGAAATCGGACTACTCCCAAACCAGCCTGTGGCCTGTAGAGCTTGGCGGTCCTAAGGATAGTAGGTTCAAGATTTTCAAGACGCACTAAAACCTGCACAAGGTTGAAGAGGACATTGCATCTTCTTTCGTGTAATACTAGGAGAGATAGTTGTCAAGAAAAGCAGCATGCAAGTTGTTTCGTAAAGTTCTTTACAACTATGTTTAGATTATCTGAAGGCTGACTGACTGGTTCACACCCTTCACCTCCAGGCAAGGACTGTAACCATAAGAATTCAATTTCAGGAAAACACATACTACAAATCTTTTGGCTTGGTTTAGGTCGGTTCTTTGTTTATACAACATTTAAGGTCAAGGTTAGCATCTACGTGCAGAATTGATCCCTGCATGGTGCTTACATGCCTGACAGATCACATGGTGCATGGAGTTCCTCCACGTTCTTATACAGCCGGAGCATTCAGGACTCATTTTTCACCTTGAGAATGCAAGCGAGCCTCATTCTTTTCAGTCTCCTTATCTACAGCCATCAAAGGTCAGTATTAGCATTCATCAGCAGCCTCTGAATTTTCGTTATACGACACCGTTTCTTAAGGAACGGCTTCGGTTCGTCTGTGGAACGGCTCCAGACCGAACTCGGCAGATTCGTGTTGCTCTAGTACAACACGATGTGTGTTAATCTGATAAGTGGCCTAGGGTGGAAGCAGGGAGCGTGCATTACCCAGAGAGTTAGTTAGATCTGCTTAGTCAGTGCCCTGAAGCCGTTCCAACCCAAACAGGCCACTGTTCTGATGTCTGTACACACAAGCCTGGCAGGCCGCGCTCGCTGAGTAGCCGGTGTCCGCTTGCTGTCACCTGAAGCGGGTCTGAGACGTGGCAGTGGCACACACACATATTTCTTTACTCACTCACACTAAGAGAGAGCAAGAAAGAAAGAGAGGGAAAAGGGCGAAAGCCCGGCCTGGTTGCCTTTCATTAGGCCTGCGACAGCCCCACAGGGAGCGTAGCGTGTCACGGAGCTCCGTGAAACAAAAGGAACGCGGGACGTGAACGGCTGCCAAGACCACGCTGCTAATTGGAGATAATTAATGCCATTAATTAGGCACCAGGAGGGGAAGGGGGGTATGCTGAAGAGAAAGAGGAGACAGATGGGGACGAGGCCGAGGAGGACACGGACAGATTTGGTGTGCAGCCACGGTGTCCGATTCCTGTCCATGTTCAGGGCTTCAATCCTGGAAGGCTCTTCCGGGATAGGCTTGGCGCTAGAGTAGGAAGTTGAGAATACACACTATGAGAAATTTTCCGGGTGACCAGCCAAGAGCTTATTACACACACCAGTGTACCTTAAAAACGATACCATCAATCTGACAATTAGGAGAAAATTTGAACCAATTATTATTGGTCAACACTTCATGGCTGAGTCACCACAGCAATACTGCCATCCTACTTTAAAAACTATAGACCAGATCTATTAAATCCAGAGATCCAGAGCAGGACATCCACCAAATTTGGGACATGTGACAGAAGGAAGAGGAAGCATCTCAGACCAACGGGGTAACTTCACCACGAAGAGGCAACCGGCAAATAAATTACCAACAAGGAAACATCCAAGGTCGTAAATATTATCTTTTCACCATCTCGCAAATAAGGAAACCATTCAGGATCTGTTGAGTACCTCGTCAAGCTCCCTCAATGATCCCCCAACCAGAAAGGTACCAACTGTAGAACCAGCAAAGCAGCAACAAGGATTCCTACGGTACACTACACGAGTTTTTGCTTTTATGATTCTCGACCAAAGAGAAAAGCAAACCTTTACCCGGCTCGTGTCAAACGGGAAGTGTCTAATCTTATACCGTGGAGGACAAAACCTGATTTAATCACAGTAATAAGGTATATGTTCAGGTGAGTCAGCTAGTGGGTGCTAGGACAGAGCTGGGGATTGTAGATTTTCTGTGCCAAGTGCTGGTCCAATCCGGATAAGTCCTTGGCCGACAGATTTAGCTAATCAAATCTCCTGCCAGGGCAAGACCTTCCATGAAGCTAATTAAAAGCGAGCAGCATTTCTGGTAAATCTGACTCAAACATTATATGAGTGCAAATATAAACAAATTATATACAAGCGTTTGAAAAGGGGTGGGGGTGTATCCTCTTCGTCGATCCTTTCCAACCGTCTCCCTCTTTGTTTTACTAACGAGCTGTACAATGCCTCAAAGGATCACCATTCACATTCAAAACCTCTGGTAAAGAATTTTGTTGATTTCTGTTGACAGAGCAAGAGACAAACAGAGCGAGAGAGTGTGTGTGTGTGTGTGTGTGTGTGTGTGTTTATGCAAGTGAGAAGGAAGATAAACCTGCGTTAACTCATGACTCCACAGTCTCTCACGAACAGACGACTTTTATGTATCCGTCTCGACTTTGTCAATTTCCGGTCAAACTTGTTACAAATATCTACATAAAATAAAAAGCCGCCTGAACCAGTTGCTCACGAATTAGAAGACACATTGTAGCGTAATTGCTGCTAAAATTACAAGTCTGCATCGGCTGTTAAAGGGAGAATCCGCCCTGAACAAATTGCATGCTAATCTTTATAATTAACACGTGATCTTCAGCGGTAATGGAATTTATTCTGTAATGGAACTCTCTCAAGAGTTCCTAGTTCAATCGACATGTTGGGTTTCTATTCTATTTTCACTTTGATTGCCAATGCCGTCATAGTGGCAGGGTGGGATTTAGGCCTACGCAATGAGAATGATGCAGCGGCGCTTTAGTCTTTCCAGCGCTCTTACCTCGTCATCTGTACACTCTGCTCAAACAGATCAGCTTCCAAAGCGTCCTGCTAATACAGCATCAATGGTCACACTGTGCCAGAATCGCTAAGCACATGACAAATATTTAAATAGAAACATATTTAATGCCTTTCAGGGTGGAGTTTATGATTTTATATATATATATATATATATATATATATATATATATATATATATATATATATATAGACACACACAGTGCCTTCCACTAATATCGGTACCCTTGGTAAACATGAGCAAAGATGGCTGTGAAAAATTCTTTATTGTTTAATCTTTTGATCTTTTGTTTAAAAAATTCACAAAAATACTCTGCTCTCATAGACCATTCCTCCATAGGGGATTGGGATGGCCATGGCAGGAGCTTGATTTTGTGGTCAGTAAACCATTTTTGTGTTGATTTTGATGTATGTTTTAGATCACTGTCCTGCCGGAAGATCCGGTCAGGTTTTCATTTAATATCTGTTGATATTTGATAGAGTCCATGATGCCATGTATCCTAACAAAATGTTCAGGTCCTCTGGCAGAAAAACAGCCCCAAAACATTAGAGCCACCACCATATTTAACCGTGAGCATGAGGTACTTTTCCATATGGCTGCCTCTCTGTGTGCACCGAAACCACCTCTGGTGTTTATTGCCAAAAAGCTCTATTTTGGTTTCATCTGACCATAGAACCCGATCCCATTTGAAGTTCCAGTAGTGTCTGGCAAACTGAAGAGTTTGTTTTTGGATGAGAGTAGAGGCTTTTTTCTTGAAACCCTTCCAAACAACTTGTGGTGATGTAGGTGATTTCAGATTGTAGTTTTGGAGACTTTCTGACCCCGAGACTCAACTAACTTCTGTAATTCTCCAGCTGTGATCCTTGGAGATTTTTTGGCCACTCGAACCATCCTCTTCACAGTGTGCTGAGACGATATAGACACGCGTCCAATTCCAGGTTGATTCAGAACATCCCCAGTTGACTGGAACTTCTTAATTATTGCCCTGATGGTGGAAATGGGCATTTTCAATGCTTGTGCTATTTACTTATAGCCACTTCCCATTTTGTGAAGCTCAACAACCTTTTGCTGCACATAACAGCAATATTCCTTGGTCTAACACATTGTTATGAATGACTAAGGGAATTTGACCTGTGTGTTACCTCATACATGTACCCCTGTGGAACAGGAAGTCATGGTTGAACCATTTCCTGTTCCTAGTCACCCAGGTGTACTAAAAGAAATGTAAAATATCAATGGGAATATACTTCAAGTATATTTTTCTCATATGAATTCATAGGGTGCCAATCATTGTTGCACATCTATATTTAACAAAGATTGTTTGATATCCATGAGAGCAGAGTATTTTTGTGAATTTTTTTTAACAAAAGATCAAAAGGTTAAATAATAAAGACAATTTTTCACAGCCTTCTTTGCACATATTTACCAAGAGTGCCAATATTAATGGAAGGCACTGTACATAGATTCGCACACGGATTAGGCGTTATTCGAATTACAAATGAGAAGGAACTCTTTGTTGCACTTGCCGGACAGACCGCCCAGTCAGCGTCTGCTATATATATATATATATATATATATATATATATATATATATACGCAAATATAAGGGAGAGAACTGGTTTGATATGCACTGACATTTACACTCGAAGAAAAACCGATATGCCAGCACTTGACCTCTTGTAGCAGCAAAGTTTTGTGAAGCCGCTCAGACCCAAAAGACAAAAGGCATGAGTGAAATATCAGCGAGAAAAATAACGAAATAGATGCTGTTCGACATCAATTCCTGTTTATCAAGCAAGTAATATATGTGTAACATCTAAGACCACATGGCGCATGCAAACTGAGCAGCTTTAATGCGTTCAACTTAAGAAAGCGCACAAGAACAGCTGGTACAACCCTCCTCTGCGAGATCAGAGCGGTCAGATAAACGAGTGAGGATTGCAACATCCCTTAATCCGTTCTCACCCAGGTGACGAGCCCCTTTAAGTACCACAGCTAAGCGCTAAGCCGTGTAGGCAGAGCGCACAAACGATGCTTGCTGAGAAGCTTCGCCGCCGACGCCGACAGGGGGCGGTCTGTCCGGCAAGTGCAACATAGAGTTCCTTCTCCTTCTCGTTTGTAATTCGAAGGACGCCTAATCCGTGTTCGAATCTAAATCAATTAGTTAAATGCTTCTGTTGGAAGCCGTGCTCCTTGATGAGGTCTGTTCTGATGAGGCAGAACTTTTGGTGATTTGACAAATGCTGAAGCATGTAGGGTGTCTCGTTAGGAAGCACATTATCCAATATTCAGTTGGCAGACATGGAAATGACGAGTGTCGAACTATAATTCACTGCTGACGGCTACAATTCGCTACTCCGGAGGAGCCCGTGGTACGCCGTGGACGGCGATATCGCGTGCGCTCGTCTTTGGGCTCTAGCACTGGCGTGTCCCTGAATAAACAAACAAGGCACCTTGAATTATGTGTGCTTGGGCCCCTTTTGCCACACTCCCAATGTCATGGAATTTCACCCCACCCCCTCTTCTCTCTCCCTCTCTCTCTATCCACCAGAAAGAGGAGTCATGGAAGCGGGACGCGGGTATTAACCGGGTGTGTTCAACCCCCTGCTTGCTTGTCTGCCCCCCACCCACCCCCCAAACACATAAGACTTTCCAACTCCCGAAAACCATTTCGCCCCTGCCCCCACATTTTTCTCTTACAGCCCAGCTTCTGGATTTGATTTGGGGTGTGGGGCCCGTCTAGGGTAGTAGACATGTTTGCATGAGCTCCTGATGTTTACACACACACACACACACACACACACACACACACACACACACACTCCCAGAATGCTGCCATGCGCACTCACTTCGCTTGTTATGTAACACGGTTACAACACACCTCGACAAACAACAAATCAAACATAGCTAGACTGTCGGGTTAAAAACGAGCAAAAAAAAATTTTAATTCCCGCTCAATTCTGTTCAACACACACACACACACACACACACAGCGGGATAGCACCGCTTCACTACAACGTTACAGATCACATGATGCTAAAAACAAAACAAGACAAGACAATGACGGTGCAGTACTTCAGGCAAGTCGCTGACCTAGAACAAGGAGATTGTTTAGGACCCTGGGGAAGTCCTAGTCCCTCACCTCTCTCTCTCCTTTCCTTCACACACACACACACACACACACACACACACACACACACATTACAAAACCCGAGCCCTCCCCCCCTCTCGCTGTATGCTAATTCTGCACGCAAACGCACAGGCCACTGAGTCCCGGGAGGAGAAATAGTGTGGCCTGTCTCTCTCTCTCTCTCTCTCCTTCCCCCTCCCTTGCCAATAAGGGATGGGTGTCAGCAGCCTGCAGAAGCTGTTGCCATGGAGACGGGTCCTGTCTGCACTCTGTCCCCCAGGCATCCCGGATCAAGACGAGAGAGAGAGAGAGAGAGAGAGAGAGAGAGAGAGAGAGAGGCTGCAGCAAATGATGGCTAGGATATGAGACAGCAAAACATCAACCCGACACACACACACACACACACACACACACACACACACACACACACACACACACACTTGGAGAAAGAAAAGAAAGTATACGTTCTCTTCTCCTCTTCCTTAGCTCTCTGATCCGGCTAGTATCAAACGTCTTCGCGAACAAAACAAACACACTGAACAGTTTGTTCTTGAACCTCTTACGGCGTGAGTGCGCGCACGTGTGTGTGTGTGTGTGTGTGTACCTATATCCAGTACCATCTTCCTTCCACCGGTGTCTTAACGGTAGCGAGATCGGAGATCCAGCTCCAGTCAAAAGGGCTTTCCTTTACTCTAGCTTGAGGGAACAACGTGTCAAAGTGAGGAACGCGAGACGTCACGTTCGGCTCTCGCGCACACGCCAGGGCAGGCGAGCGGGAGAAGGTTTGGCCTGGGGAACAATAACAGATGTCTTTTGTCTGCTCGCTGAAGACCATCATTTAGACTTTCATTACTTAAACTGCGATTCTGAAGCGGACGGCCCTTAAGGGGAGAGCGAGACGCGTTATTTAGGGGAAAAAAACGGTATACATCATAGACTTGGGAGGCGTCCACGTGTGCGCGTGCGTGTGTGTGTGTGTGTGTGTGTGAGAGAGAGAGAGATTAGATAGAGCAGAGTATGGACCAATCGGGACCTCTGCTCCGCAGTCACCTTCCCCGACACCATGGCAGGAAGGAGGGAGCGAGGGAGGGAAAGAGAATTCCCTCTGCGTCTGGGCCAGATTAAACTGGCTTTGTAATCCGCTTGGTTTTCGCCCTCTTGTCCTCGGCTCCGTGTGTGTGTGTGTGTGTGTGTGTGTGTGTGTGTGGAGAGAGAAAGTGAGTGCGAGTGCTACACTTGTGTCGGGGTCACTGACCCGCACAACTGATGCAGGTGATGAGTTGACAAAGCGCGCGCTCCAGACCGGAGCCAGATTGAAACAGGAGGGCAGGTGGAACACACACACACACACACACACACACACACACACACACACACACACACATCTAAAAACCAGTGTTTGTGAAAAGGTGGCAGGAGGAGGGGAGGAGCTGGACAAACTCGTCCATTCAGCCTTAAATAAGCTAATCGTGCCGACTGAGCCAACAGTTCCACTCAGACAGACAGACAGACAGACAGACAGACAGACAGGCTTTTCCGTATGCTGTCCAAAATGGCCACTGGGAGAGGCATTGACTCAGAGCCTAATCGAACACACCTGGCTTTAATACTCACACAAACAGTGTGACCCGCTGTCCTAAACACAACATTCACCTCGCACGTTTTTACTGGAGCGGCAGTCGGACGTTGTTGTAAACTGTTCGTGAGAGAATCATAAAAAATTCCTTTCCCTTTAACTATTATTTATTTATTTTTAGCTAGCTGTCACTTGTTTGAATAAAGTCTAATACTAATGTGTGTGTATGTGTGTGTGTGTGTGTGTGTATACCTGGTCAGTAACGTAGCCTTAAATCAAATGTCGATCTAATGGACCTTAGGGTCTATAATGACGTGACTCACTACTCACCTCATTAATGAACAACTGCCTCCTGGTCACTACTGACCCTGTGGCACTTTGGAGCAACGTGCAGGTGAACACACACACACACGCACACACACGCACACACACGCACACACACGCACACACACGCACACACCGTACAGCTGAACACACAGCGTCTTGTATCACTACTGTTACTGCAGCTGATTCATACGATGCACCTAAACACCTACGGAGTCTGCTGTTAACCGGCGGAAGATTCTAGCGCAATCCGAAACGCGAGTCGACTCGGAATCGACGAACCTTAAGGAAGGATTTCGGTGAGCGCCGCCGATATATATATATATTTTTCTTTCTCGTGTTAATTCTGCGAAATGATAAACACGCGAGGCACGGCCAGAACTGTGGTGCGGCGAAAATACCACATGTTCACGGAAACGTATTTCAGGTTTCGTGACAATCAAACAAACAAATTTCTAACCGGTGAGTACGAGTCTCATGAGTGTCCTCGTCCTCGGCCCCTCCCCTTTTCCACACGCCCCTTTTCCGGCTTGTTAAACTACACGAAGCCAACCAAAATAGCAAGTATGAAGTTCACTGATTCATAAACGAGTCATGGGAACATCCCAAAATTCATATTCCTGTTTCCACGAAGTGCTGAAAACCTGGTGGTGCGCGTGTGTGTGTGTGTGTGTGTGTGTGTGTGTGTGTAATGAATAATTAAAACGCACAATGAAGACAAATGTTTTGCGCGTGCGGTCAATAGCATGCCTGGGTGGCTCGCATTCAGTGCCACTGATCAGTGTTACAAGCTCGATAGTCATCTTAGAAAAGCAAATGTCTTTGATCGATGCTACTTAAAAGATTATTGATCACGGACCTGGACACTTCTCCCCCCCCTCCCCCTCCCCCTCCACCCGCCACTGAAAGGACTACAAAGAACGTCTGGCGGAGTGGACCTGTGAAAAGCCTCTAAAAACAAAAAGGCCAGGCCTTGAAAACGCTTGAACGTGGATAACGGATGAGCGTCCGTAGGGATCGGTTAGCTTTCTTTCGCCGTTAGCCTACGGTGGCATCGGGTGGACGGGCTCCGGGTCGCTGAGCCCGGCACTGTTCCTCCCTGCTGTTCCCTGACGGCAAAAACCTGGCCGTTCTGCCTTACGTTCGGGATCGCTGACCCGCGACAAATCCGGCGCCGGGATCGCGACTATTTCGGCTTATGAACGTACTGCGTTTGCTGCGTGATCCGGGGTGGAGTTTCTCTTTAAAGACGGCTCTCCTTACTCGGTCGCTCTCAGGGGAGCGAATGCTGCCAAACGTTTTTTTTTTTGTTTTTTTTGCCTACCCGTGGAGCCTCCTCCAGAATGGAACGTGGGGGTTGAACAATATGGTGAGGTGTCGGTGTTAACAATACGGCGCGCTGAACATTTCGCGAAACGGATTATGAGAACATGCCTAAGGAGACAGGACTCCCGTGTACAGCCATACAGGCATCTCGAATACAAGCCGAGAACTAACAGACACCATTTTAAGACGCACACGGGCGCACACACTGCCCTTTCTCCATCGTTCATCGAGCCGGCCAGTAAATCCGAGACTTTAATGCAGTCACTCAGACACGTCCTGGGGCGCGTGCGTATGCGTGTGTGTGTGTGTGTGTCTGTGTGTGAGTCCACAGAGTAAGAAAAAAATATATATTTCAAAATACACACTAGGACATTAAACTAAGAGGGACAAGGACAAAAAGGACAAGGTGTAAAGCGCAATATGTACATTTGTGTGTGTTTGACTATTAAAACGGAAAACCCGAGGTCACGAAAGAAGCATATCCGCGTTGATCTTCGATCTGCGAAGGAAAAATAAATGGACCGAACCATTACAATCATTGTTTGCATGTCTACAAAAAAAAAAAAAAAAAAAAAAAAAAAAAAAAAAAAATACAGCCATTATTTTAGATCGCATGCTAGAACTCGTGTACAACAGGAGTGCTGTCACATTCCTTTAATAATAAGAGTAAAGGTAATAAGAAGAATAAGAAGTTTAATGCGAATAATAACAATAATAATAATAAGCCAGAAGGAGGCAATCGTCTTAAATCAGGACACTGACCGTGTGTGAACGAATGGATCATCTGAAACGTTAACGTTTCCATTTATTTATTTATTTATTTATGAATTTGCTCTAGAATCCTAAACACGCAGCTATGAAACAATTTGGAAATCTACGATGTAACCGGAGCCTCCGCTTGCTTTCAAGTGCTGAAGAGAAAACGACTCATTTTTATGAATCGTGAATCAATGGAACGACTCCCCCTTCCTAAGAGCATCCTTATAATCGAGGGCCTCGAGATTTCCAGCTCCGGGATTTGCTGTCCGTGATTTATCGTCTACTCGCGCTGAAGATGAGCCGGGCTTCTGCGAAATACGACACCGTGTCTGCTGGCAGTCTGAGGAGAAGCGTTCTATCTATACAGACAGTGACTCATGCGGCGTGCCGACTGGCCTCGTGCTGGCAGACCGGCTATATTGATCATGAGTGGACGAGCTGCGTTTGGAAGCGCCTCTCGAATCCAGGTGTGAGCTAACTTACGCAGTTGTGCAGTATGGAACCATGATATGTCGTGCTGGAATGTTTTTTTTTTTTTTTTTGGGCTGTAAACACTCCGGAATTATGAAGAAACGTCAACCGAGGCCGATGTTACGTGCATAAGTATCACCCTGTTAATCAATGAATTAAAATTAGCAGGCAGCAGATGACAGCTTGGTCAGCTTATCCTTCAAACTGTGAGAACTACGACTTATTCCTGAAAAGAGAAAAATCGATAAATAAAAATCTCTGACGCTAATCTGAATGAGGAGCGCAGAAAAATCGACCTGCCCTTCGGTCGACTTCTGATGATGCTCCCATGCAGAAAAAGAACAAATGAACACGGATGCAAAAAACGTTAATGGGAAAAAATCAATTGTAGTAATGGACGGATGATCGCGGTGCGGTTCGGACCAGCCACGCCCGACGCTCATTGGGTTTTTTTTTGGAAGCCCAAACAGGGGACAACCCGCCCAGATTCCGTCCCAAACACAAATAATTTTAACTCGCTACATGAACTGCGAGCCATGTTACCTGTTGACAATAACCTTTTAAACCTTCCTAGTATACCGGTGCTGCCGGGAGCCGTCTACCCAGGCAGGGCCAGAGCGGACACGACCTATACGGCTCATGGTGTCTCAGGGGTCTGCCGAATGGCAATAGGTGTTACTGGAACATTGGACGCTCCGAATCTGAATTCACAGAACACTAACTTCCTCAGCTGCACCAGCTCCAGTGTGCGTCCGCTAATTCCATCCCCCCCCCTCACCGTGGACGCTACAGGAAGACTGTTTTCATCATCCTTTTTAATTTTTTTTATTTTTTACAGCATAGCGTGGGACGACAGCTCAGGGTGACGGCTCATGTTAGCATAAACGTCTGCCGGTTTAGTTTTTTTTTTTTTTTACACTCAGTACTCTGCGTGTGGTGTTTTGGCGTCCTTGAGTGTGTTATTGAAGTCCGAGGGATTATCAACGTTTGCATCGGCTGATTAAGGGTTTTTTGTTTTGTTTTTTGTTTTTTTAATTTATCCAAAGGGATCCAGGCATTTATATGGTTAAGAGTGGCTCTTGGGATTTGACCTCGCGACCTTTCAGACACCGGGACCAAAAAAAAAAAAAATCCTAACTGATGAACCTCCACTGTTTACTGTTTTACGTGTTGACGTTTTTTCAGCACACGACTCCTAGGTTTCTTCGCTACAGAGATTTGCACTTTGACAAAAGGCGGAGTTTGTGGCTTCAACTGAAACAGGCCCAGGTGTTCTTTTTCTGTTGCTCACACACGACTCGCATCACACACACACACACACACACACACACACACATACATCACACACACCAGGTGGCGGCGTGGTCAGTAGGGAAGCTGTGAGGAGTCGCAGGTATAAAAATAGTAATCAGGGAGCATAAAAGAGTGTGTGTTGCTGAATTGTGATAATGAGGAACAAGTACATTCTCTACTAACGTCACTTGCTTCCTTGTTATTATTAAACTTTGTTACTTTATTGCAAATTTACAGCCCATTAGGGGTGTAATTACTTTTCGGCATAAAAACGGACAATATTAAAAACATATATTTGTCTATGAAATTACTTCGTTTTACTTTCTTCGCCGCCTCAGGATGCAAAAAAAAAAAGTTATAAATACGATATTGTGATTAACATCATATCTGTAACTCCGCAATCAGACCAAATCCTTTTTTAAATGTTCGTCAAGTTATCGTTTTTGCGAGATAAGGACGGTTCACACATTAAAGCAACAATAAAAGCGGGACAAAGTGGTAAATATTAATTCCATAAAACACACACAAACACACACACACACACATACAATCCAATTGTGCACTTAAGCTAAGCTCGCCTCTTAAAATCAGTTGATCTTAAAACACCCCCCACCCCACCCACCCCCCTTGCCAACTCCATGATGTTCGGCGAGATCACATTCACGTCTGTGGCACTTCAGGAAAACGAGCCGGGGTAGAACGCAACGTACCTGCTCGGCGCGGGCGCCATCTGCATAGCAAGGGGCAACGTTGGGTTCGGGGACGGAGACGTGATGAGTGTGTCGAGTGTGTCTGAATGCGTCGAGTGGGGCGCAAACAGATGTAGAGTGTTTGCCTCTCATCTCCGCCGAGCAGCCTGGCACGGGCCGTGTGGCCAAACACACGCATATGCGAGAGTGCGTGTGTTTGTGTGTAGACACGCAAGCAAGCAAACAAGAGCGTGCGCACACTCACACAAACACAAAATCTATCAAAAGGAAGACTCTTTTTTTTTTTTTTTTGTTGAGGAGTTTGGATGGGCAGCTGGTACTTGAGACTGATGTACTTGCACCCCCTCTTCCTCCTCCTCCTCCTCAACTCCCCCCTTCAGTTGGTATTGGCCAAGATGCTAGAACAGCACCAGACACAGGCAGAGCCAAGGGGTCTAGTGCCAACGCTGCCTGCCAACACACAACGAGTGTGAGAGAGGGAGGGAGTTTTGGAAAGACGGAGTGAAGCAGTCACCACAGACGGAAGAAAGGAACGAAGATGCGAGATGCAACAATCTTGTGCCCTGGTTGTGCAACCTTGTTTGGTTTAGTTTAAAGAAAACACGTCGTCTAGAGATGTACCAACCTCCCAATCGCACTTTTCTTCCAATACAATACCGATCTCATGATACTTCGTGTATCGTCACCAGTGTGATCCTCGCTGGCTTAAGACAAGTTCACTTTTAAAACGGAGTTTAGAACCAGCTAATAAGCTGTTAGGTTTGTTTACAGTCCTAGCTTTGGTTTTGCAAGAGTTACTGACCTTGTTAGCAGGTAATTAATCCAATCCAAACTCCATTATGCCAAAAACTAGCAGCTACAGCTTCTGGTAATTTTATTTTTTGCTGTGGTGACACATCATGTACTCTCTCTGAAATAAAGGTACCAAACTTGTCACTGGCCGGGTACCACCAAGGTACGCTTTTTGGACCTTTATTGTGTATTTTCTACTTGAGAAGCTGCATTAACGGTCCACTTAAATTATGGATATACATGCAGCCTTGCTTGCACCACTCCAGCAACAAGGAATAGTACAATCTGGTACCTTGATTTCTATGAATGTACGCAACACATCATGTATTTCTGGCCATGCCCCCCTTCTTTGCCACCGAGTGAGTCAGCATCCCAACTACCAACACCCTTCCAAAGCTACGAGTGATACCATCATCAGTTATGGGACATAGTTATGGGGCACGATAGTACGATGGTATATCGTACTTACGATCTATAGATTTGATACGGCGTCTCGGTTACACGATTGGATAGTTAAAACACATTTCCATCTATTATCCATCCATCTTCTGTACTGCTTATCGTACACAGGGTCGCGGGGAGCCTGGAACCTATCCCTGGGGACTCAGGGTACAAGGCAGGGGACACCCTGGACGGGGGGCTAACCCATCGCAGGGTACAATCTCACACACCCATTCACACGCTACGGACAATTTACAGATGCCAATCAGCCTACAACGCACGTCTTTGGACTGGTGGAGAAAGTACCCAGTACCCAGAGGAAACGCCCAAAGCATGGGTACCAATGGTTCATACAAATCTCCCAACCCCGTCCCTCTGGATTCACCCCAAGTCATACTACAGCAACCTCTGCTTCTTCATGCAAGGAACTTGAAACATTCTATAGAAAACATGTAATTGCTTATGTGGTGACGTTTTCTGTAAGGAGAAAGTCTTCTGGACGTTTCTCAGTCGCTTGACAAGCTGCGTTTATTTGTCGCGTTGTCTTCAAGAGACAGGCTGGCGAGGGAAGCTACCATTTATAGATGCTCTAATGCAAGCGATAACGAGGACTAACTTGTTTCGCAGACGTCCCTCTTCTGCCGATCGACACAAATTGTGCACAAAATCAAGTTCTACTTGATTTTGTGCTGGATATCCACGAGGTACATGTGTGCATCGAATAAAATGCCAAGTGTACGGTGTTTAAAAACAAAGCAAAACTGCTGTACGAAAAGTTACCGCTCTCCTTCGTGTATTACAAAAGATGGAATACGGTGCTTTGTAACAGAGACAAGGGCTACGGAAATGAGGGAAATATTCTTGCTTTCTCTTTAGCGTATCGGCACACACATACACACAGAGACAAACACACCCAGTACAGGCTCATCCACTGGATCAAATATTAACAATACGCCTGCAGTGAGCATGCTCAGTGCACCTCGGAGAAGCAAACAGCATTTTAACCCCGAGATTGCCGGAGAGTTCCATCAACCTTCGTGTTTATCGTTTTTGTTTCTTTAAGTGTTGGTCATCGTTTTTTTTTTACAGATTAACATCCAAGAAATGTGCCTGTATTAATTTTTTTTTGCCATTGTTATTATTATTATTATTATTATTATTATTCCAAGAAGTGGAAGAATTAGTGGCACTTGATTGATGATCGCCACCATCTCCATCTTCTTCCTCCTCCTCCCAGGATATTATCATGCTGGCTGCACTTCTCTGTTTCCCTAGAGCACGCAAGCGAGTGAGCATGCATCATGGAGAAAGAGCGAGATTACCCAATCAATCTTCCTCAGAGAGAGAGAGAGAGAGAGAGAGAGAGAGAGAGAGAGAGAGAGAGAGAGCGAGCGAGCGCAGCGTTGTATGCGTGAGAAAGCGAGAGAAGCAGAGGGAGAAAATCCGGCACAGTCGAGCTCCTGGTCTGTACACGGCCCGCCTTATCACAGCCATCGGTTTGGGCGATGGTGTTATTGACGTCACGCTGGCTGATTATACGAATGACTGAATAAACATTGCTGCGCACTTTCTACTCCACACCATAACCAAAATATTTACACTGGTATAAAGACGAGCAGTGGGCCGCAGAGGGAACTAAACCTGGCCGCAGCACTACCGGGAGGACTGGTGCACTCTGGGAACCAGTCTGGATTTTTTATTTTTTTTGCGGGGGTAATTCTCGATTCTGATTGGTCAGAAAGTGAAGGTGTAAGGAGACGCCTGAGTGACATTTTTGGAAGGAGTCGCCAGTGTCAGCATTTTGTAACAAGTGTCACTTTAAAAGTTTTCCACCCCGTTAAAGTCATGTACACTGTGTTCGTGTAACTATAAATGGATAAAACGTACAGAGCGTCTTTGTTTAGTGAATAAAAACAGTAATCGTAGGCTGTTATTGGAAAACAAACCAAATGTTACCACACAACTCCACTCTGCTTCGCCTCATTGTTGATTATTTTCCCATTACAGCACGCCCTCGCATGTAGAACCAATGTCTGAACTCCTTACTCCACGTGTGAAACTTTCATACAATTAGTTGAGCGTTACAACACCCCCCCCCCACACACACACACACACACGCGCACACCTCCCCAGCTTCCGGTTATAGTAATAACCATTTGTCAAGATATCACTGAACAGAATTGTTCAAATGAGCATACCAGAGATTCTGACAACTACACAGTGACCTCCTAATCATAACTAAGGAAGTAATGAGGAAGTAGATGTGAGAAAAGGAGATGGAAAGGAAAGCATGTGTTTGGAAGGAAAGAGAGAGAGAGAGAGAACGAGAGAGCGACAAAGACAGAGAAAGACAACAGAGCCAGATGGAGACATGGGCACACTGCAAACAAGTCCGCCGACAGACCTCTCGATCTCAAAGCTGAAGGAAAAGGTACGAAAGCACACTTGCACACGGTGGAGCTACGCCAGGCCATAACCAGCCAAACCCCCTTTTGAAAGAAGCTTTAATCTGAACAAAACGCCCCACCGAAACACTCGCTACTGAATCTTTTGTTCTCCTAAGAGGCCCCGCAAGGATTTATGAGCGCGGGCGTCTTGGGAACGGCGAGCCAAAACGAGGCCTCGGCAAGCGCGCGAGCCGTGCCGGAGCAGCGAGATGAGAGAGGCGACCCCTCATAGATCGAGCGGCTACTCCGAGACAGCTGTGATAAATGGCGCTGGACGGTGCACTGTCCGATCAATGCTCATTATGGCGGGGACGCAGAGAAACCAGGCACCTCTGGCGTTCGGCCAGGCCTCCAATCCCACCAAATCCCCTCGACTTAGCCCCTCAACCGCTCCCGGGATTAGGAGATTAGAGCACTGTAGTCCATTATCTCCCCAGAAGGATAGGAGGAAAGAGTGGGAGATGGCGACGGTGATGGCCAGGATGAACCACACACACACACACACACCTGTGCAGAGCAACTGGCCTGCAAAAAAGAAAAAAAAAAAAAAAAAAAAGGCAGAAGGGCTAAACACATCATAAATCACCCGACTCAAGGACACGCTAGTGGACCTTGCTGAGACGTGCACGCCGAGCACGGTGGCTCTCGAAATACACGCGGGAAAACAGACGCTTTAAAGAGATAAAGGAAAAATCCTCTGAGACTTTCACTTGAAGGGGGGAGTAAAAAAAAAATAATAATAATTTTTTTTAAATACACATACACACACAACCCTTCTCTCCGCTATGATTAGAGCATTTAAGTTGAGGCTTTGGGAAAAATCAGAACCTCTGGTGATGAAAGTGTGGCCTATATTAATCATATTTGACCAGCATTCACCAAATAAATGTTCAGCTCATTACCATTGTCTGGCCCTGATGATTACAGAACGAAAACCGTTTCAAGTCGCAATCACAGAAGAGTAATTTCTCTTCGTTCGGAGCGTCCATCATGTAGCGCGCTTAACTTTAAACGAGGGCCGGTGACGCAATAGTCAAGCAATAAATGTAAAATAAATAAATAAATAAAGCAATCAAATAAAACTTTTTTTTTTTTAAATCATAATAAATTAACCCAAATGTAATCAATCAGCCAGAACGACTGGTTATGAGAAGACGAATGCTGCTGATAAGTTATATACACGCTGTTATATATATATATATATATGTGTGTGTGACCCGCACACCAACCAACATCCCTATTACTCACTGCACATTCACTCTCGCTGTTTGTCCGGATGTGTTTGTTTATCAGAAGTCCACTTAGACAGAGTCCCTATGGTTCGGAAAAATCCGGTTGACCTTCACGAGGGCAACTGAACCACGTTAGACAGTAGATGAGCTTCGGGATTAATAACTTTCTGAAGTCCTGTCTACATGGATGTACATATGGAGGTTTTTGAAAAACGCGTACATGAGCACGCTGGCCCAGGAGGTGGCGATAGAGTGTGATGGACTGTCCTAAGAATAACGGAGTAGTCTGGAGTAGCACACAAATAACAAAAAAAAACGTAAATGTAAGAATTACACTGAATCTCTCTGGAAGGACTTCGTATCACCAGCATCAGCAAGCGTAATCCACATAACATAACATACAACATCGCAATGGCATCTCCGAGACCCCGGGGGTCTAGCTCCGCCCACTCAACCAGAAGCAGTGTTAGCAGATTGGCACTTACATAGTCATGGAAAGCCTTGGCCTCGCTGGAATGCTCGCAGGTCTCGCGTCTGTCCGGGGCGGCGCAGTACAGATCCCAGAACACACTGCAACGAGAAAACATTACGTGTTCTGAAGTGGAACGATTACAGTTAAATAAGGATTTGTGGTGTCTATAACTCAAATGGATGAGAGGCAGCAGCTTTGTGAGATGGAGGGAAGGAGGCGGGGCTTCCAAGAGGCGTCAGTTAATATCGGCGTGTTCTGCACGTCAACCGTTCCAGAGCCATATCTCGGATGGGTTGTCACTGCGGGTGAAAACTCGTAGCGGCGTACTCTGATGCTAGAACCAGGAGCTTCTGGAGGTTTCGCGTTAAACCGCACACTCGAGCCAGGAACTTTTCCATCTGCGCTGCTTTCCGTTTAAAAGGTGCAATAAATGATGCACGGCCCTCCGATTCTGCTGAAACTCTCTGTCCACTTGGCACGAGCAGCAGGTTACGGATCAATTAAGCCAGGGATTTCCTCAATTAAGTCCACTCAGGTCCTCCAGGGCCGCCGAGGGGGAGCACAAGGGTTCCTTCCAAATGGCATTTTAATTACTGCACTGTAACTAAGTACCTGTTTAACACATCCAAATTAGATCACTCCTGGTCTTTAGACATCGATTTAATGGATAACCAATAAAGCTACAGGGGGTGGAGAGGAAAAAAAAAAAAAAAAGAGAGAGAAGATGCAGGACTGGGGCGAAACATGACGTACCAGTTGACGAGATGCGTTAGATGCTTCAGAATTGGTCGTGAATCGTGGTTTTTTAGGTTAAAATAAATAAATAAATCAGGGTTCAGGATTGCGTCTCGGGTGCGTTCGAGCTCTCGGTGGATTTTTTCCCTCCACGTTGAATGTTTACTGGGATGAGGAACATTCCATTTAAAAAAAAAAAAAAAAAAAAAAAAAAAAAAAGCAGGAAAATAAGAGCGGGCGAACCGGACTCTTTGTGCGTGGGGGTGGGGGCCATTAATGGGTAGCAGAAACCAAAAACAGACGGGAAAAGGAGAGAAAGATTCCATAGCCGACGTCCATACGGACTGGGGAAAGCTTCTCTGAAACATGGTGGTAGGTGAAAAAAAAAAATTCCCCGGCAGATATCTAATATACCCGTATTTTTCATTTCCTTAAAGACATTTTCTAGAAGGTTCGGTTGAAATCGTGACTTCCTGTATACGACTATATTTCTGAATCGGAACGTGTTATTAATGAGCTGTTTTTACGCCGTTAAAAAAAAAAAAACATGTATTGGTCGTTTAGGACTTTGGGAGAACTAGCGAATAAGGATGCGGCTCGTTTGAGAATAAAACTTGTTGAGGAGACGGCGAGAGGGCGTGAAACTTTGTTAAGAACTCACCTATCGAAATGGTTGAAATTTCTAACCCACCAGTCGACTGCAAAAAAAACAAAAAAACAAAGCTATCTATCGCGCTTTTAATTCCGGCAAATCCTGCATTCACGCGGGGTAAGCTGAAAAACGCTCCCTGCTGGCGTCCTGAATGACGTCACGGTGATTCTTTAGACATTTAACAAAGTGCCGACTGTTCATCTAATTGGAGGAGCCGCATTTTCATGTCAGTTACCATTCTTTCAGGACTTGGCTACGCCTTAAGGGCATTAAGGCCATCTCCTACAGGCAGGAAACGACCTCGGGGGGCGACAAAAGCGGCCTAATATACCCTGCGTTCCCCCTGATGGAGTTTACGGTCGTCTTTTGCATGTGTATGCAGGTTCGTTTCCATGAGACGAACCGGAGATGACGACCGCAGGTGAACTCTAGATTTCTCGTTCGATCGATTTACTCAGGAACTTCTCCGGAAGTTCTCAGATGCGCGAGTCTGTTTTTTTTGATACCGAGGTTTAGCAGGCAAGTCGAGGCAAACCTGCTGCTGAGTGAACACACTTATGATTGGTGCAGAAACCGAGTAACGAGATGTACAAGTGGTCGAGATCCGTCCACCTTAAATCCTCAACACATAAAATGAATAGATACATTTTTAAAATGCAATAATAATACTAAATTTGACATTTTAATGCCATTTGGCAACCGGTTTTGATGGTTCTAGGTATGATATCTCAACCTCAAACGTGACACTCCTCATCTTTTCCAACTTCGTCTTTCGGATTTTTATGTTTACTCCTAATTGTGTCCTCCTTTGTATAATTAAGCTCTTTTGTATATTCTGTATTTCTTAATGGTGCACTATTATAATTACTTTTTGCTTCTGTTACTTGTCTCCTTTTGTTACAAAAGATAAAAAGTTTTTTTTTTTGTTTTTGTTTTTTTTACTTCCACCTTAAACCTTGAAAATTCAAATAAATAAAAATCATACACCTGTTGTGGAAATGCTGAAATGTTTATAATCCACAGATCTGTGTGGTGCATCTATTAATGAAATCTCTGATTTCTGCTTCCTATAATTTTAACAACATACAAGATTTCACACAGTGTCAAGTGTTAAACGCCTAGTTATTGATATGGTAACTCAACTGCTTCCAGTCAGTTTGTATTATTATTATTATTATTAATTTCGGACCAGGATATTCACGCCATCTCATAAAAGTGTATTGTGACGTCATTCATCACGGTACCAACGTAACCTCGTCAAGCACTTCCTGGAACGTGTAAACAATCTTTTGATGAACCTCTCTTTTAAGTATATTAGCGTGCGAATCAGGAGGTGATCGATGGGCTCAATCCTTTAATTAAGCTAAAAGAAATAAAGGTTAAGTGAGCTGGTCAGAAGAAGGCATCGATAGACGGGTGAACAAATGATTAGGAGGGGGAGATCTTAGGAGGTGGAAGGTCGGGGGCGGGGGGGGGGGGGGTCTGGTTTTAATGAAAACCTGCATCCCTTCTTGGCTCTCGGTGAACTCTGGAAACCTTGAGGCTGTTGCCCCCGTGGCCCGTCGACCGGCCTGCCCCCCCCCCCCAACGAGAGGAGACAGGACGAGGATAAAAAAAAAAAAAAAAAATTAAAAATTGACCCCAGGGAGGTGGGGATTTGGTCATCGCGCACAAAGGAGAGTGGTATGCAAAGAGTTAATCCGCTCTCTTGGGGTGGAGAGTGGGGGGGGGGGGGGACAAAAGGACACAGCCAGAGACAAAGGTTGGTGGTGGGGGTAAGAGCGAGGGCGTGTCCTGCCTTCACTACACCATCTGTGGCTTTTGTTTTCGGTCGGTGGGAGGGAACACGCAGGCCACCTTCTGATGCGTCGCTGTTCGTTCAGGTATCGTGAATTGGGAGAAATATGATTCTCCTGGGATTGAGGGATGAACAATATTGATGGTGATCAATATCGGACGGGGGAAAAAAAAAAAAGAAGAAGGAAATGTGACGTACCACCACCATGAATGCAGGAATCCTGGGGGCTCTCCCAGAGTAATGTTCTTCTCCCACCGGATCTGAAACAACACACACACACACACACACACACACACACACACACACAGAGAAAGATAAATGTTAGGTGTTCCAAACACGCTTCCCATTGCACCATGTTTAAGTCGCCTATTTCTGGCACCGACGCAGACAAAACGAATTGTCTCATTCTTTCTCCTAATGGACCGGAGAGCATCTGATCTCTATCTGTATACAACAAGCGCGGCTTCCAATACGTCCCTCAGCCATCAAGCCCGTAAATATTTCTCTACAACTTACAGGGTATCTCTCTGATTGGCGTATCATCACCCCCCCCCCCCCCCCCCGGGGTTTCTCCGCTCTACCAACACAAAGAGACGGAGCTGTGCTTTTCCTGCTTTCCCTCCAACTAGGTGATGTTTATGAGAAACGTAGGAAATACACCCGCTGTGCAAAGATGCTGTTGTTTCACAGAAGTGCGGCGGTACAGCAGCTCAGTAGTCAGTACCGATCTATGGTTACTCCTGTTTCCAAGTTATAACTAAGGATCCAAACTCCAAAGTCTGACATAGATTTAGTAGGCCACAAATCTGGTGGAGAAACAAGGAGTAGTCGATCAGTATTCCTTTCTCTTAGAGGAAAACAATCAAAGACACTGTTACCACGCGAGTGTTGATTCCTTTATGTATCGAAGCCATTTATTCCTGTTATACGTCATCAATCTGGGAGCGAGTTTTAAAATATTTTTTTTAAAAACGTCACGCTTTTTAACCATTTATGGTTACTTGTAATGTTGTGGAAAGTCCCTTGCCAACCTCTTTTTCTCTTTTGTGAAACTATTAAGACAAATTAAAAAAAACAACAACTCATTGTTACTCAGAAAACGCAAAATCTGGAAGACTTTCCTGTGGAGGAAAACGTACTGGAGATCAGTATTATATTATGTGTTTAGATTATGTGGAGCTTCTACCCTGTTGCTATAGAAACAATAATCTATCACAACATGCACTACTGTGCTATTTTCTCTTCTTGTTAAAAAATAAATAAATATAGATTTTTAAATAAAAAAATGCATCCACACCTACCGACCAATCAGATTCGAGAATTCAGCAGCACTGCGTTATAATACAGATGACAAACTTTTCATTGCTTTCGTTCCTAGTTCTGTTTAAAGTGAGCGAATTATGATATGCATAATTATGACATCCTATCAAATGTTTGCCCCACTACAGGCGAGAACCACTGATGCAGCGATCGGGCAAAGTCAAGTTAATTAATTTCACCCCCAATTAATTATCGTTTTTCCACACACCGCTCTATCTTCAGGGGTTTGTTTACCGTTTAAAACAAGCTATCTGGGAGCATGATGGACTGCGTAAGTGTTCTTGACCCAAGGGTTCAACTGGCATTGCGATGCTTTTCGCTCGCTGGGATATACAAACGCACAAACACACACACACACACACACACACGCGCCACACTCACCTCAGACAAGAAGGTCTGTGCAGATTTCTGAGCGCCAACATGTAGCAAGTATTCGTAGACGTATAAAGCCAACCTGGGAAGCAAAATACAAGAGAATAACTGCTTAGTTTATATACATATATGTAATCCTTGTACCAATAAACCTTAAAACAATTAACAAAGGTTTTACATTCAAGATGGCTATGAAGGTTCCATAATTAAAAATTTTTTAAAAAAACAATACTTTGGATTAGTTCATTAACAATTAACCAACAAAGCAAAATTTCAGGCTGAAGCAGAAGTCACGTGAGCCATTCATCAGAAGAAACAAATACACTTGCATGATGCGATGGTGCAAAGGATGGAAAGACCTCATGTTAACGGGGTGGACGTGCTAGCTAAAACACGTTAACTAGCTTGGCCAGGTAAAAGGACGCTCCAGTGAGCTAACAAGAGCCAAATGCTTTATTTTGCTGCGGCTTTTTTCGCAATTTGGGGGAAAAACTACTTAAATTGAGGAATTTGCGGTTGCACGAAGTTGCACGAAGTTCCACGCACGTGACTCGAAGAGGGCTTTGGCTGAATACGCGTTGTTATGACATCACACAAAGCGTCTTGGCCCAAATCCGCGCAGAATCTGTGGTCATTTCGAAAAACTGCAAGCTCCTCCGAACGTTGCGGCGTTTGCTTGATTTTGCGATCATTTTCACAAAATCGCTAAATCCCGGAGGGACCGAGTAATGATGCACGGTAAGTGCGTAGATGATTATAAACCTCATTTAACAACATTTCTAACGCGCCAACATTTCATTGGAGACAGAAAGTCGCTGGCCAACGGTTCGGCTACGAGACGTCATGTTCGGTCCTCGCATCGCAAGTAAAAGTTATTACTTAAGTCCGGCTAGTGTTCTTATTCTCTCTTGACGCGTTTAAGCAAGAACGTCATATTACCGAGTTGCACTCGATTTATTTTTGAAAAGATAGTCGGTCATCCGTTCACGTTGAGTTCTACTGTTAAACAGATCTCGTCGTCCGATGGGTGTAGCGGAGTACGAGGTAAGATTCGGAACGAGATGCTCACGCCGTAGTGAAAGTCAGCAAGGAGTGTTTTTTGTTGTCTTTGGTTGTTGAGTCATTCAGGCAACTACAAATAAAAAAAAATTAAAAAACAAATAGCCCAGACACGAAATCTGCTTGACCGGGGTAACTGACTTGTCCACCTCAGTGCAAGACATATACACGGGGACAATGAATTATCCACAGTGCCAGGATACGGTTACAAACTGCAAGGTTACTACGACTTTTATGTTACGAAGGAAGCATTAAAAACCTGAACAGGTCCTATTTAAACCTTTGCCCAATGCCCAACGAGTTCGTTTTTGTCCTGGTTTTCTCCCATCCATTGATTCCATCATTTGTCCATCCATGCTGGCAATTAACCAGCTACCAGAGTGCCACGGCTAAAGCTTTCTTCCATCCTCTCTGCTTCCGTATACCCACAAAGAAAATAGCCCCGGCTCTCTTGACCAAATTGCTGGGTTGTTTGTGTGTTTGTTTTTTTGCTTTATATTTTTGGAGGAACACTGCTTTTCGTCTGCCTGTTCACAGTCGACCAAGGAGGAAACTCTGCGGGAGGGCGCAGCTCTGTGTCCGAGGTCCTCTTACTGCGTTTAGAAAAGTCTGAATAGGTCTTTGCGAGGATCACTAAGGGCATCCGAGTCTACAGACATAGTCGTGAATGGTGCCCAGCAAGCTTGTCAAACGGTTCAAGGTCACGTTCAATTAAAGAATGAAAAATGTTCATGACCTGAAGCAATGACCATTACTACTTTAAACTACACTTTGTCTGTTTAAAAATGTACTGTTAGAAATTCTAAAGAAAATATGCTGATGGTTTTTCGATTGTTTGGTGTTTTTTTTTTTTTTTGTGGTGATGACCCCCCATGATCATGGTATGCCATAAACAACTAGGAAGAATCCTCTAATCAGCCTGGTCACTGACTACGTGATAAACCAGAAGACAACAGACAGGAAGGAGACTTACACATACACACAAGCTTAGCAAAGGCGCGAGAGAGTGAGCAGAATGGCAAACGTCTCCTGCTGAGAGATGTGGGAAAGGGGGGAAACTCAACGACAGCCATAAACACAAGGATGAGGGTTTCAAACAAAAACCCCTTTCTAAAAACTTCTGTTGTTAGTGAGTGGTTATTGCAGTTGGAGGAAGTTTCGTTTTAAAGGCCACTGTGTGATGAATGCACAAAGTCTGACTAGAACGTGGATTAAAAAGACTCCAGGTAACCTCAGTCGCATATATGCAGCCTAGAGAAGCAAAGATATGGACTAAATTGTTGGACTACACCATTATATTGACATGTAGAACACAGCAGCAGAAGACCACATTAGGATCCACTCTCATTAGCAAAGAACAGGAATCTGAGGCTACAGTGGAGAGTGGCTTCACCAAAACTGGAAAACCACTGCCTTGTTCAATTTGAACTGTCCAATTTTGGCGAGTCTGTACCCACTTCAGCCTCTGATTCATCTTCTTGGCTGACAGGAATAGAACCCGATGTGGTCTTCTACTGTTAAAGCCCATCCACCCTTCAGGTTCGACATGTTGTGTGCTCTGAGCTGCTTTTTCTGCTCACCACAGTTGTAAAGAGTGGTTGTGTGTGTTACCATAGGCCTTCCTGTCAGCTCAACCCAGTCTGGCAATTCTCCTCTGACCTCTCTCCTCAACAAGGTGTCTCCACCCACCTGGCACCAACAACTACGCCACAACCACATTCAAAGTCACTGACATCACGTTTCTCCCCACTCTGATGTTTGATGTGAATATTAACTGAAGCTCTTGACCTGTATCTGCATGATTTTATGCATTACACTGCTGCCACAAAATTGGCTGATTGGATAGCTGCATGCTGGTTTGGGCAAAAGATGTGACTGGGCAGAAGACTGCACGAGAGAATCTGAGATGTATAGTATACATTAGTAAATGGTTATTGCAATAATCCTGCAATGAGAAATGTGCATCAGGCTGGGAACCAATGCCCATCCACTCAAGCCCCCCAAAAAAGTCATGGGTGCAAGACGTTTTTACTCAGAAATTAAGCAATATAAAAGATATGATAGAGTCCATATTTGACGTGACTATATGACTAATACATCATAGCACATTTCTTTTTGTTTTATTATTGTCTCACACTTCCAATGTTCTCACAGTTTAAAAACATTCACCTGAATTGAAGTTGAAATTGAGCTGGCTTTTGGTCAGGCAATATTTTTTAATTCACCATTGAACAATTTAAGATTTCGCTACTTTTCCTGTAGCATAATTTGGAGACGACTTACAGGTTCAAGCCTGAATTCCAGGCCTACTGAAACTGTGTGGCTTAAACCATTGATTTTCAAGAGAGGGAGGAGTGATAAAAATTTAACTGCTAGGACTTCCATATGTGTGGATGTGGGAGGGATGGGGGGTGGTAGCTTAGCTGTGAGATGGGAATAGAGACAGATCCAGAATAAGAAGGTGCTGGACCGAAGTCAGTTATCTGGTTGAGACTTGGTCCCTGTTTTAACCACCAAATGTAACTGTAGTTAAAAAATAAATAAATAAGAAAAGAAAAGATACCATTTTCATGGAAAGCTACAATTTCTTTTTTCCATAATAAAATCAAAAATCAAGCATCTACACAATGGCACCAGAATGCTGTTAAGAGGAATGTTGAAAAAGAACCACCTTGAGAACACAATTTTGAAACACCTGTGTCTTGAAACACATTCATATACCAAATAATAATAATAATAATAATCACAGAATCCCTCCTCTATTCAAATTCCAATATTCAAACCAAACTAACCCTATTCAAATCTATTCCAAGAGGAAAAAAAGCACTCTCGGTCTGCGCTCAGCTCCTCCTCCAATTCAAATGGCCGCATCCCGATGGTAGAGTATGCAAATCTGAAAGAGCGCGGTATTCTCAAGAGGTGAAGAAGCGGCAACGATGACGAGGAATTCTTGCTGACACAAAACTTGGCTTTCTTGCTTCTCGAAAAACCTGAATAGAGGCTTGCTCGAGGGAATGCTTGGGGGGACAAATCCATCACAACTCCTCATTGCCTCCCTTCTTCCCTCCCTCCCGCTTTGCCGCCTTAGTGCCTTTGCCCCAGAGAGCCATGCCAGGCTGAATGTAGAGGGCTGACTGTAGCGCTGATTGGGACTTGCAGGTCTAACAGGCTTGGAGCTCAAGGGTTCATTCTAAGAAAGATGGTACAGGAGGGAGTGACGGGACATTAGACTCCCTATTAAGTGAGAGAAAGTGCTACAAGATGGTACAGCAAGGAGTGACAGGACGCGAGACTCCCTATTAGCCCCTGTTGGAGAACGGCTTCACCGGGACACCTTGTTTCTCTGTGGGGAGTCTTGTACACAAGGGGAAGATTAAACACAGGTCAGGATGCTTGGCTTGCAACGTAATGCCAGGTGCAGCAGTCGCAAACCGGTGTTCCCTTTTCTTTTTCTTTTTTTTAAAACCCCCAGCCTGATGCTTACAAAGTGGGATCACAAAGCAGATACAGATGAACGATCTTTCATTTATGATTTCGAATTTGAATGCATTAAAACAAATCGGAGAACGTCTGGGATGCCAGAGTCCTGCGGCATAACTGCACTAATCAACGTGGTGTACGTACCGAGACGGGGACACCATGCTGATTCCTCAACGTCAAAAAAAAAAAAAAAGGCCTACATTCTCTGAGCACACCTGACACGTCGCCCGAGGCCCTTGAACAAAAGGCAGTCTTAAAACATGGATGAAGCCTGGCTGCATGTAAGAGCCCTTCAAAGGGACGGTTAGGAAAATCGTGTTTCCAACCCTCCCGTCAATAATTCAGCAAGGACGCATGGATAAGAGAGCATCCCTGATCAGCAGTTCTCACCCCTGGTCCTGGGGTACCTCTGCTCACATTACTTCATGTACCTGATCCAATTAATCAGCTAATGGGGACAACTTTGGCTGTTTTCTGAGCAAGGAAAATAGTCAAATGTACAAGGCTTGGGAATACTATTGTGATATCTGGGCTTGTCGAGCACAAGACACATATTATTATCCCATTTTTGGTTTTTATCTACAAGCCATGTTTACAGTTTAACAAAAGATTTTTGGACACCTCATTAGAAAACTCTGGTTCCCAATTAAGCCACAAAATTTTTACCCCATGATGGCAAACCAAGACTCTCAGCAGTGACCGTAGACGACTATCTGCATTTGACAACAACCAACCAAATTCTGCTTCCTCTCAGCAAGAGAAACATTACGGCAAAGGATTAGAGCATGTAAGCCGCATCACTGTTGCTGGATGCAAATAACAACACTCAGTTAAAACCAATCTTCAGCTAATTCAATATGGCTGCGTGGCTGACCGGGCGTCATGCTCGTTCGCAATTAGCAAGCAAACTTGTGAGCTAAAGAACCAGTATCCTGGCTGTATGCCAGTCTACTGAGAAAACTGATATGGCAAGGAGTGCTCGGAGATTGTAATCGTTAGACGGGCTGCGTTTTTAACGTCCTGGCTATCTCTACTGCGTGGATACGTTCCTAAATGCGCCCGTAAAACAGTCCGGACGTGAGATCTGCACAAGTGAGATCTGCAAAGTAAGACATTTTGTACATCTTATCATGTAACCTTGCTGTGGTGTAACAATTTACTCGTTACAGACATGACATCACCTGAACCTTTGGAGATTGTTTTAGAGTAGTTCTTGGCTTAGATTACCGAGCAAATTCTAAACTTATTGACGAAACAATCCCAGAGAAATGACATGGTTTTGGAATTACCGTCTTGTTTAAAACAATGCTAACACGCAACTATTTTTGTCACCGTTGGTGGTGGCAATACAGGTCAATTTAAAACGACACGAATGGCCAATCATTAATTCCAGCCACCAGCGACATCGTGCTACACGACTCTAACTCCCGGCCACCTCTCAAAGATGACTCTCTGGATACATCTTCAAAATGTTCCAAAGATGGTGGGAAGATCTGAAACCCTGTGGCATGTATCCTCAGCTAAGACAATTATTTGCGGTTTGGTTCGTAAAATAATTCAAACCCAATGAGCCTCAATGCTCATGCTGGATACAACTGGATAACTTCGTAAACTGTTCGTAGGAGCTTTTACACAAGAAATGTGGTATACGTGAAAATAAATTGGAAAAACATTCATATCCTATGAGAACTCCTGAGTTTGTGCAAATTTACATACAAGACGACTCACTAACGTGAACCCTGACTGATCGTATGAAAATGGAATAAAATTGTATAACTGGCAACAAGTTACCTCTCATCTTTAAATAGGGATTTCGCCGTTAAGTTTAAACATGATACAGTCGCTTAAGTATTTCAGTAACACGTTTGAATTTAATGAAATTTTAATATGGAACGAGAGTTTTACTAATGACCAAAGCAACTAAATAAATTATGACAAATAACCAAAACTAGCCATTCGATGAAAACAAAAGTAATAGCACCCTACAAGACGAGTTAGTGCGTGTCTATTGTAGCAGACGTGGTGCACTAGAGGAGTTGCACTACTGGAAGATTTACTCTTCCAACATTTAGTAGCCATCTTGTTTTTAGCTCTCTTTGAGCTTTGCCTTTTAGGGAGTTTTTGTGGGCAGGGCTACAAGTAAATCAGCTATGCCATGAACTTGCTTGACATTTATGAAAAAGATCAGCATTGGTGAAACTTTTTGTAAATCCGACAGTCCATTCGGTTTTGGCCTACGAAAGCATTTACCCAAAGGTTAAGAAATTATCGTGATACGGTATTTGTAAATAGCGGCACCTGCCACAGTTCTAGCGGATTAAACCAGTCAGGGCGACTCGCCAGCCCAGCTTAGGGAGTGGAGGCAGTGGTAACACTATCAGTAAAGCAAGAGATTGTGTAAACAATTGAAGCTGAGACTCCAGCACACACACACACAGCAGGGCAAAGTGAACGCAGTCTCAGAGAGCGTACGCTCTCAAAGACTTCTGGGAAACAAGGAACTTCTTGAAAAGTTGAAATGTGCACAGCCTGTGACATTCGCACCGCACTGGACAGACAAGTCAAGCACTGAACGTTATAGCAATGTTTGAAGATCATAACTTGGAGATTAGCTCTAAGGAGTGGACACAAACAAAGCAAGCCTGTGCCCCCAGCTACTACCCCATCCCACCCCCCACAAAAAAAAGGTTTCTGGAGCCATGTTCAAATTCACTAGTGCCTACACTTTGCACTTGCACTGTGATCTGACCCCTATGGCAGCCTTAATTAAATGCACCAGTGATGTTCTCTGAATGTAAATGTCACCATCATATCATGACATGATCACAGGACCAGGAAACCCAACAACCTGTGTGTGTGTGTGTGTTGCTACCTTTTATTAAAACATGCACACTGCACTGTGTGTGTGTGTGTGCATGTACGCATGCATGTATGGACACAGTGTTAATGCCCAGTCCCTAAACTAGTTGTTGAAGTTCTATGCTTGAGGTATTGCACTTATGCATGAAAGGCAAAAAAAAAAAAAAAGTCCATAACACGAACCACGAATCCGCTGTTAACATAAAGACTTTGCAAACTTTTGCAACTGCAAAAACAGTATAAACTGATAAAAGTGCATTAACAGAGTAATGCAAAACTGATCAGGTGACGTTGCAACACGCATATGTATGATAAGTTGCATGCTAATTTGCATGCACGCGCCTTTTAAATGTTATTAAACGTTGCACCACGGATCCGTTCCCCGTGCACGGAGACAATGTCGACTAGATGCAGAAATTGCACGCGGGTCTGTGTAGGATTTTTTTTAAAATTATTATTATTTTCTTTGTTGTTGTTTTTTTTAATTGCAAAATGTCTGCCCATAAGCGCTACGTTAACTTAAAATAAGCGCGCGAGACGCGTCGCGAGAAGCTCACGAGCTGTAAACAACGATAATTTTTTTTTTTTTTTTTTTTTAAAAGTCTTTTCGGGGCAGCGCGTGACCGTTTAAACGAAGAAGAGAAAAAGAAAGACAAGGGAAAAAAAAAAAAACACACACTCGACCGAAATCACAAACTATAAAAGAAGGAGAGAGTGACCAAAAACACAACTAAACACCGAAGTTTGAACAAGTTTGTAAACTAGTTTTCTGGCTGCGCTCGTGCAGGTAAGTTAGCTTAACGCTTAACGTTAACGGCAGGTTTGGTTTCCGTGACAACGCACAAATTTTGAACTTACTTCTCTCGCGCTTGGCTATCGGACGGCACCACGGCTCCTTTCCCTTTGGCGTACATGTTGGACTCCGTTTTTGAAAGATTTTTAAGCCCGTACTCGACGCCTGTCAAAGAAAGCGGCCAGGAAAAGGCTCCATCTCCATAGCTACCCAGGGTAGTGTGTGGTTTTCTTCCTCCTCCTGTTTTTTTTTTTTTTTTTTTTTTTTTTTTTTTTTTTTTTACATCTCCAACATCGGCCACAAATCAGGCACAGTTTCTACCGGGGGGGACTTGAAACAGTCCGCCGCGAGAGCTTTTTTTTTTTTTTTCAATCGCTGTTCCGGGAGTTTACTCGTCCTCCCCCTGCTGTGGAGAAAGGGGGGGTTTCTTAAAGGGGAACGCACACCAAAAATTACCTGACACACGCCACAACTTTTTCAACTCATTCCGTCATAATTCTTTGTTGGCCAAAGAGGACGGTTTGGTTGATTTGAAAGGGTGCTTTCACATGTGCGTCATTTAGTCCGTTTGAATCAAATCCTGGTTCGTTTCCCCCCTTCCCCCAAGTGAGAACTCAGCAATCATCACACCGGTGTGCGAACCAAAACAACCGGTCGGAGAGCGAGCGCCTGAGCGAGGTGGTCTCATTCCGGGTTGCAGATGACCCCTACCCTGGTTCGAACGAGAAAGCGATTCGACTCTGAATCAACCCAAACAAACAGGCCTTTGTATTTTGGGTTCCGGGTGGCAGAATCATGAGGCGCAAACTGAGCCAAAGGACAAAATGAAATGACATGTGTTCTGGAAATTTGGACCGACTTACAAAAAAAAAAAAATACAAATTTTACTAATTTATTTACCACAGACTCCGTGTTCTCACATTTGCCAAAGGGCTCTTGAAACAATCCAACCAAATGTTGTGTATTTTGGGTTGCATCCAGTGTTTTCTTGTACACGTGAGCTGCTAAACTGATCCAAAGGACAGAGCTTTAGTGCTACAGAAATGCCATGTGTTCTGGAGATTTGGACCGACCAACAAAAAGAACACACAAACTGTTTTAAACGAGTTATTTATGTAATTACCTACTCATTTATTTAGTGCCGACTCTGTGTTCTCTGTGCTCAGATGATTTTTTTGTGAGTTTGAAATGCACTTGGGGGGAAAAAAAAAACAAAAACCTTTGTTTACCTTTTTTCCAATGCGGTATTTCTAACGAAAAATTGAAAAAGGGTTTTAATGAGTGGCTTTTTTAAGCCCTAAGCACCCCTCAACCAACAATATTTTGGGTTCATTAAAAAGGTGCACTGTGAAATTAAAGAAAAACAAATAGCAAGTTAAGCGAAAGTCTGAATTTTCGCTCTGATTTGGACTTTGTAAACGAAGTAATCGGTGTGAAAGGCTGTTGTGTAGAACAACCAACATTTAAACACAATCCAATCCATGTGAGGACGATTTAGGTGACGCTGCCAATTTAGAGGTAGCCTGTAAATCACACTGCTGTGCTGTAGTTTATACAAACCTGACATGGGTCTATTACTCCCACCTGATCCAGCGTCATGAAGGATGTTACCATTAGCCGGTGAGCTGGATTGTATGTGTTCGGAGAAGGAAAGGAGTGTAACTGTTCCAGTCAGTCAGTCTTCCAGACTGGATTTGCAAAATCCTGCCTGAAATACTTTGGGTGGGTCACCTTACTCCATCCTTCTCTAGAGCAGATTGGCAACTTCAGAGGGTTTTAGGAAAATAATCAATGCCAGGGTGGTGTGATATGGCCCAATGCGAAGAAGCGCTAACAACACGTCCAGACGCAATCTATTAACGAATTTTAACGTCCACAAGTTATAGCAGTTATAAACAGTGGTTTCCTCACCAGCCTCGTATTTCTCTTTCTTGAAATTACTAAGACAAAAAAAAAAAAATGTCATGTTACCAAGAATGCTTTGACACTGGAGACTCCCTCCATAAATATTTGTCTTCCCGAAAACATCACCATATGAATAATGATATGTTAGGTTTTTTTTTTTTTAAACAAAAATACTTTTAAAAAGTCTGTTTATTGTTTGGCCTTAGGTTATGTGAAGCTTCCACCCTAAAACATAGAAGTCCCACAGAAAAATGAGTTGTTACTACAGAAATGGTAACGTATCAGAACGAGCTCAGTAATAGAACTATGTGAATTGGATTACTGCCAGAGACACCCTTATAGAAGAATCATCAACAGCTTCCAACCAATCAGGTTTGAGATTCAGTGTAATCGGTGTTAAGACTTGTATGAATGCGGGTTCTTATTTTTATGCGCATGAGAAGGTTTTCAACGCGACTGCTTGCGAACTTGCTAACATTTCAGATTCGGTATTCAACAAGCAAACTACTATAGACTTGTCGGAATTACAAGTTGTTGGAATTTGTATCCATTTCCATAATATCTTTGTTGTACGTGCATGCCAGCATAACAGCGTGTGGCCTATAGACATAGTCATCCCTGTGTTGTACCCAGCCCCCTATACAAAGCATCTGGGAGACGCCCCTGCTCACAGGAGGGGCCCCGTTTGCGGTACACAACTTCCCGAGACTATAGACATCTTGAAAAGTACAGGCATTGCATTCTGTAGGATGTCGTGGTTGACCACAGCCCTACACACAGTAGTGTTTTTCCCCTTCTCACACACCAAAGTTAGCTCATGAAAGCCTAGGTGATTAGCTGATCAGTCGAATCAAGTGGCCCTCTAACACCGGATACTGAGGCTCAACTGAAATATGAAAATTATTATTAACAAATTTGAAAATGTCCAAGCTTTTCGTTAAGATTTCCTTTGTTTGTTAGTCGTAGCTGATTTTCATCCTTGGTCTTCTCCGTTGTTCAGTGCCTACCAACTTGAGTCTTTTAAAGTTAGCGTTTGCTTCCTGTGTTGCGCTTGTAACTACACTGAAGAATGAACTCAAGAGCCATGAGCTATGATTCATCCTTAGTCAGGCTGAGCTATTTACGCAATTTCAGCCTTGTAATTTATTGACAACAAAAACCCCGAACAATTCTACAAATTTCATAAAGTCACATGGATTTGTATAGTTTTCTCAGTCTTATCAGGTGTACGGCGAGGTATATTCGAGTTACTTGCTCCTGGTGAGAGAAGGATGCCTGTGGGGCACTATGGAACAAGTTCATTTTGTTTGCTGTAGCTCATTAGCTTGACCACACATGCTGGGTTTGCTCCTGTTTATCCAAAACATCCTGCGGTCTCTCCTGGCCTCCCTTCCGGCCAAAGCTCACTCTGAGTCATGGCTACAGGAACTGCCTCAGGAACTGCCTCGCCTTACGTCTCACGAGATATTATCGGATTTGCTGCGAAGGAACATCACGAGCCTTTAATCCTGAGAAGTTGTCTTTTGCGTCCCGTACACTAACAGCAAAGTGGATGCTCCTCCACGTTCAGTCTGATATCATGTCATGTGACAACCCCCTGGATCCTGAGAAGATGCCATTGGCTACCTTGGTATAAGAGCAGAAGGATGCTAGATGTTTCTCCACATTAAGTTAAGTTTTTGTCTTTTTAAGTTAGTTCACTTGGTTTTTACGTCACACTGATTTTATATTGGCCATTGGTGTTTTACATTTCTTTTGGGTCTCATGGATGTCGTTTTACAGATGTAGGACGTGCAAGAGGAAATATAGACAACCAGTTAATAATATGCAAGGGCCAATTAGAAGACAATGTGCAAATCAAAAATAAAGACTTGATAAAAGTCTACACTTCAAGTGCCAAATCCTGAGGAAGCAATGTCTAAGACAGTGGAGACAGATGTGCATCCCTGGCCCAATTTGTCAGGTATCTTCAGCTTTAATGCTTCACAGCTCAACATCCAACCTGTGGAAACATGTACAGGTAAGCCATTAGCTAACATGCAGCTGATAATGGAAGCGGTGTTCACTTCAACATAGCACACTTGGTTAGTTAACATAACTGTTTTTAAAAAAAAATAATACTAATAATAAATTAAAGTAATTACCCAAGTAGGTTTTCACCAAACGACTCTTTTCACTCGAGTCATTTTCTTGATCAGTCCTTTTACTTTTACGCAAGTGAATTATTACTACAGAAGCAGTATTTTTACAGTGTGTTTTGTACTCACCGCTAATATGCCAACACCACACCTTACAGCAAGGTTAATAAACCGATTTTTTCCCTGACATTATATGTCCTTATGGAGCCATTACCAATTTTAGACCCATTTCCACTGTTTTCTACCGTTCCTTGGCATGAAAAATATTCCCTAAAATTGAAACTTACTTAAACATGCCTGCGCAATTTCTTATTGAGCTAAGCTCTCTAGAAAAGAAATAAAATAACATATCGTCCATTTGGGAGAGGTGATCTATGTATGTTCTTCTATATTGAAGAAAAGTCTTTCTTTCATCCTGCCAGAAAGATTCAGCCTGGGCGAGGCAAAAATACATCCTGGATGCTACACCGGTCGTTTTCTGGGAGGCAGGAAGAAACCGGAGAACCTGAAGGAAACCCACGCACACACTGGAAGAACATGCGACATTCCTCACAGAGAGTAACCCGAGCTCAGGATCAAACCGGGGACTCCGGAGTGGTGAGGGGGCTACGGCATTCATTCCACCACAGCGCTGGCCTGAAATTAACTTTACAGTGGTGATAAAAGTTCTCAGCATCATTACGGTGTGGACCATCATAAAATGGTTCACTTGTTTGTTTATTTATTTATTTTTTGCCGGCTCAGATTTTTGGTTCACACCCGTATGGGAGGAGAGTTCACATCACCAAACAAAGTAGGTATGAAAGCACCCTAATAGCATCCAACCATCTGATGATCACCTAGATCATGAGAAGTTATAGCTGCCTCATCTTCAGTAAGGGCAGATGAACCATGAGTAAACGGCGTTGCATCTTCTTCATTCCCAGTCAGTTGGTACCTCATCAGTTGTTTATGTTCATGTACGCAGATTTGACGGAAATATTGTGATAGCTTATTATAAGTTTATACGTTTATAATTTACCCATCCTAGGAAAATTTGATGTTTCCAAACCTTATGCCTTTGTCGTGACATTGTCCTCCATGTAAACGATTTGGCTATGTCCTAGCTAGCTTAAGCTAGCTCTGCGACTTTAACCATTTGAACGTCTGGCTCTCGCATCAAGTTCGAGTCTGGACAATGACACAGCCTGGGAGTCCAAGACAGCAAAATTGGCTGTGTTCTCTGGGTGGAAGGGATAGCGTTTTTGAATGCAAATAAGCAGATCCATCAAGCATAAATTAAACAACGCATTCCCCTACCATGAGGTAAAGCAAAGCGTATGTGGGTGTCCACATCATCCATATGATGAAGAACATGCAGGATTTTGAAAACATTAAGAACATCATGATTAATTACCATGACATTTTTTTTGGTTTGTTTCATTGCAGGTTATGTGACTGTATAAAGGTTTTATTAAAGTTACGTATATGTTTATGTATAACCATTAAATATAACGATATTATCCAAAATGCTAAAAAATTTCATCGCCCTACGTGTTAGTTGTCTCATATGATACCACAGTAATTGTCTGTAATAACACGTTATCGTTTCTGTGGTAACAACAAAGTCACCGTGACTGAAGTGACATGAATGATGAATGACATGAGGTCCTGACATCTCGCACGTGTTCGCTACGGTAGTGTTTCCTCGACCTGTTTAAAATAACCATTGAGTAGTGAAATCATACTTTGCAGGATTTTTTTTCTAACTTTATCTCAAGTTATTTGTTGGAAAACAGGATTTCTGTTTAGAAGAGTCCAGAAAAAAAAAGAATCCCTAAACTTATCCAGTCTCTCTTTACATATATTAATATAACATTAATATAACAATATGCAAAAAATGATGTAGCCTTATCCGTTTTTCTTCAGGCACAGGCACAATTATATTGGCTGGAACAAAGCTGGTATCACTCAGCACTTCATTTGAATGCTTCGATTTGTTATTATTTTTAAAAAGATGGTAGTGTAGAGTGGGCCTAAGAGGCAGAGGAACCAAGGTAGGATGTAGAAGCCATGTTTTTATGTATTTCATGCATTATTTTCAGTGGGGCGCCTGCATAAAAAAAAAAAAAAATACATACACACACACATATATATATATATATATATATATGTATATATATATATATATATATATATATATATATAAAAATTTTTTTCATGCTCTGCTTCTTCCAGAAAGAAGCCCGAAAATTTCACATTGACGCCTATAATCCGGAGCTATCTCCCGAAAGAGAGAGACAGAGAGAGAGAGAGAGAGAGAGAGAGAGAATGAGATGGAGGAAGAGAGAACGAGGGAGATGGTGAGGGATGGAGAGAGACTTGACGAGACACTCCGAGAATAGTAAATACTTGCTTTTTTCCAACCACTGCTGCACAACCAAGAAATCTTCTCCACTGCACCTCTAGAAGATAAATATGTGTGTGTGTGTGTATATATATATATATATATATGTGTGTGTGTGTGTGTGTGTGTGTGTATATATATATATATATATATATATATATATATATATATATATATATATATATATATATATATATATAAAGTAATGACTTAATGAGCCTCTAGGCGCGATTGCATTTTGTCCCCCAATAATATTAGATGCTTGTTACAATCATATAATGTGCGTGACAATGATTTCGTGTTAATAGCAGTTAGTGTTAATGCAAAATTTTAAAACCAAGGAGTCCAGGATGCAACACGCAGCTGTGTGTGTGAGGGGGGAGGAAGAAAAAAAAAACAAAAAAAACGGTGCACTGCAAACAAGTTGTGGCGAATTGCATCATGGTACAAACATGCACCAAACCTCAAAAATTCACTCTTTTCAACCATGGCAAATTCACATGGAGCATACCTCACACTCTCTTTCTTTCTCCCTCCCTCTCTCTCTCTCTCTCTCTCTCTCTCTCTCTCTCTATCATGTCAACCTCGGAGGCACTGAAGTAGATCTAGCTCTAGACCACAAACTTTATCTCTGCCTTATCACACCGTCCATATCACTTCTCCGTTTAGAAACAAATCCACATAAAAACGAACACAGATGTTAGGAATGACATGTTGAAGTCGCTCCCCTTTAACGCAGGACCGTACATGTATAATGTACGTGTATTTCTGGTTCCCGTGTTGAATTATATCGGTGGAGGCAGGCTTCGAGGAAAAAAAAAAAAAAAAAATCTCATTATTAGTGCCAGGAAGAAATCCTCTTTGCTCTGGGCTGCGTGTTGTGGGTGTTGGAGCAGTGGGGGGTGGGGGTTGAATAGAGCATAGAGCTCTGTGTGTGTGTGTGTGTGTGTGTGTGTGTGTGGGGAAGGAGAAGAGAATGGAAATGCAGAGAGAGGACTGCGCGAGAGATACTGGAGTCAGTCAACCTGATCTCCAACAAATTTAGTAGGAAAGAAATCGGAAGCAAAGAGACGACTCCATCCCGAGCGTAAGGATTTGGGAATCCTTATGAATTCACAATGAATTTTTTATTTTGAGTATACACTCACCGCCCACTTTAATAAGAACACCTGTACCCTTGCTTGTTCAAGCGGTTATCCAATCAGCCGATCACGTAACAGCAGCGTTATGCGTAACGTTCACAAATGTGGTTTCTGACCGTGGCTGAGTGTTGATCTAGAGGGATTTTCACACATAACTGTAGATTTTCCCCCAGAACGGTGCGAAAGACAAAAAACATCCGGTGCTACGAGCGAAAACAAAGGTAGACAGGTTCAAGCTGACAGGGAGGCTGCAGCAACTCTTTACAACCGTGGTGAGCAGAAAAGCATGTCAGAACGCACAATACGTCAAACCTTAGTGCAGTAGAGGACCGCATCGTGTTCCAGTCCTGTCAGCCAATCACAGGGATCGGAGATGACAGTGGGCATGGGTTTAATTCAACGAAATACAAGAATCTACTTCCATCAACTTTTTTTTTTTTTCATTCCAAATTTCCACTTTATGCCAGTTTGCTTGATTACACTGCCTCGTTTCCTAGCCATGTTTGCTTCTCTGTCCACGTCTTCAGTAGCAAACATGGGATGGGAAGGAAAAAAAGTGACCTACGCATCCGCATTTCTTCTCATTACCATACCGGCATCCGTGCGTCACGACCCTTTGTTTATTTTAATCCACTCGGTTTTTCATTTGCGTATCAGGAGATGCCCTTTCGCCTTGATTTATGCCACCACTAGCCATATAGCTGGCTCACTCGCTCAGAAAGAGGGGTAATTATTTAATTAAATTGGAGCTGGGTGTGCCACTCGGGATGCTCATGGAAGGAAGGAAAGGGGTCCGAGTCGTGTCGGTAAACCGTCGAACAGCTTTTTCGATTTATTTGTAAAAAAAAAAATAAATAAATAAATTTTAAAAATTTTTAAAAAATGCAGTGTGCTGTAGTATGATGTGGTATTGAATGGGATGTCTTTGTCTTCGGCGTCTCGTTTTGGATGTACAGTTGACCCTGAAATGAATGACGTCATTTCCGCTCACCCTTAGAAACATAACAACCCAATAATCAGCGAATTCTGACACAGTCGTGGAAGTCAGGCCCGGACAACGTTGCTGTAAATAAAAGAGAAATGCTTTGTATTGGTTCTTTGGGAATTGGACCACGCTGCGAGTTTGTGTGAGGGCTCGACTTGCCGCAGTCGCAGTGGCATTTACTCTTTCTCGTTCCCCTCTTTTTTTTCTCCTTCTTCTTCTTTTTTTATTATTTTTTTTTTTATTTATCCTCTCCGAGGCTTTTTCGCTTTCGCACCAGCCAAGCTCGGGATGGCCATTAATCACCGGCTAAAATGATAGATGTTCCTCACGGAATGAGTAGATGCACCATGCATACAGAAATAACCTGCTGTGCTGGCTCAAGAAGCACACACAAACACTTTCTCTCTCTCTCTCTCTCTGTCTCACACACACACACACACACACACACACACACACACACACACTAGCTACACTCTCAAGCCCTTGTTCCCTTCCACACTTCTATCTCTATAATTTTTTTTTTTCTGTACATACCGGAAAAATCCGCTGTTATACGATCGCACTTTGCATATTCGTATTGATTAGTGGGGAAAAAAAAAGCAGGTCCCTGTAACAAACTTGGGTTTCGCATTTTTTTTTTTACCTTCGACGTCCCAGAAGCACCTGCAAATTAGCATAGAAAACAAGCCTCGACGTTCCAGATGGATTCTCCATCTGAGTGCTGAATAATCAGACCTCTTCCAGGTATGATTGCACCTAAACACAACACAAATAGGCCTAGTTAATCATTAACGATATGCCTCATCTGTTATTTATTTCTCTTTTTTTTTCTTTCCAAGTGTTGTTTATTTTTCTTTAAAGTTTATGGTGCTAATCAGACATGTGCGTATCTCCGACGCCATTTTGTCGCCGTTTCCGAATCGCAGATCCCCGGCTGCGCTACACAACCTCTACAGCCACCATTTTTGCCTCTGGTTCTTTTTAATTGAATGTGGTCCTATGCACCTAGGACGGAAAATAGACACCCTTTTTTCCCCCCCTTTTTTTTCTTTTTCTAGAGCAAGTGCTGTTGCATCCAATTACAGATGGGGAGAGGAGGGGGGCTAGCTAAAGCCCGGGAAGAGTTTATGACCCTTTCCACACATCTGGGATGAAAAGCAGGCTGTTTTTTTTTGTTTTGTTTTGTTTTTTTTTTTCAAACCCGAGGAGAGGCACAGGCATGTCTGCGAGAAAAGAAGTGGAGAAAACAGCTTTTTTTTTTTTTTTTCCTTTCCGAGGCTTGCTGGGCTGTCTTGACGGGCGACGAAGCAAGTTAACGACATGCAAATGAAATGCGAGCACGCCGTATCTTCACTCCACGGCCTAATGAGAAATTCCGGGATTTTTCCAGCACACAAACAGAGGAAAACCCCACCACCACCACCACCACCACCACCACCATAACTACAAAACGTCTGGATGTCTGTAGGTAAGAATTATCTAGGTGACACAAGCAGCAAAACAACTGATAAGGTCCCCTTTTTTTCAATCTACACCAGGCACAAGAGGAAACTCAAAACATCAACCTTTTTTTTTTTTTTTTTTTGCATAAAATTATGCATCCTAATTGGAAATTTTGAAATATTAACCAAAACATTACTCACCATTATGAACGGATAAATAAATCAGTGGTATTTAAGATTGGTTTGTCCACTGCAGAACAATTCTTCAATCAGATTTTAGGTCACGCCACAGGAAGTCTGCGTTGGCAGATTCCTCGTTAGCAGCAGGTTAATTAGCATAGCTAACAGGGTTTTTCTAGGGGAGGGGCCTCGTTAATTACAGATTAACCACACCTTAAGCTGGTGGCTGTCGTCTGTTGGATTTATTAACGTGGTACAGGTTTAATCGTTCCTGGCCGGCACAAACCTCCAGCTCCTTCATGACCAAGGGGGTTGGCGCTCAGTGCGGTCAATTACGCTGACCTGCACCTCAGACATCCTACTTCTATTCAAAATTGCCACTTAACTCGTAGCGTTTGAGCTTAATCAAGTTCCAAAGTATGCAGTGGAGGTTGAGGAAATGTAATGAAATATACCAAGCTGTAGTATAAAATTTCTAATGTAATTCATTCAATTATTCATTTCTTCCCCCCCAGTATATATGATCTTGTCTTTCGCTCTACATTTTAAGGTGCCATTTTTTGCCCACAACAAGCCGATTTGGAACAGTGCCACCGATAAAAATGTGTCTTGCCAGACCAGACCCATAAAAAGAGACATTTAAATTCTCCTGAGGTTACGTATTGGGCATAAATGAGCAACTCCAGTCCACAGTAATCAGTTCCACAGGCTCGGCTGCATTAGAAGATTCAGTGAGGTCATCGAGTGTGTAACGCGGCTGGCGAGCGCCGTGCATCTTTGCAAATGTGACCACAATGAGTCAGGGCGAAGCAGCAGCGAAGAAAACGTGGAGCCGGAGTCTGGAACGAAGAGAAAGGGAAGAAAATAAAGCAGTGTGATGATGATGATGATGATGATGATGATGATGTTGGGGGGGGGGGGGGGGTAGAAGGGTTAGAGAGAGACGGAAGGAGGGGAGGAATGTATGAGTGTGTGTGTGTGTGTGTGTGTGTTTGTATGTGTGTAAAGAGGCCAGTGTGCGATTATAAAACAAAGCCTGACCTAAACTGACTGCTGGAAGTGATCGATACAGTAAAGGTGTGCAACAAAATATAATATTTGAATATAATAATTTCCATATTTTGTGTTAACAAATGAAGTAAGAAATGTAAAACGATCATAGACCATATTCTACATCTCTCCCCTTAAACGGTCATTTCCCGAAGACCCGTGGATAAATTACACATCAGCAGGACCTGAAGAAAGGATCAGACAGACGTCCCCCCCCCACCACACACACACACTCCAGGTCCATTTTCCCAGTGACTCCAGTTGTGTTTTCCATAACTGAGTGGAACACGTGGTGATAGATACCAACCCAGTGCGTTCCTTTTCTTGAGTCTTCCTGCAGTTCTGCTTTTGTCTGAATGATGGAGGCATATATTGTTGACAGTCGTGCCCCGGGCCAAGCCTGCAGAGCCTCTCATGTCTCTTTGCGGGGCCTCCGTGATCACCCCCCCCACCCCCATTCCTTTACGCACACACACACACACAGACACACACAGACACACACACACACACGCACACACACAGCATGTGTACAAACTACAGACACAGGGAGGTACAAAGGGCCAGGGCTTCGTTCTTTAGTTTTTCTCTTTAGTGGAGAAGCATGGCTTTCATTATTCTCCCCCCACCAAACAGAAAAACCTTGCATTTCTGTATATATAAATATATATATATATATATATATATATATATATATATATATGTGTGTGTGTGTGTGTGTGTGTGTGTGTGTGTGTGTGTGTGTGTGTGTGTGTGTGTGTGGTTTATTTCATTCATAAATCCTGCTTTTCTACAAAAACACAAACCATTTTTTTTTCCATAGAAGAAATATCTCAAACTCTTTTGGCACTTGCACACAAAGTCACTAGTACACTCGTTCACCAGTTTGTCCATTGGCAAATCTGGCAAATCAACTTCAGGCCTTTTTTTTTATTTTATTTATTTTTTTTATATAAAGTCTCTCTCCCTGATGCTGTCAACGGCTAACCAAATCTTGCCACGGATCCATGCAAATTGTGCATCAAGGGGTGTCTCGGTTTACCAAGTAAAACAGTCGTGTATTAAGAGCATGCCTTGCATGTGTTAAGAGGCGTACTCTCAATGGAATGTGGAAGGGAAAGGAGCCATTGAGAAGAAAAGCGAGACGTCTCTGTGGAGGACAGAGAGAGAGAGAGAGAGAGAGAGGTAGAGCATGGATAAACCAAACCGTCTGCTCTTATACATAGATGATGTTAACTTCACTTACAAAGTGATCTGTATAAAGATGTCCAGGAATAATAAGATTTAGCCCAATTAGAAAACATGTTGTGGTGAGAGAGAGAGAGAAAGAGAGAGAGAGAGAGAGAAAGATAGAACGAGAGCATGGGAAATCAAACAGATCTCATCATCTAGACGGTGTTAATCTCAGACGTAAAGTCCTGCTTGATCTGTTTTAAGATGTGCAGTCTTGCATATAGTGACAGTGCCATTAGCCCAGCGAGGAATAATGAGATTTAGCTCAATTAGAAGACATTATAAGGTGTAGCGAGAGAGAGAGTGAGAGAGAGAGAGAGAGACAGACAGACAGAGAGTGAGAGAGAGAAACAGAAAGTGAAGGATAGCAAGTGAGTAAAAGAATAGATATGTTTTTATCCAAATGTTTTGCAAATATTAAGCAAATTTCTGGAAAGGCTGGAAAGAATCGCTGCATTTCCATGAATTACCGGTTAATGGAAGCGAGCCCGACAAGGTGACGTAATAAAAAGAGCAGCAGCAAAACATGTGTAGTCATGGAGAAACATGGAGAATGTTCCCTCAAGCAGGCATAATATGTATGTATATATGTGAGTGTTTTGTTTTGCTTTTTTTGTTTTTACATTTTTGGTGGTTTCCTTGGCGGGGCAGGAATTCTAAATTCAAATCAGGTGGAGAGAAACCACACTAACAACACGAGGATCCTGTACAACCCCGGACCTGTCCTGATCCTTCACCTGAACAAACAAGTGTACCTGACGGCATCCGACAGGCACCATTTGACAAACAACAGGTTCCTTCAGGACTATGGAAGGTGCATTGCTGATACCACCTACAAAGCAGGAGCTGCGGTCCCCACCATTGGGTTAAATGCAGGAGCTACGCTGAGTCAAGCAAGAAAAAAAAAAAACCTAGCTCCCTTGAGCACCCAAGAAGAAATGTCTTTACAAATTGATTTATGTATTACCAACCTCGCCAGTGGCCTCTGAACCATCCATTAAGATACCACACACTGCAGCCGCTAAGCCGACAGAACAGGAGGAGAATCCTTTCAGTGGTGGGGGAACGGCTAGGGGAAGTGTTAGAGGAAGCTTAGCTCGTCAATTCAAATCCAGATCTCTCAATCTCTGGATGACTAAAACTATAAAATTAGATCTGTTTCCAAGTGGTGCAACAGAAACCCATTCACCCTACTGTCAGGAGATCACTGGTGCCGCATCCATGGCTGGGAATCCAAGACAGCAAAATTGGCCGTGCTGTCTGAGTGGGAGGGATGGCATACTCTCTCCCCGTCAATCAGAGCACTAACTAACCAATCTTGGGTGTCTGTGTGGTTTAAAGGGCAGTTAGCGCTGTCCTCCAAGTGCGTACAGCCACCCTGTGACATAACATGAGCAACAGTTCAAACAGATGGAGGGAGGAAGGAGAATTAGGAAGCACTTTACCCTTTACCCTTACTGGCCGGTAGCTGTTGTTGGAATTGGAAGAAAATGGAGTGAAACAGGTTTTTTAAAAAAAGAGAACAGAACTGTATTCAGTGAAAAGATATAGCCAATCTGAACTAGTTCAAGTTTTATCACATGCTATCCGACAAATCAAACTAGCTTTCTGTATCAAAACACTCAGCTTTGCTGTGTCTCCCTCTGTTTGAGAAGCGGAGAGCATGAATACTGCGGATAAGTTCAGAACTAGTTCTGCATACAAAGAACCCTCATAATTGAGAGAGAGAGAGAGAGAGAGAGAGAGAGAGCACAGTGTCATGAATGCAAATTTGTAATAACTCACACCAGCGTAAAAGTTACAGTTAAGATTCGAGTCATTTCAGCCTCCCATTTTTGTACACCTTTCTGGCCACAAGCTTCAGAATCTTGAGAGCTGCATTCTGATCGGTTCTCCATACTTCCATGTGCTGGTTTCCATCGTGAAAATAAGCTTTCCAAAGCAACATATAATGACTGGACTGAAAAACGTTCCCGTCTTCAAAAGAATTGTGAAGTTTGAAACACATAGTGATCATTACACAAGATAGTCTAGTGTGTTTGCCAACAGGCTATGGGACGAGATCTGTGGTTGGTCAGCTGCCATGTCAGTCAAATTGTGTATTTCTGTGAAATTAGATGGTTCTTTGCCACATTTATTGACAGAGTGTACCATACTCTCTAGCTAGAAGTCTGGCTTGAGAGACTAAAGTAAGGGTGAGTGGAGGAACTTAGCAGTCATAGCCTTTATTACGAACTTCATTTGATTAAGAGCATACTCTGCTTAATTGCCTCCTTATTAAAGCTCTCGGTATCTAATAACTAATAAACAGAATGTCAACACTATAATACTGACTATTGAGGAAAGTTAAGGAAACCACAATGTCCTTTAGCTAGAAATCTGAACAAGACCACATACATACGTGGCACCAGTAGACCCCAGAAGAAAAAAAAAAAAAGAAATGGCTGGGTGCAAAGTGAACCCAGAAGTACCGGATCATCAAATCAAACCTTTGCCCCGTAAGCCCTACTTGCTTTGCTGGGTTCTTCTGCCAAGGCAGAGGTCTTGGGTTGGGACTCCACACTGATTCCACATATGATGCTTATTAAGGCCCAGTTGGAGCCCGTGGCTCTTAACCAAATGGTGTGGGGAATTCTGGGAACACAGGGCTGACTTAAGTGTTAATAGAGACCGTTCCAGCACCATCAGCAGCATTCCAAAGTGGGCGTATCCAACAGAAAGTGACGGGGCTGGAGGGTTCCTTGGAGTTGGAATTACAAGCTCTAGCAAGACTTTTTGTAAGAAGCAGCATACTCTGGCTTCTACAACGTCATTAAGAATTCTTTTGCCTTTTCCTTCACTATTTAATTGCTGCCTATAGGAAGATCTTTATTTTTTAATGTTTCTTTTGCAAAAGTGTTCCTCCTTCATGCATTTTTGAGGAGTCCTTCCTTGCTGATTGAACCTGGACTTTTGTAGCTGTGATGTGATACAGTTCACTGTAAATAGCTCTGAAAGGAAACAAAATTGATTTGAATTGAGCTGAGCCAAATTCTGTGTCATGGCGTCATGCCTCTGAAATTTCCTTACTGTCTGTGAGCTTGGCATATGGGTAAATTGAACAATGCGCTTTGAATATATTGTTAATATATAGATGGCCGATGTCTTAACAAGGTGTTGGGACACAACAAGCCACAGTTCTTCCAAAATGGTTGGTGTTTTGATGATGGTCGTGGAGAGCACTGTATTACAGATCAGTCCAAAATCTTCCACAGGTGTTCAGCTGGGTTGAGATTTGGTAAGTGGGAAGGCTATATATGGCGTATGATTTACATAATTTTCATCCTGATCAAAAAAATTCACTGACCCCTCATGTCCTTGCAGATAGGGGCGGAGTCATCCTCCAAGAGACCACAAAGAGAGAGAGATGAAGAGAGAAATGGTTCCCCATAGGATAAAGGTGTTGATTTACAGTGACACGTCCCTTTAAGAGGACCCAAACCATGCCAGACAAATAAATTTACATTTAAATAAATTTCGTATTAGTGATTTAAGGAACGAGGCACTGCTTAATATTCTTGGCATAGAAAAGACGTTTAATGTGGTCTGGTCCACATTTTTATTCTGTCCTAGCAAACACACCTGGGTCAGGTTGTCAAGGTGTGTTAGGAGTTGGAACAGAATGAAAATGTGAACTGGTCATTTATCTGACTGGATTAGGATCTCATGTCCCATGTAAGCATACCCAGCTGAGCTAAGATGTGTTATCTATTTGTGTTATCTATCTATCTATCTATCTATCTATCTATATATATATATATATAAGACTTTGCTTGTGATGTATAAGACTCAGGTTTCATTAATCAAGTAAACTTTACTGCCATTTTCTGACTTCCTGTTTTGTTTTGTTTTTTCTTTGTTTTTTTCAGGTATTTACAATCCAAATGGCACCTCCTCTGCAATAGCTTTTGTTTAAAGTTGCTGACTTAATTTATGGAGGGTAAACAGTGACAAAGTGGAGTTCCTGCAAGGTTCAGCTGGAAGAAAACGACAGGGGATGACAGCAATTGTCTGGCCTAAATCTTCATCTAAACCTCAGTGATTGACCAGCGTCCCCATGCCAACGAGGATCGCATTATAGCTGTAATCCATTTTTGCAGATGTAGAGTGGACATCTGCAGCTGATGCACTGCGAGGCAGAGGCACAGTGTAATGTCTAAGGATATCTGGATTTCACTGCTCACTTCCCAGCGAGACTAAATGAACGTTTACTTCTGGTTTGCTCTGAAAGTGACACACAGCCTACGCTGGCATTTTTCAGTAGTTTAGGGTCCTTTGATAGGAAGTCCAATTTATCTAGACCTTAAAACCCTAGCCTATGTTTGAGTTTTTTTGCCCACCATTCTCTGTATTATCAGGCTTCTAATTATAATAAATATAAGCAGCCATTAATTGGCCGTGTCTCTGTAAGGGATAGCAGTACTCCCTCCCCTGTAAAAAGATATGGATGCTGGCTTCTTGGAGATACTGTGGAAGAACATTGGTTGCTGTGGTGTGATTGGCAAGAGCTGGCTAGTGGGTGGCAAATGTCAAATGGCCAAATTAGGAGAAAATGGGGTAAAAAAACAAAACAAAACAAGGCACTCATGCATGCCAATTAGGGCTTATTTTCATGGTGTCATACGCTACCAAGTAAGGTCATTTGCTATGTAAATGCAAGCAGGATTTTTTATGGTGGGACATTCTATGGTTTAATATTCTGTTGAAGAATATATCATTAATCCAAGGTAATTGTTTAAGCCATTACTATCTTAACCATTTGTGATTCAGCAAAACAAAATGTTTTTTCCAAACATAAACTTTGAAGACTGAGTGCAAAAAAAAAAAAGCCTGCAAATTGTACTTGTCAGGTTCTAACAGCTAGGCCAGGGGTGTGACCCAAGGATTTGTATTTCCCACCTCTGACACACTGGATTAAACTCAAGAAGAGCAAGAACTGTGTCTCAAACATATAAAACAGAACTACAAATTGAGCAATACAAAACATATATAATATAGTACATTATAGATTATAGGTGTAGAGCATTAGGCAGGTTTGTTTTTCATTCTTGCTTATTATCTTGTGTTTATTATCTTATACTGTGTTATTAAATTGTTGGTAGAAATGAATGTTTCTTAAGTTTCTTTCTTTAGTTTTGCACTTTAACTACAAACAGCTTGTAATGGAAGTCGTATTCATTCATTCATTCATTCATCATCAGAAAGCTCTTCATCCTAAGAAGGGTCTTTGCAGATCCAGAGCCTATCCTTGGAATGGGAATCTTCACACATTCACATGCTCGGGAGCAATCCGCCTTGTTTTCTGGAAGTTGGCGAAAACCAGAGAACCCAGAGGAAAATCACACTTTAAAATAATGTAAAACTCATTTTTGCGTTAAAGAAAAAAGTCTGTATTTATATATTTAACTGAAACTACTAACCCCATTTCCAGAAAAGTTTTTTTTCTAAAATGCAATAAAAACAAAAATCTGTGAATAGTCAAGTCTCTTGAAACTTTAATTAACTGACAAAAGTACAAAGAAAAGATATTCAGTGTTTTCACTGAACAACTTGATTGTATTTTGTAAATACAGTATAAACAAATTTAGAATTTGATGCCATCAACACACTCAAAAAAAGTTGGGACAGAGGCATGTTTACCGCTGTTTTACATCACCATTCCTTTTAATTACACTTTTCAATCATTTGGGAACTGAGGATACTAATTGTTGCAGTTTTGCAAGTGGAATTTTTGCCCATTCTTGCTTGATACAAGACTTCAGCTGCTCAACAGTCCTTGGTCGCCATTGTCTGATTCTCCTCTTCATGATGCGCCATAGGAGACAGATCTGGACTGCTGGCAAGCCAGTCAAGCGCACGCACTCTGTGTCTACAAAGCCATGCTGTTGTAGCACATGCAGAATGAGGCCTGGCATTGTGGCAGCCTTGATGACAGCATATGTCTCTCTAAAATCCCAATATATGCCTTCGCGTCAATAGTACCTTCACACATATGCAAGTCAGCCATGCAAAGGACACTGATGCACCCCCATACCATCACAGATGCTGGCTTTTGCACCTTTCGCTTATGACAGTCTAGTTGGTCTTTTTCATCTTTGGCACTAGGAACTCGACGTCCCTTTTTCCCGGAAACAAGCTGAAACGTGGACTCATCTGACCACAGCACACGTTTCCACTGCCTTTCAGTCCTGCATAGAGTTGATGTGTGGCTTCCTCTTTGCGTAATAGTTTTGGGTTGCATTTCTGGATGCAGCGGCGGACTGTGTTAAGTGACAACAGTTTTCTGAAGTACTCCCAAGCCCATGTGGTTATATTTATCACAGTAGCATGACGATTTCTCAGGCAGTGCCGCCTGGTGTTACTTGAATATTCTATAAACTTTTCAGTCTTGTTTTGCCTCTGTCCCAACCCAAGACCAACTTTTGAGTGTGTTGAAGGCATCAAATTCTAAATTTGTTTACATTTACAAAATTACAATCAAGTTGGAAAGTGAAAACACTGAATATCTTTTCTTTGTATTTTTTTGTCAGTTATTTAAAGTTTCAAGAGACTTGACTATTCACAGATTTTTGTTTTTATTGCATTTTAGAAAAAAAAAATCCCAATTTGTATTGAAATGGGGTTGTATTAATAAATAACACTCTGTCCTAAAGTACACTGGTAAGTTTGTGTTTTGTTTTTTTTTTTTCCCAATGAGAAAACGTAGACGGCGAAATCTATAGCTTGATTAAAATACATTTGTTTAAAATGTATTTAAGTTTGATTTACATGTTACATTCTAGACTTCATATGATCTTTGTTGGCAGATTAGCTAAACAAGCTAACTGTACTAGCTACACACACTCACCAGAGGCCCCAACGATCTTTCCTTCGTGCTTCCAAGCTTTATTTTTCACTGCTTAAAGATAGGTTGATAGGTATATGACAGGATAAGATGAAACCACAGGAGTAAGACTTCCTTAAACTTTTTCGTACGTCAAAATTGAAATGAGAAATAAAGTTCCGAGCGGGGAAATGAAGAAACGTCTGACCATGCACGGTATAGGACTGGTCGCTTTTTGTTTGTTGCTCGCTAGGGTCAGTGTAGGCTTAGTTAGCTAGCCAACGTCAACTGAGAACCGTCACTTATTATTATTGCGTTTTTGACGTAAAAAAATTAATTACGGCTTACACTTTTACAATCCTCTCACGTACAGACCGCCACAAAAATCTGATCTATGTCTAGACCTGTGCATTATACAGACGTTTACGTGTTATATCGTAGTATAAAATCCGAGACAGTGCTTTCGTAGTCAGCTGATAAGTTGAGTTAAATCAAGAACGAAACTCTGCAGTACCCTCACCCTCCATGACTGGAATCCGACACATCTGACCCAGACCTATAAGATCAAAGAGCATTGCGTCTCGCCACTTTTCTCCACAAATAGGACTTCTAGGCTATTGAACACACTATGCGCCGGGTCAAAGACATGCAAAGCATCTGAGACATGAACACACTGAGCTGAACCTTAGCTGTAATATAAATAGTCCTATTCTGTGGTTAATTTTTTTTTTTTTTTGTACTGTAATGACTCACACTGCAAGTCCCACAGGCAAGAAGAAACGATAATCTAGCAAATGGAAGTCAATCTGATCTGAATAATTTATGATAACTTTTTTAACACAGATGAGTGACATTGTAATCTATATATACCTGACATATGACACATATGATGTGCAATCATGTATTGTTTATAATATATATATATATATATATATATATATATATATATATATATATATATATATATATATATATGATTGTTGTAGTGTAATAAGTAGCATATATAATAATAATCCTGAAACTTTGTGTGCCTGTGTGCAAAAATGCTATAGTTGTGTTTACAAAATGCATTAAAAACCTAATTTCCTTCATGCATACACTATCTCATTAAACCCAACCTTTTATTAAAATAAAAACTCGATGTATTTGTACGGCAAAATCTTACTTATCTAATTTAAAATGTACTCATTTCTTATTCCCGCGGAGGGAGGGCGAGACGCTGACTTGAACAGCTGCTTCATGACCCAAAAAACTGTCAGTCTTTCCCTGGAATAAATTGTGGAATGTTTCATTTTTATTGCAGGGGGAATGAGAAAGCGTTGTTCCGCTTGGGAAAGTGGTGCGCGCGAATTTAAGTGTAGATTTATACATAAATTAGATTTCGAAACGTGTTTAATGTTAGCACGAAGTCATTTGAACGAGCATTTTTGGTATTTTAATGAATAAACACGAGCGGAGAGAAGTGAACCCCCCCGCCGCCCGGAGCCCGTTTTCAGACGGACCTGTAGTAGAATCAATTCACCGAGTGGGGAGCTTGAAACCGTCCACTCGCGCTTCTGAGGTGAGTTTGGAGAGAAAGAAGTGTTGAGCACAGTTTAGATTTCGCCGTCGTGTGTCTCTCACGCTTAGTAAACTAACCGAACAGTATCACATATATTTATATATTTTAAACATTTACACGCGTATACAGATAGAAAGACAGCTCTAGGTAGATAATGGAGTGTGGTTAGTTTGTTTTGGACGGAAGAAACCGCCTCAGAACAGCGCCTTAGTACCGCACGCGCGTGTTTGGCGCGAGAAATGTTCAATATATATCAAATTATATAGATATAATTTTGTCCTCAGTGTATGTTGTTGAACCTGAGGAATTTGCTAGTTTTTTTTTGGGAGGGTGGGGGGTTTAGGAAAGCAAAATGAAGGCCTAGAAGTTTATCTTGAGGAAATACGAGTAGTATGAAAACAAAAGGCAATACACAAAGCAATGAACTCTGGGTAAAAACTCTTTCAGCTCTAGCTAAGAAGTAAAAAAAAAAAAAAAAATCAAAGAAAACAATCAAAAATGAACTTTTTTTTTAATCCTATCAAAACAATTTGAGCACTCATTCATACCTTAAAGCTTAAATGAAGGTAAGTCTTCATACATTCAATAGCAGAGCATTAAGATACCTGAGAAACACACCGATGTTCACAGTAATGTACATGAAATCTGCTTAAAAACCTATAAAATGGAGGTGTTGTCAGCTGTCAATCATCTCTCAAGGTCATTCGGATTCGTGGAAGCAGTTCACTCGGAGGGCCAAAGGTGGTAAAACAGGTTAAACAGATTGTTCATAAGGTGTGAAGATACCTTAAGAATGTCTGGTACGGTAACAATGTCACCTAATGATGTTTCATTAAAAAACAACATGCATCTGAAATGCTTAAAAAAGCAAGCCTTCTGTGGTAACTTTGCTTTCTCTTCAACGATGGAGACTGACATGGATCGATGCCCGATATTTTCTGACGGCTATACTGAACGGGCCACCTTGGTATCAGTTTTGGGTTCTTGGTGTCCTCCCAGAAGTCTTCCCAAACTACCAAAGTGAAGTTGCTTAGCTCCCCCTGTGTGAAGACAAAGGTAGCACACACCATCGACACTTTGCAACTGAAGATCAGGAGTGGAAAGGTATGGAAAGCTCACGGTTTGTCAGGTACAACCCAAAATCAAGGTTGTTTTTTCTTTCTTTCTTTCTTTCTTTTTTTTTTTTTTCATACCACAACTCAAGTTCAAATCAAACAGGATGACCGGCTTCAGCTTTATTGGGGTAAAATGAACAATATCAAATTTTCCACTCAAACAAATGCTGAAATAATGTTGCTTTCCAACACAGAAATATTCTCCTAAGAACTACTTTAAAAGGGAATAGTATTTTCTCTCAAATCCATCTGGCAAAATGATCTTAAACATCTTTTAAAAATAAATGCAAACAAATTATGCTTGATTACTCTCCAGAAAACAGTTAAGGAAGTCTGACAAAATATGAGCGCACAGATTGCGCACACACAAATCCATATAGAAGATATTTTAAAGCCCTGGCAACACGAAGCATTTACCAACGGTGGATTCGAGAAATAAATGTTCCTGACTACAGTTTAATTCTAACTCGAATCCTCAATGTTAATTTGGTAGCACTGACATCGCGTACACCAAATATACTCTCGCCCAACTCGAAGCCACCAGAAATCTCTTAAGGGTATTCTTTGTTTCACAGTCAGTGGTAAATTCAGCACACAAGCTATAGACACCAGTAAGAAGCTAATTATGAAATTGGGCTTTAACATAAAAGAGACAGATGGTTGTTGACCTGCGCAAGTTGGGTAATGAATATAAAGAGTTATATGGGCAGTTGAAACAACAATTAAGCCTCTTGCGGATTCATGGGGTTGTCAAGTTTTAAAACAGCAAGCTGTTCGGAAGGGTTTCATGAAAGAAGCGCTTAAAATGCAGTACCTGAACTTCACCAGGTGTCACTTAAACTACAGTTAGAAAATGTGCTAAAATTGAAGGCCAGAATGTAACCCTGTGGCCATGCACACCATCGGCATGTTTGATGAAAATGTTGTTTCGCAGCTGCAGTAAGATTCTGAACTCCGCTAAGATGTTTGAAAACCCAAAACCTGGTTGCTTCTGCAGGAGGGTAAAACTGAGTTTTCCAGTCTTTCACAGTGATGTTTGTTGGTAAATGAGACCTTTTAGCTGTACTCAGGTTTGACGCACGTCGATTGAAGAGGGCTTTGACTGAATGCGCGTTGTGATGTCACATGATGTCACGTGTCTTGGCCCAAATTAATTGCATTAATTTCTGGGATGGCAAAATCGCCAAATCCTTAGAGGGACTGGCTTTCCAACAGGCATGCACCAAATCTGTGCTTTGCTGTGGCCATTTCAATCTCCGGATTTAAACGTTATCTACAAACCTGTGGTCTGAAATGAAATGTTTTGCAAAATCAGTTCTTGCAAAATCATCTGGAACCTTAAGATAGTACAAGATGTCCAGTGTCTACTAAAAACCTGAACTTTGCTCACGGAGTTCAAGAGAACAGAATAAATATACTCTTTTTTTTTTCTTTTTTCTTTTAATTTTTTTTTAATTCTGTTCATGAACAAATGCTTTGTATAATGCAGCTAGACAGTATAACTACATTGAAGCTAGATCCATCAGTGATTTAACATCTAATAACTGCCAGCTACTTGATTTAAAATAGTGACAATACCTCATACCTCAATATCTCACTACTGAAAATTGTGTAAGGAATACAACATGACAGGGGAGTGCTGTGAAATTAATCAAGTGATGTGATGCAAAAACAAAACAGCTTGAGAAACCAGAACATGCACTGAAACTGGAGACTCCTTCCAAAAAAGGTAGTGTAAAAATGAGTCCACTTTTATTTATTTGCCAAATATATTCTATAATCCGTTTTATTTATTTATTTATTATTACTGTGAACAGAGTAGACAGTTATGTACTGTATGTTCAAAAAAAGTAGCTCAACAATGTAAAAGTTTGTGATCGGACACACGGGGTTATAGAACCTGTTTTACCTCTTTAACACACAAGACTGAACTCATCAGGTACTTAAGAAAGCCTTCATGACCTCAGTCCTTTGTGTTAGATCTGGGAAAACAAAAATGTGCAATTGATTAGAGTCTCCAGAACTGGGATTGAGAACTTCTGTGGTAGACAGGGCAGCATTAAGCTAATGCCTGGCCCGGGGCTGATGAATACATGAGGCCCCACATTTCTGAAATGTTTCCTCAAAGCACATGCAACAGATACACTTTTATTTGAAACGTTTCATCCATAAGTCCGTCATGTTATGTTATTTCATCCATAACAAGTCCGTCATCTTGCTGTGACGTTTTAGATACATTTATTTATGCTGAACCCAGAATGTGGTACAACCAATGATCTTATAAACTGTATTATAACCATGTGTTATATGCACTGAGGTTTTCATAGCTACAATTTAGAAAAAAGTTCTTTCTGAGCCAGTGGCAGTGACTGATCTAGCTCTCCAGCTCACATCACAGCTGCTGGTTAAATGAGTTGAGGGAGCAGGCTTGGTTGAGTCACCAACAGTGTGTAAAACCTGACTGAGATATACTTGCATAAGCCAGTGTTACCAAAGTCTAGTCACTGACCACCATTGTTCCCAATGACCAATCACTGATCACCATTGTTCCCAATGACCAATCACTGATCACCATTGTTCCCAATGACCAATCACTGATCACCATTGTTCCCAATGACCAATCACTGATCACCATGGTTCCCAATGACCAATCACTGATCACCATTGTTCCCAATGACCAATAACTGATCGCTATTGTTCCAAATAAACAATTGCTTATCCCCATTGTTCCCAATGACCAATGGCTCATCACCATGTTTACCAACAAAGAATCACTAGTCACCATTTTTACCAACAATCATTGATCCCCATTGTTCCCTACTGTTCCGATTCTGTGAAAATGCATATTAAACAAACGTTTTTTTTTTCTTTTCCAGGCATTAGCTACTTTCCCCTGAAAAGAGGGAAGCAGAGGGAACCTGGAAAATAAAAAAAAAACTTTTTCTAAGAACGTAAAACATTGCTTGGCCAAGTATTTTGCATTTGAAATGCAGCTCGTGTTTGGAGAGCTTGCTGATAAACTGTAACCAATAACGCGAGCTATTGCTATCTTGGTCACGGTGGAGTGTGTCATTTCCTGTATGAGACATCTAGAATGGCTCATCAGTCAATGGAGGCTGTTATTCCTCTGTTCTTTTCTCTCTTTTTTTAACAAGGTGCTTGCATGTTGTTGATGCCTTTAGGCTTGTTCCAATATTTAAATTTTTATAACATTATAATTGACGCAACTTAAATCATGGTGTATTATCATAGAATTGTTTTTTGGAGGGGAGACAGCATCTGTTCTTGTTCAGTAGCGTTTTAATAAGCGTTCATTTAAATATGAATGTTAATCCAAATGTTAATGAAAATGTTAGCATCATAGTCCTCAGTAAGTGCAGCAGTTCTTGAAACATTCATGAAAGTGGCGAAGAGAATTATTGACTCAGATCAGGACCTTGAAACATAGCTGTCTTTTTTTTTTTGTCGCCTTCAAAATGGGGCAGGGTTTATCTCAAGAGCTGACAGTGACTATTTTGAAGTAACAGTATTGTATATTAAATGTAGTTTGGGGATTCGACCAGCTTTGCTTAAACTTAGACAGTACTGAGGTTGATGGTATGACACATCATGAACAGAGAGATGTAGACGTGTGAGAGAAAAAGAGAGATAAACAGCAAGAAAGCACCGGTGCGTCATATGTTTTGCTATGTGAGTCATCACAAAAAGCTCAACGATGAGCAGCCCCACCCTTCCCTACCAATCAGATACGTCAAGCACAAGGAGCCTTTAGGGCTTTCATGCACACAAGCCATCAGTCTTGAAGTGTGTGTGTGTGTGTTTGAGTGATTGTTTTGTTTTTTGAATCCCGCCATGCTACAATTTTGGAAGGTGTACATTGTGAAAGTCTGGTGCTCTTATGGCCTACGTGCCAGCATTAAAGGTTCCATCTCCATTGTTCCTCTGGAGAGATCCTCGTACTCTACAACAGATGGGGTTTCCGTTTAATAGATGGTTCCAAGCAGAACCTCTTTTATAAAGCTAAGAACCTGTAACTATACGATATCCTTAAACAGCATTTTTTTTTTTTTTTGTTACAAGACTGTAGGCATGGGACCAGGTCCAATGGAGAGAATTCATGGCATGAAACATTCAGCACTGGGTGGAAAAACAAATCAGCACTGTAAATCTGTAAATGCTGGCATACGAAGAGATTCAAATTGTAGCCGAACCAGTTGTAATTCCACCCTCTATGGAGATGCTGAATATGCCACAAACAGTTGCGTAATGTTTGTGAAAGGGCACCAAGCCAGAACCGCTGGAGACAGACAACTTATTGACTTGTGCCGGGTGACTAATGTCATGACGTCACGTGAGAAACTGAGCTCCAATTATTATCGAGGAAATAAGGGCATGTTGGCAAGTGTTCATGGAAACCCCAAACCAGCCAAATGGTGATAAGGCAGTACTGCATGTACAGTTGTTGGAGTCCACAAAAAGATAAACATGATTTGAGTGCTCCTAAGACCCACATTATATTGTTCTTCATGGTTTTACGTCATTTTATGACGTATGCATGGTCTCGGAACCAAAGTTCATCAGTTCAGAAAAGTGTTTTTCTTTAAAACGGATTTCAGTGGTCTAGATGGTGAGTTGAGTATAGCTTCAAACAAGGTAGTCTCTTTATCAGGTTCAAGGTAACATGTAACTATGCATCAAGTTAGGAATAAAACACCCGTGGGGCGGGGTGCTCTTATAGGAAAATGATCATCGATGGGATAGTGTGATACAGCTTGATGCAAAGCAGAGTTCTTGTTAACACCCCGAACAGCATATCCTGAAGTGCTTTAATCCTCTGAAACAAGTTCGTTCCTGTTATTACTTGTGCTACAAACAGTCCTTCCCTCACCAGCCTTTGTCCTGAGGACTTTTCTATGACCGAAAACCTGCCGACTGTTACAAAGCACTGAAACTGGAGACTCATTCAAAAAATGTTACATAAAAGTCTCCTCACAGAAGAACTTCACCATATCGACAATAACAAGACAGGATTGAGAATTCAACAGCGCTGTGGTGGTTAACTAGCTAACATTCGATGTCCATCTCTCCATGTCGTCAACTAGTATAATCTTAACATACCTTCAGTAATAAGTTCATAAAAGAAGCATTGGAAGAAGGTGGCCTGGTCTGATGAATCAGTTTTTCTTTTACATCACGTGGACAGCCGGGTGCGTGTGCGGCGCTTACCTGTGGAAGAGATGACTATGGGAAGAAGGCAAGCCGGTGGAGGCAGTGTGATGCTCTGGGCAATGTTCTGCTGGGAAACATTGGGTCCTACCATTCATGTGGATGTTACTTTGACACGTACCACCTACCTACACATTGTTACAGACCAAGTACACCCCTTCATGTTAACGGTATTCCCTAATAGCAGTGGCCCCTTTCAGCAGGATAATGCGCCCTGCCACACTGCAAAAACTGCTGGAATGGTTTGAGGAACATGACAAAGAGTTCAAGGTGTTGACTTGGCCCCCAAATTCCCCAGATCTCAAACCGATCGAGCATCTGTGGGATGTGCTGGACAAACAAGTCCGATCCACCGAGGCACCAGATTACAATTTACAGGACTTAAAGGATCTGCTGCAAACGTCTTGGTCCCAGATACCACAGCACACCTTCAGAGGTCTTGTGGAGTCCATGGCTCGTCGGGTCAGAGCTGTTTCGGTGGCACAAGGGGGACCTACACAAAACTTGTAACTGTGAGGCAGACTGCAATCCAAGCATGCAGCTGGAGCAGTTAAGGGTTTTACTCAAGGGCCAACAGTGGCTCTCTAACAGTCCTGGGATTTGAACTCACAGTCATGATACTGTTTTTCATGATCAATTAAAATAACATGTAATTAGTTTTTTTTTAAATAAACATTATTTTTTAAAATTCTTTCTTTTTAAATTGATAAGAAAAATATCTTGTTTAATAAATTATTATAAAATAACATTTAAAAATGAATTAAATTTTATATATATATATATATATATATATATATATATATATTACTTTATCCGTTTCACAAGCCTGCAGTAGTCAAAATGCATCTCCTCACATCTGAATTACATTTATATCTCATTATGTCATGCATCACCCTCCTCCATTTTATGCCGCTTAATCATGTTACTCAGCAGGCCTGCTTGTTCCTTCGTCTCTTTTGATAATTCATGACCGTTAATGTTTGCTTGCCTGTTAATGTTTTCCTGCGTGTTAATGTTTACTCTTCTGTTTTTAGTTATATATCTGTTTGTACAGCACCCTTAGGTGTGAGAATGCCTAAATAAATACAATTATTATTATTATTGGTTTACAGACTGAAGAATTGGACACATCCCATAATATAAAGCGTTCCCACTTTCTGTGGAAGTCAAATTACTCCACCTAGTGGCTGTGCTGAAATCTACAACTCAAATCAGATGTATAATTCGATTTGAAATAAAATGCATCAAGTCAGTGTGAGCACTCAATATATTTATCTAATAAAGAGATTAAATATTTTTTTTAAAATCAGCAAATATACAGATCAGAACTTTTATTCACAGAGTGATCAGAGTTCATCAGTCAGTAGTCCAGTGATTGCTTTTTAAATAAGACACACAAACCTATACCGTGCGGGGCGGGGCGGGGGGAGTGGCTTGTGAAATACTGCCACCGCACACGTTCCGGCTGGGGAAACCTGCCTCGAATCAAGGGACCAGGCATGATTTCTGCCGACGCTGCAAGGTTCAAATTCTGAAGTATGTGCGTCATACAGATGTGGATTCTTCCTCCTCAGGAAGGCAGCCCGGGCAGGGCTCCATGGTTACACCCACTCCCATCCCGCTTCGACCCACGGGCATGTCCGTCACATACGTCCACTGGTTACTTGCTGGGCAGTAACTCTCCACGCTGGCCAGGAAACCGGTCTGGTTGAAACCACCTTGACGGAGGCGATAGAAAACAGTGATTAATTCCCAAAAGTAACCACTTTATTCAATGTTTTTTTTTAAATTCTTATCACAGCATTGTTAAATTCTTAATTCTGACTGGTCAGAAGGTTATGATATCATTTCTGTAGTAATGACGTACACAGGGGACTTTTATGGCTGACACTCTGTTAAAAGAAAGTGTTGATATGGTGATATTCTCAGTGAGTAGATGTTTGTCATTTTTGGATTGGAAGGAGTCTCCATTGTCTTTGTAACACTAAAAAAAACCAAACAAACTGTTGCTTTAAATTTCTTTAGCTTGAGGAGTTTGCACTGTCTGGGCAAAAAAAACAGAGGCTGGTGAATGAACAAGTGTTTATAGCCAAGCGATAACAGGAACCGGTTTCGCGGACGTTCTACAACATTAAACAAAACTATATACAGACAAAAAGTACTAAGTGTCGTTCATTAATAGACCCCAAAAAATTTTTAACATTGGCAAATTGCTGTTTTATAGCAGGAAAAAAAAAACTCCAGGGTGTGCTGCGATTGAAAAATAATCAACATCGGCTCTGCGTCACGCCACATCACATCACACCGTGGTTAATTATGTTCCCGTAACAGCACGCCCTGAAGTGTTTAATTCCTTACTCATAGATTTCCCAAGCAAGGTTGGACTGTAGTAATTAAGTCATTAATAGGTTAAGAGGTGCCATCAATTAACGCAATGTGTTAAGAGCATACTTGTGTGAGCAGTTCAAGGAAATCTCTGGTGTTGTGGAGGAGAGGAGTTTAAAATTGTTTTTTTTGTATAGAAACCTGAAGAAATAAAAACAGCTCTGGGTAGTAGACTAGGATTGTGGATGCTACTGTATGACTAAGGACATTTATTACAATGATTAAATTAATTAAGTTCAAGTTATGTTAACTTATGATTTATATATAGGAAATATAAAAAGTAAATTAATACATAAGCCAGATACAAAAAAAGTGTGCTTATAGTTAATGCTGCATTCACTACTACTTCTCTTGTTAGTATTTGCTTATCTCAGTGGGAACACTTGGCAAACCCAAATCTGCTTTCATGTCATCTAAAATGATTCGGATGTCCAGATGCGGTGTATAGGTATGTGAGAGAGAGAAAAAAAAATTAACACACAAAGTGCTGGTTTATTGCGTGTAAGTGCTGATTAACTTGTGAATGACTCCGCATTGTGTTCCCTCTAATACGGAAATGGCCTTGTAATGAGAGCCCTGCCGCTTCAACGAGCAAATACAATCAAGACACAAAGCCTCCATTTTCTCAGTAAATAACCAACGGTGAAACAGAATGTCACTCTGCCAGTCGCCATATCGCACATATACGTTTTCCTTAAGGTGGATAGGGAAGGAAATATCAGGAAACCATTTATATCGTTAACTGTTAAGTGTTATGCGCTCACCAAACACGAAGAGTTTGTTGTGGTAGACAGTGACTGCATGGGCACTTCGACTGTGGACCATGGATGCCATGGGCTCCCAAACATCTCTGGCTACGTTATATCTCTCCATAGTGTTGAGTTGCCTTTGGCCGTCGTAACCACCCACTGCGTAGAGGTAAGAATCTATAGACACTACACCTGCATGGGGCAGGAATCAAAAACCATTGGTTAAAAAATTATTTTGGGTCAGTAAATTGCCATTAACCATTTTCCACCAATACGAGACCAGTGATTTTGGTTCTTCAGACATCCTTTGTTGTTTTTGGAACATGCATTTCCACCAATTTGGGAGCCAAACCATTATATTAATCAGATGGATTTGTTGTCCAACACACAGTGTAACCATAATAACAGCTCTGCTGAATCAGTAGCATTAGCCAGGTACAGGCAAACATGGTAAAATATTCCGTTTATAAGTAATTGCTAGCAAACCATTTACACCCACCGTCCACCTTCTCAATCATGCAATTATTCAATCAGCCAATGCATACAGATACAAGTCAAGAGTTTCAGATAATTTCACATCAAGTTACATAAGTTCACATCAAACATCAGAAAGGGGAAAAAAATGTGATCTCAGTGACTGTGGCGTGGTTGGTGCCAGATGTGCTGGTTTGAGTATCTCAGGAACTGCTGATCTCCTGGGATTTTCATTCAGAAAAACAACAAAAAAAAAAAACATCTAGTGACTGTCAGTTCTGTGGGTGGAAATGCCTTGCTGATGAGAGAGGTCAGAGGAGAATAGCCAGACTGGTTCAAGTTGACAGGAAGGCTACAACAACTCAAATAATCACTCTTTACAAACGTGGTGAGCAGAAAAGCATCTCAGAACGCACAACAATTTGAACCTTGAGGTGGACGGGATATAACAGCAGAAGACCACATTGGGTTCCACTTCTGTCAGCCAGGAACAGGAAACTGAGTCTACAGTGGCCACCAGTTAAGCAAAAGTGGACATTTGAATATTGGAAAAATGTCACCTAGCCTTTATCGACTGCACAGTTTCAGTATCTGCATTATCATCTGCATTATAGTTGAAAAAGTATTTTTAATGGGATATTTGGGTTTGCAAAAATAATACAAAAGGTGCTAGTGGGGCATTAGTAAAATGTTAGTTAATATTTACCTAAGCCACTTCGTGCAGTGTTCATAGATGCTACATGGTGCCAAGTGTTGGTGTCTGGTTGGTAGCGCTCCACCGTTCTCCACCGGTTTTGGCCATCGAAGCCCCCCACCACATACAGAGCTCCCCCGCATGCTGCCACACCAGCTCCCAGGCGTGCCACTGACATTGGCACCACATATGTCCACCTGTTTGTCTCTGGATCGTACCTGTGAAAACATGAAATTCAGAACTCATTCATTCATCTTCGGTAAGTGCTTTATCCTGTTTGGTGGATCTGGAACCTATACCAGGAACACCATGGAGGGAAATGCACCCTGGAGTCCATCGCAGGGCACCATGCACATACACATACACACACTTATTCACATCCAGGGGCAATTTAGCATAGCCAGTCTAACATTTTTGGGAGGTGGATGGAAACCGGAGAACCCTGAAGAAATCCATACTGACAGTAACCTGAGCTCAGGATCCAACCAAGGATCCTGGAACTGTGAGGCTGCAGTGCTACTGTGCAGGTCATCATCAATTTCTTCTTTCTCTTTCGTTTTCATGTCTATCTCAGAAATGCCAACTGTTGCTTTTAAAACCCCACAGAGCAGCTGTACACACTAACTTCCACCCCGAGGGCAGGACCAATTATCCTCTCACAGACTCGCACCTATGGTTGTGATGCGAACTTGTCATCTCATGACAACAGAGCTATGTATTATACTCTACGTATTTATGTATGAAAGAAAACGTCTTCTACATAATAGGATACATACAACTAATATCCTGGTATCATAAAACCTGAAATACTTTCTCACAGAACTTGATACACAACCCCAGGATTACTATAGCTCGCAGCTATGTTATGTGATCCACAGAAAAATGGGTCCAAGTCAAACAACAACTCTTTTAACAACATGGAAGTACATGTTGGCTGCCACTTCCTTACAGAAAGGTTTTCAGAGGCTTTGGATTGATCTGGTGCCAGTCAAGGGACAAAACTAAAAGGTGTTTAATCATAGAATGCTTTCACGTATGCAGCATTTAGTCCATTGAAATCAAACTCTTGTTCGGTTACATCCCTCAGTGTGTTTAATTTGGGCAGACCAGAGCACCTGAGAGAGGTGGCCTCGAGGTGAAGGCTTATTTGACTCTAAATTGACACAACTGAAGGAACCAAACATGACATGTATTTCAGACATTTCATGACAGCTGCTAAACCGATGCACAAAAGCGCAAACTGAGGACATCGAGACCAAAGGCCCATTGCTGCATTTCAGACCAGCAAATAAAAAGAGTTTTACGAGTATGTTTTCAGCCTCACCCCTTACCACACACCCTTAAGCAGATGTTTGTTTTTTTTTGCTTTTTGGTTTATTCACAAGGTCTTGGTTCAGGTCCAAGTGAACTCTTGCGAGACTCGATTGCTGTGAGAAAGTGATTCGATCCTGAATCGACTCAACTGGAGGAAGTGGACCAAACCTGTATTATTTGTAGGTAGATGCAAGCTGCTGAAATGAGCAGTGAGGTGCAACTGAGCCAAAGGACAGAGCTTCAGAAATGCCATGAGTATATAATTACATAGCGCCAGCTCCATGTTCTCGGTGCTCAGGTGATTTTTTTTTTTTGCGAGTTCTGCGCACACCTGGTAATGAATTTCCATTACGATATTTCTCACTAAAGAAGGACAGAGTTTTTAGCCCAACATGTCCCTCAAATAAAACAAATGCAGCACAAAGCCGAACCAGGCTAAATATCAAGCAAACCGAGTGTGTCTCTGCAAACTGACTTACAGGTGACTGTAGATGCTTGATTTATTTAGTGTTAATGTGATTTGTTGTTATTTTAGATTGAACTACACACTGCTCTCTCTATAAGATGCACAGTGGTGATTTCTGAATGTTAGTTACTGAGCTGCGCATTTCACAAATAAATTATATGCTATTTTCATCAAAAGCAACCTTCCATTTTTCTGATCATTTTAAGAAAAAACCTGCACTGCACACTCGATCACCCTTATCAGAGCAATGTTGCATCAGTGTTGGGTCAAACTGCACAACACATTGGAGATGTGGATTGTCATCCTTGGGCAAAGGTAAAAAGAAATAGAATTTCTTTTTTTTTTTTTAAAAAAGCACACACAAACTAATGTTTTTCCCTTCCTGTGTCATCCATAAAAACAGAACAAAGACTAGATGCAGGAGAGCAGGTTGCTAAGAGTGACTAATATGAATGGTATTAGAACTGGCACTGCTCCTCTAAAGCTTTCTATTAGTTGTGGTATGAGAGTTTGTTCATCTGAAGTAACTTCTCTGAATCAGAACAGACTTTGCGCATGTCAAGTCAAAACATTTTAGACCACTTAACCACTGTTCTTCTTTCATGTGTAACAATTCTGAACGGCAAAAGTGCTTCTCGTTAATCCTACATTTACATTTATGGCATATGCCCTTATCCGGAGTGACTTACATTGATTTCTTTTATACATCTGAGCAATTGAGGGTTAAGGGCCTTGCTCAAGGGCCCAACAGTGGCAGCTTGGCGGTGCTGGGATTTGAACTCATGACCTTCCGATCAGTAGCCCAACGTCTTAACCACTGAGCTACTGCTGTCCCACATCCTGTAAGGTAGTAAGGATGTAAATGAATACGAATACATTATTTGAAATAAACAGATAATGTGTTTGGTACAGACGCGAATAGGAAGTACACTATTCTGGGTTTTCGGTTGGAACTTGAGGTGTGTATAGGAGCTGGGATCCTGTGGGACACGAAACTGTCACACGTATGGAAGGGTTTTACGCAGGTGGTCAGATATGAAGCTTGCGGGACAAAGGAAGAGCATGTTCATTAACATGTGATGCCTTTACAGCATTCTTTAATTCATCCTTACTAACCGCCTGGTCAGGTGTGCGGTGGTTTGAATAAGTTTAAATCTGTGAAAAACACGTTTGAAAAGAGTTGCCGGTTTCCACCTCCCATTCATTCACAAGTTGGTACTGGCCAATCACTTGTTTTCACATGAATTATTTATACCCCTGTTCATTTCGGAAATGAGACGTTTTAATAGTTTAATTACATTTTAGTAACCCAACCAAATTATTTGTTGTCCAAACAGAAATCCTGAAAAAATAATATGAAAGAATAAAAAAAAAAATTCTGGTGATGCAAAATTTACAGAATAATGGGTGTCACAGTGATGACCCAGTAAATCTTCTATTGTCATAGCCCTAAATGAGCCAAAATGCTTTATGAAATCGTTAGCAATGAGAACTATGACACTACAAGCGTACACTCCGTACACTCACCGCTCCACTGTGTTGTGATGTGTGGAGCCATAGGATCCTCCAACAGCGTAGATGCTCCCATCGAGTTCCCCAGTACCCACTCTATTTCTGGCTGTGTTAAGCGAAGCTAACTGGGTCCACTGATTGGTCATGGGGTTGTAGCAGGACAGTGTTGCGGAGTCTGCATTGCTCTGCATTGAGAGGTTTCGACCCCCAACAGTGTAGAAGAGCCCAAACAGTACGGAGGCCCCCAAGCCACTGCAGGGTTGCTCCATGGGCGCCAGGTGCATCCAGGTGTTGTTTCGTGGGTCAAAAGCCTCCATGGAGGCCAATGAGTGCTGCTTGTAGCCCCCAGCCACGTAGATCAACTTAGTGCCTCGGTATGGAGTAGGGGGCAGGTACTTGTGGAGGGTCATGTCGTGGAAGATCTTGGAGAGGAAGTCTTTGCAGGAGTTGGCCTTGCTCAAGATAGGACATGACTGCAGCTGCCTCTTGAGGAACTTGGCTGGCAAGGCATAGATATGGACGGCATTAAGCAGAGCATGGAAGTACTGGGAGCGAGCCTCTGCATCCCAGCGCACCCAGTCAATGCAGGCTTTGTAGACCTCGGTCTCACACAGAACCTTCAGACTGTCCTGACTGATGAGCTCCAGCAGCTGGCAGTGCGTCAGGCTAAAGAACTCTTCTTCTTTGGTCACCTGGAACAAAGAGCACAGATGTTACTCGGCTTACCATAGATACCATAGAATTGTCAAAATCAGGACAACTTCTTGTTGCAATGACGTAGAATAATCTACCTCACTGAAGTGACTGTTGATATACTCCCGACACCGCTGATGCAGCTCAACACAGCCGATCTCCTCCGCAAACCGGGCAATCCCAATGACGTTTGAGGGCTCTAGGTTCTTGATCAGGAAGTCACAGCATGCTTTTGCCACGTCCTCCATTTGGAAGCGCATGGCAGTCAGCAGGACGTGCAGAACACACTTTTCCCCTACTGTGATGCGGGAGGTATAGGCGTAGTCCACCAGCCTACTGATCACCTGAGGGCAAACATCCCTGAGAGTCACCTCTGAGGCGTGGCACTCCTTGAAGTTGCTGGTGAACATGGCTTTGAAGTATGGGCTGCAGGCTGCCAGTACCAGTTTGTGCACCTGGATAATATAGACACATGTCCGCGACGGGCATAAGAAGTTCGAAGGGACCAAATTAAAGATGGCCCAAAAATTCCCCATTTAGTGTCCATGAGCCTTCCAGATTCAAGACCCATACAATGGTCAAGTGCTGTCTAACTGTATAGTAAACTTGGGTGGTGGTAAAAGTGCTGATGTATGTGCACCATGCTAATCCTGCTAATAATGTACAAATGCTAGGAGCAGCAGCTGGGATAGAAACAAGCTCATGATATTTACTTTTCACTACCTTTAAGTGTTAGCATTTTTGGGTTATGTATAGTATATTTTACAATAAATGATAAGTAGGAGCAACTAGTTAGATACTTAGATTAGATACTTAAATTAGATACTTTTTTTAAATGCTGTACATTCAGTGATATACTAAGCATACTACACATCAAAGAAAGCTCTACTCTTTTGAAGACCTGCTAACCTAAGCTAAACGGTGCTGACTCTGGCCGATCTCTTATCACGCTGACTCTCATCTTTCTTGTGGACTCACCCCTGAAAAGTCTCACCTTGAAATCCTCTATCGTATCTTTGTACGTCACTCGAAGTACCAGGTCACAGAGCAGCCCGTGTTGACGCAACTCGTCCATGAGCTGAAGGGCTCTGGAAGGGTAATTCTCAATGGTGTAGTCCAGATAGCCATGGCCTTTCATCGAGGGCACCACGATGGCTGAAAAATCCTCATCTTTGACGGGCCTCTTCTTCCTTGGACATATCATTCTCCAAGGCTGGGTTGTAATTCGGTTTCACAAGATATCGGGCAGGCAAAAGAGTCTAGATCCAACCACGAATCATGAAGTAATACAGAAATAACTGGTAGTCACTGGCAGATAGGAAGCCATGCTTTGTTTGTCTGACTCTAAATCCATCTTGACTGGGGTCTCTCGCAGAACAAATAGGCATTGTTTAACGATCCAGACCAAATACTGAGAAAATATCACATAGATACCAATAAAAGAACTTGATGTCACATATCCTAAATCCACACAAATTCTTCTTAACTGTAGTTCATTTTCTTCATGTGTGACTCTGCAGTATGTCTCAGTGCTCTCTGATTAGGTGTGCTGAAAAAGAAAGTTAAAAAAAAATGAGCAAGAACTTTAAATTTGAGCAAGACAAGTTAAATTAGATGTGGTGAGATGCTACAGTGGAACCCTGAAGAACAGCAGAAAGATCTTCTTTTATACATATTGTGCATGAAAATAACCGTATATACTTTGCTGAATCGTGTTTCATTTCCCTTTTCCTTCTTAAATCTCAAACCTTTCAAAAAGTCACTCCCACAAAAACCAAAGCTTGCAATTCCCTGACTACCATAACTGGTGCCTTTGCTGTCATGGTTGCGCTAACATTTTTTTCTGTGCAGCTTTTTTAAAAAAAAAAAAATTACTTATCACTAAACTGATTTGTTCGACTGGGTTACATAACTTTATTTGCAGAACATCAATTCTGAAGAGACTTTGCATCCCGTGTTATTGCTCAACCAAACATTCCAAGTGCAATATTTGCCTTGAAGTATGCTTATCATGAGACGAGGCCACTTGCCATTGGCTTCCTGTGGATGTGTGACCTCGCTGTGTGCTTAAAAGTTAAAAGACAACATTGATACATGGGGAAAGGCACAGGGTCCGCCAAGTGGGGTTATTATTAACTACCTGGAGGTTACTGTAGTTGTTTCAGAACAGAAAGTGTAAAGATATATTGATTATCGTTTTGCACTTGAATGTATATTTTAAACTGCACAAAATTTTGAAGTAATGTTGAAAAACGTCTAAATTTTATTCAGGTTTTTTTTTTTTTTTTTACCTTTCGTACATTTTGTTGGTGAGTCTGTTCGTTCACCAACAGGTTTGTATGCATCTAAAACCTATCTATAAAGAAAAAAATATTTTGATATAAAACTCAAAGTTTGTGGACACCTGACCATTACAGTCATGTGTGCTTTTTGAACATCCCATTCCAAACTTAATCCACCCTTTGTTCTTATAATAATCTCCACTCCTTCCTTCTGGGAAGGCTTTCCACTAGTTTTTAGAGCGTGGCTGTGGGGATGTGCTCATTCAGCCACAAGAGCATTAGTGATAGCACTGATGTCTGGTGAGAAGGCCTGGGGTGGAACGCAGTCAACGTTCCAATTCATCCCAAAAGGTGTTCATTCGGGTTGAGGTCAGGCTCCAAACTTGGCGGATCATGTCTTCAAGGAACTTGCTTTGTACACAGGGGCATTTGTCATGCAGGGACAGGTCTGGGCGTCTTAGTTCCAGTGAAGGGAAACTGTAATGCTATAGCATATAAAGACATTCTATACAACCGTGCGCTATTAACTTTGCGGCAACAGTATGGAGAAGAACCACATATGGGTGTGATGGTCAGGTGTTCACAAATATTTGAAACAGGGACATTGTTATTGACCAGTAAACCTACTTAGGTATCAAAAATACAGTAATAAGTCTAAAGTTATAGTATAAGTGCACACAAATTGCGTTTACAAAAAGTCTTAATACATTTGAGAATTATTCAATTGAAGCGCATAGTTTGTTCATGTATAAATGAGAGAGTCACAATAAGACAATTTGTCCTTTCTGTAATCCTGGATGAATAATAAATGATGCATCCTTAGTGAGCATGACAGAAAAACAAAAAAAATCATAATGTCTTACAGCTAAGTACTTTTGCAATGCCAGCAATTACTGAGTAACCAAGTATCTATGTCGAAGTGTATCAGCGCTGACTCAGGAAAAATTTGCAAGTTTCTGCAAGAACCAAACGGTCATTATGGAATTAGGAGTGACCTTTTTTTTTTTTTTATGAGAAAAGATACGTTTATACCCTATATGAACTATTGAAACAATCAAACAATGACAAATGACAAATAAGCGAGCACAATGAATTTCTGGTAACAGTTACTCGGAATAATGAGCTGTCGTATTATCAAGAATGATTCACTCATCCTCAGAGAAAAATGTCTGACTCCAAAGTTCTTAAGAAATTAAAATAACCTCATGACATCAGATCAAGTTAATGTGGAAAGGATGGGTGTTTCGTTTAAATACATTCCCAAATATCATATCATATACGATACACGAAGATGTTTCTAAGAAGCACAAAATGTATCATGATATTTAGGCTTGCTAACAAAACAATAGTGAACCCGTCTAAAACCAAGTTTAAAACGGATTTTTACAATTTTAAAGATTCAGCAAAGCAGCTACTTCCAATGTCCATGTTCATGTTATCATTATTTTAAAACAGATTATGAAAAAAAAAATAATAATGATACCCACGATGTCTTTGTAAAATGTATTGTGGTATATTTTTATCACGATATCCATATCATATTGGCCTAACATAAATTTTGCAGGTGACGCATTAGTTCTCAGAAAATAAGAGCGCCCCACTTGGTACTATAATGTAAATTATATGTTATTTTAAAACAACAACAACAAAAAACTTTATTGGAAAAGTCAGGAATAATTGTGTGGAATACCGCAATGGAAACGAAATTTTCTCTACAAAGAACTTGTATTTCTTTACCTTTACTAACACTTTTCATTTAAAGAAAGAGAAACATGTCCTTTAATTCTGTTTAAACTAGTAGATTTCTGCGGCTATAGTGTATTTACTCATTTATTCGTTTCTTGTAAAATTATTATTACCTATCTGTTCTTCTACTTGTGTGCACTTGTGTGATCATTGTATTTTATCATTTGTTGTCGTCATTGTTGTTTTTAATGACTGATATTCAAAACAAGATAAATGTGAGACTATTTAAAAATCTTGCATTTTTAAAAAAAAATGTATATTCGTAAAAAAATCTCAGAGATGAATCAGTGACTACGATTTGTTGCGTAGAATAAAATTAATTTTAATCTCAAAAAGATATTTTTGATATATGTATACTGATTTCAGTATACTTTAATGATTTTTTTTTTTTTTGTGTGTGTGTTATTGCAGGGGGGGGGAAACAATCAAATAATGTGTAGTGTAAGGGGAATAAAGCACTATTTGGGATTAGGAAATAAGTAAACAATCCTACTGCTTTATATAAACACATCAGGTAGGATTAGTTGTGCAAACTAAAAATGTAAACCAAGCCTTAGTCAGCAAAGCCATAGTGAGAAATCCACTGCAAGTGCATGCCAAGGCAAACAAACATTCAAGAGAAACAATGTCACATGCAACTTTTGTAATGTTAATTAAGCTGAAGTCTTAAACACTGAACTTCACTGCACAAAATGCATTAATGCAAACAGTAACAAAGTGTTACACATACATTTATATTGCTTTATATGTGGTGTATTATTGCAATAATCTGTATTTATTTTTAATGGTGAAGCTTTGATGTGGCACTATTACTTTACCCAAGCTTCTTTCTGGTCTCTGTGAAAGTGTCACTATGCAATATAGAGTTCCTCATCTCTTTAAAAAAAAACTCACCATAATCCAGAAAATATATCCAGAGTATTTCAATCCACAGTGTTTCTGTAGCACAGAGGAGTACAATAAAGTACAATGAAGTACTCTCTTAGTAACTTCTTGCCCGCGCGCGTGACGGCCACTGCTTTCAATCCGATTCTGGCGTGCTAACTTCCGGAAGTGAGCCTACTTTAATACCGCAATATCTAGAAGTTTTTAAAAAAAAAAAAAAAAAAAAAAAAAAGTCAGCTGTCCAGCTGTTTAGTATCGTGCCAGTAGTCTGATCCACATCAGCATGACTGTGCAACTCCGACCTCGGCCGAGTTCAGCTGCGTCAGCGCGCGCGCACAATCGCCTCACAGAAAAGCCGGAAGTGCAGCTTTAACGTCAACACGACTGACATTTGATGTATAATTCGTGGTTTCGGGTTTATGGAGCTATCTCCCCGCTGGAACTTGTGCTTAAATACGAGTTCTACCCAATTCAGCTCGTTTTAATCGCTTAAAAATAAAGCTAATTCCGCATTACTTGGCGCCGCGTCCAGAATGACTGCGGAATCCCTGCGTCAGCGCACTACATAGGGCGTGAAAAACCACAGCGTCCTGTTCCCTACCTAGTGCAACACGCGGCCATTTTGGATTTTACCCTAACAACACCACCACCACCACCACCTCAAGGCGCTTCAAACGAGTTCGTTGGAACTGGGTGCGGTTTAAGTTTCTAGTTCATTTCAAGAAAAAAGAAATAATGTGTCACTTTTTTTTGTCGTAAGAGGAAGTGTAGCAGGCTAAACAAGATTGAGTTTGGCATACGTGGACAAAAAGGACTTACAGTTGCTGTAAATGTAGGCTATAACATCAGACAGCTAATTAAAGAAAGTTGTAGCCTTCATAAACAGAACAAAATGGCTGCTAACCCCAATCAAATGAAAATAGTGCACCTGCATAGCTCATTAGAGGTGGTATAATATTTGAACATATTATTATTATTGGTTTGGGACGCACCCACGATAAAGCAAGGCCCCAAACTGAAACTGTTTTCCCACTAGACAGCACGGTGCCGTACAGTACACTTATTAAAGAGAAGATTGCATCAGCGTCCATTTTACGTTCTCTGACTGCCTGGAATAACAAGAAAACTAGTGATGCTACCTGTAGACCGAATCCCTCAAGGTCTCAGTCGAGTCGAGTCAAGTTAGTTTGACAAGCGGAGTTGGTTTAACGTGATTATTCCCGCGGTATCCCTTTCATTATAGTCATGTCAGACATTTTACCTACTATAAAATCACCGGTAGAAATGTGACCAAGAAGAACTCCATTCACATGGAACGTGTTGCATGTTAATCTTTATAATTAACTTGTGATTTTTGGTTTCAGCTTTGGTTTCGGTGTTCATCGGCACGGCACTGTTGCTCCGTTTTCACTCAACTAACGGTTTCCTGCATTACCCACAATGCTGTTTGACTATCGACTGCAGTGGGATTTGTGCTGCGTTCGACTGAGTAAAGGTCGTTAATTCTAATTTCTGACCTCCAGCTATGAAAAAAAACAAAGAAAACACTCCCTCAACTCGACATAATTTCCTGCTCGGAGAATCAGGATGGTCTCCTGAACTCTGAGTTCAGGAAGTGACGTCAAATCAACATGGCTGCTCACAGTGTCGGCAGTAAACACAGAATGGAAATCTACTTATTGGACATTTTCAGTATAAACTAATTAATTAATTTATCGCTACAGGTCTGTTACAGGATTAGTCAGGACACTGTTGGGTTTCTGTGTGTAGAGTATCGTGACTCTGTGTTAAGCAAATAAGTATTGGCTTTGGATCAATCAACATACAGATATTTGTGTGGTAAAGCTATAACATTTACTGTACAGTTCTGTGTTTTAATACGAGCTTATATTCTGTGTTTCAGGGTGGTGCGGAATGGACAAGAGTGCCTCTCTTTTAAAAAAAAAAAAATTTAAAAACTGTGGTTGTCTGAAAAAATATGGGATTATGGATTACTTGTTTACCGTCCCGCACTGTCTGGTGAAAAGTTACAAGATTTCCAATTGCCCTAGGACTGAAATGTGAAATGATTGTCCTAAAAAGCCGCTTCGAACGTGTAGGGGTTACACCGCTGTATACAGAAGACCATATATCACACCAAAGAATACCAGATGTGGAAACAATCTACAGATTGACTCGGTAATAAGAGGCCTCTTAGCCTACAGGGACTAATAAAAGTAAATATACTGCCCTTGGGAAAGCCCTTGTCTCCTTTCAGGGTGTAGTGTAGGTGTTTAGACTTGTCAGAGTTTACAGTCCACACACTGAAACCGCAATGAGTCAGAGTGCATTCACAGAAAGGGTTGGGTTTATGGTAGGGCAGATTGTGTATATGATGACACATAGTGTCTACTAGAACAGCGACACATAATGTTATGCTGTTTATGAAACCGAAACCCAAACCCTCATCTGTCAGATCTTCATCAGGTGGGAAAACAAATAGTCAAATCAAAAAGTATAGAAAGTAACTATATATCTCTCTACATATATATATATATATATATATATATATATATATATATATATATATATAAAAAAAAAACCCATACATTCAGATAAGTGACACCATTATGGCCTATCCTTAGGCGCTGAATTCAAACGCATGAAAGATTCAAAACTCGTTTTCACTGAACATCCTGTACGTTTCATGGAAGTACAGAATTTTTCCTCGTAGGGGGTTCCACCCAGCCCTCGGACCCTGGTGTGGTTTTGGCGAGGGTTGTTTTGTTGATTTCTGCCTTGTCATGGTCTCAAGGAACTTGAAAAGGATCATTGTTTTTTTCGCATTGGAATCCTGAGGCATCTGGGAAGGGCAGGTCTCAAAAACAAAACAAAAAAGAATGCAGCGATAGAGAAACAAAGTAAAACAGCCAAGCGCTTGTTTTCGACGCACCCACGGACATGGCAAGGTGTGCTACGATTTTTGCAGATAGAACATTTAATTTAATGGGATTGGTTATTGGTAAAAAAAAATAAAATAATAAAACATCTCATATCTCATCATCTCAAATACTGCAGTACTGTATTATATAATTGATTAAACACGATCATGTATAGACGGCATACCGTGCATAGGATGCATGCAAGTCTGTGCATGCTGCTTTGTCGCACTTCGTGGTATGGGGAAGTAATGGAAATTTGACATTGCACTATGACAATGCAAAAAATGTTGCTGCCACTGCAGTGTTTTCTTTCGCAGCCTACTTGACACAGTGTAACCCTTTACCTTTGGCTTAGTCTCCATTTCCAAAGCATTCAATCATTTGCATGTTAATGGTTTACTGAGTTCCTGGAAGCTCTGAAATGTATCATTCTCACTGCTAGCACTGTTATAAATGGTGGGCCCATGCTGGGGGTAATTCACTAAGCTCCTGCTGCCCTCTAACGGTGATGTGATGTTTTTGTGACCTTGTTTCCTCAGAGGATTACAGCCATCATCAACCTAGTAAAAAAAAAAAAAAACTCTGGTTCAGTTACTGTACAATTAAAAACCAAAATCATCTTGTTTAAATGTAGTTGTTGATGTAGAATTGATAAACTTTTTCCCAAAGCATCTTCCATTACACTGAGTAATGATACTTCAGTGAAAGTATAGATAATTTGTCAAAAGCTTACTTAAGTGGAAAGTAGCAAGTGAAAGTGAAAAGGTAAACATTTTTAGCTGATGAAATTTAATAGATCACAGCAGAAGTAGCCATTGTGGAAGAAGCCATTATAAAATGGGTCAATTGTGGCCATAAAGGGATGCAAGTGGTCAGGAACAATACTCAGACATGTTGTAACATTCAAACGATTCGTATTAAGGGACCTAATGTGTGCCAAGAAAACATTCCCCACACCATCATGCTACCACCACCAGCCTGAACTGTTGTATTAACCAGTAAGAAGTAAACGTTTTAAACTGATGAAATGAAGTAGGTCACAGCAGAATTATTGAATTATTGGCTTCTTGTTAGTTGATCCCCCGAAAAACACCTCCCCCCTACTCCCACCCCCACCCATTTTATTGATGTATAGCATGTAGTCATTGGCTGGATAAGAGAAGAAGAGATCTTCGAGATTTGTAACAAGCATTTTTGTATAGCAGCAAAGTACAATTATTTTAGAGTCAAATTTTCACCCCCGAATTACCCCATAATAAACAAATTACCCCATGCTATTTGTATTAAATACAATAAAATGTTCCTGGGTGTGAATGTGTGTGTGCTGCGGACTGGCGTGGGTGTATTCCTGCCTCATTCCCAGTATTCCTGGGATAGGCCCCAGATCCACCGGGACCTATGACCAAGATAAAGCATTTACTGAAGATTAATGAATAAATATTCGTAGTAAATAACATCGTCATAACATAGTGCCTTATGGCATGCTAGAAAATTATTGGCACCCTCAATACGTCCATCATCTCTAGCACAAATTTGGGATTCACACCGCTGCTGCGTGGAAATACAACAATAAATAAATCAATGCACTTTAATAACTATCTAAGCTCCCTGACTTTATAAATAACTCTTTTGTTGTTTTTATTGATTAATAAGTAACTAATGGATGGAATATATTACATTCAATGATACGTTTATTTAATGTTTAGAAAAATAAATGACTTAAAACTGAAAATGAGATCGTTAACATCAAACCAGCTGCTTCCAAACAGAGTTTGTAATTGTTATTATTATTATTATAAATCCTATAATATTAAATCATATTTTGTCTATTTATTGGAGCTGTACAGATTTTTTTTTTCCCCTTCCTGAACTGACAACTGACAGTTGACATTATTCGTAGCCCTGCTTATTATTTTTTAAGGTTTGGATTCCAGTCAAATGACGACTCCAACAGAATAACTATAATAACTCACTAATAAAATAGAATAAATTTGATTATGGTGAGTTATAGCCCTTAACTATGCTTTGCAGATCTCTGTGGGAGAACCATATGTTATAATTTAGCCCCAAATTTTACTCTCTTTTTTTTTTTTTGTTGTTGTTGTTGTTGGACAGCTCAAGGAAAAAAGATAATTCGGTTCACTTCATTTAAACAAAACTGTAAATACTTAATATGTGCAATTGTGGTTACATGCCCTTTAAATGTCAGGGTAATTTATTTTTTAATAACAGCATACATATGCTTTTTCCGCACACGTTTATGGCTCTTTTTATTTTATTTTATTTTTTTACTGTCTGATGTGTCTACATAGTACGCTGTATTTTTCAAACGTTCTGCATCACATCTGCAACGAGAAACAACAGGAAATTAGCATCGCCTAACGAATGGCAACAAGGAACAGCTCGAGAGAAAATAAAGAGGAAGTTAGCTTGGTGAATCCCCAGACAATATATCTACTGAATGAAAACTGTACAACTTTTTGAAGATTTCCTGTTTGATTTCTTGTTGACACAATGACACAACACAATGGAACAATAGGGAACCAGGAAAGAAAATGAATACCTAGCTTAGAGGAACGATGTTATCCGAGTGTTGCAGTACACCATGCTGCGGAAATGTAAAATAGTAACACCGTTAAAGTATACAATATATACAAATATGATAAAAATGCTTTTACAAATGGTGGAGTATTCCTTTGAAATACTTGCAAATAAAGAATAAAACACTTGGGGGCGTGCTGTTATAGGAAAATAAGTTACAGTTACCATACTAAAGTTGTATTTTCCTAAAACAGCGCTTCCTGACATGTTCTATTCCGCTTATACCACAGCCATTTATAGTTGCCATTTAATGGTAGTGGAACGTTCACGAAAAAGGTTAGGTCTTGCTATCCCTTAGATTAAGCAGCTATAAACAGTCATTTTCTCGCAAGCCTCGAAATTAAATGGTGGAAAATGTACTGACAGTTCTGAAACTGGAGACTCCTTCCATAAATGTTCTAAACATCTAAACCCCTCCTTGCAGAAAACTCCACCATATCAACAATTATACAGTCAGCCTTTATTTAATAACAAGACGTTTTTAAAAAAAAAAAAAAAAGTCGGTTTAGTAGGCTATTCTGTAGCTCATCCACCATTTCAGGTGATATATTACAACGTATTAAAAATGCATCGTAGAAAAAAAAAAAACGTTACAAAAGAGTCAACACCTTCTGACCAATCAGATTTGAGAATTCGCAAGTGCATAAAACAGGACGATTTTACATAACGTTTGTACGTTTGTACGTTTTTACATAACTTAACGTAACATAATGTAACGTAACATTACATTATGTATTACAGTTTTAATAAACTACTAAAGGCAAACAAGCCATTTTTAAACAGTATTCTAATGATATAATACTCTGAATATTTGAGTAATGTTGCCTTGTTTGAAAACTCACTGAAATACAGTGATATTATTATTTTACCAGGAATTTTTAAAGACTTTCCTAAAATAAAAGGAAATTAAACCAATGTCTATACATTGCTCAAAACCACCAGCAGTCAGTACATGATCGACGTGCATCTGTCATGCATTATGGCAGAAAATGCCAAAGCTGGCTTCTGAAACTGTGCAAAGGGGAGCCCCTTCGCAAATCATAATGTGACTTCATTCTTGTTGCCGTCTCTTGGACACTCCTGTCCCTTATATATAACCCTGTAACTAATACCCTGTATCAAAATGTTATGGCGTGTAAATGGGGCACGGCTACATCCTGGAAAGCCTCGTCTTTCTTTCAAACAAACACTTTCTCCCAATCAATGGGGATTGCTCCACTGGGGTCGCTAACTGTCTTCCCGCATTAGAAGGAAAATGGCCTGATTTAGGATGAGCCCATGGATCACTGGAGTCTGTCTGGTTAATTTAAAAGGCCCCGTTCGTGTTTATTGGAAATATAATGCCGGGTTGGGTTCGGATTAAGGTTCAGCCTGCGGTGGATGATCGTTGTTATCGTTCTGCCATATCGGCTTCATGTTGCGCCAAGTGTTTCAAAACGGAGAAGCCAGACTTTCACACTCGAATCCAGGACTGGGCTTGAGATACTGGAGAGAATCTCAAAAACCCACCCTTCCCAGTCCCCCCTTTCCCCGCCTGCCTCTGAAAACTTTACGGTGGGATAATGTGTTCCACATGCTAGTGTTCACCCACTAAATCACTGCATCCCAAATAGCCAATGCTTCCCCCCCAGTCTCATTACGTTCATGTCGGCTGTCTCAAAGAAGGGCTTCTGGAGAATGGATGGGCTCGTAGATTCCGACTTGTTTACAGCAAAAGTTTTTTTTTAAATGAACATTATCAAAAAGACTCATATTTGGATGCAATCGAGTTGGCGTATCTTAGGAAATCTTAGTAATTGGGTACATTGCTGGCCTTCCATTGGGTTCTGTAATGAGGTACATCATCAGCCTTCTAATCAATTTCTGCCATTTCTTCATAGAACAAAATCCATCTTAGTCCCAGGTGCTTTTTTCTTTATTGTTTTTCTCCTGGCAGGACACTTGGAAACAAATATTACAGATTCTTGTAGCATGCTATAGTGCAGAATGAACATTAATCAGTTCACATTCAGAGGAAAGGGCAGAACTTTAAGAAAGGAAGAAAGGAAAAACCAATGAGTGGAGTCCCCCGTTTTTTGAGTCGTGGTAGAAAGCTTTCCAAAATCTGTCAAGTCAGATAACGCAAGATTGTTAGTGTTTTTTTGTGGTTGAACGCTTACCTGACAGCGAGATCATTATGTTCCGCATAACAACCTTAACCCAATTACATCTGTCCCAATCAACAAAATCTGCTGCACTAAACAGACAGTGCGCCATTTTCCAAAGCCAGAGATGTCAGTTCTGTTTCTTCACCGAATCTGTGGAAAAGCCTCAACTACACCATGATTCTCCAAAAAGCTTTACTATGTAATCAGGCTCCCCATGTAATAATTAATGATAGTCTTTATTTATATTGCACTTTTTAAAAATTTTGAGTCAAACATTTAAAGAGCTTTACATAAAAGATGCAAAATCAGACAGGGAATAAAAACAATAAAATAACCGGCCTGGATTAAAAGACCTTGAAAGACTTTCAATCCTAATATTCTCTGGAACACTATTCCAGACTTTAGGGGTTATATAAGAAAACCCACAAAATCTACCACAGACTGAACTACAATGAATCCGAAGTATTGATAACAAACCTGCCTCAGTTGAATGAAGTGCTAGAGATGGGTTATACTGTTTCAGAAGATCAGTAAGATATGTCTGAGCTAAACCATCATGACCTTTAGTTCAAAATACTGGTAATCATCAATAAAAAGACAGTGACCTCAAAATACACATTTCTATGGCTGTAGGACTTGAGTACGGTCTTGGATTGTCTTGGATTTATTGGCATTTGCACTTGGACTTAGGCATTGGTTTCGCTAAATATGGCCTTAGTCTTCTTTGAGAGATGAATCATGTACAGCTTGTCTGGTTGTTTTTTTTTTTTTTTGCCAATTTATACTTTCTTCTAGAAAACAGTGTAATCATTGGTGCAATGCAGGAACAAAGCCAACTAGCTGAAGTAACGAATTGGTTCTAAAAAAAAAAAAAAAGAATTTGGTGGTTTTTAGACTCAATCTTGACTCACTTTCATTTGGGCTCGAGCTTGACTTGACTTGGCCTCAACCCTCTTAAGACTCAGTCGTGACTCGATCTCAACTAGTCCTGGTCTTGGACTTGACAATAATGGTGTTGACTACAGCCCTGGAGGGCATGGTGGCTTAGTGGTTAGCACCTCTGGGGTTGGGGGTTCAAATCTTGCCTCCGCCCTGTGTGCGCAGAGCTTGCATGTTCTCCCTGTGCTTCAGGGGTTTCTCCCCAGTCCAAAGACATGCATTGTAGGCTGATTGGCATTTCCAAATTTGTCTGTAGTTTGTGAATTGTGCCCTGCGATGGGTTGGCACCCCATCCAGGGTGTCCCCTGCTTTGTTCCCTGGGATATGCTCCAGGCTCCCTGCGACCCGGTGTATGATAAGCAGTATGGAAAATGGATGATGGATGGACTACAACTCTACAAACTGCGCTCTAAAATTGGGAGATCTTGATATTCAAAGACCTCCGTCTGGCAAAATGGTTTGTGCAAATTTTCCAATCGAAAGACCTTCACACACTCTGTAAATACTTGGAACAAAGGAACATTTGGTCATCCAGATTTCAGCTGTGTCATTCATTTTTAGATGACATAGCCTTTCCCTGAAGAGCTATAACTCTGCATGATGTATTGTGCTTGGCCCATTCAAGGACCTCGAATAGCAACGTTCTTACTTTGGGTAGTAACAGGAAAGGAAGTCTACTCACTCGTTTACCAGACGCGGCTGACACGAGACGAGCGGTAAAACGTAAGCCGAACAAGAGGCTTGTCTGCTACAGATAATATACCACATTGTGTCTCACTGACCCACGGACGAGCCGGCCGCTACGGTTATTGTTTCAGCACACATACACTTTCACTGGCATGTGAGTCACTAGCCAAGTCGTCCAACTCAGAATACCCGCAGCTGCCATTAGTCAAACTGTGGTCATGACATCTACTGAGGCTAGCGGCTGTGTTTCCACTGATGAACCTGATTTTCATTTAGGCCTACTTCTCTCTCTCTCCCTCTCTCCCTCTCTCTTTTTCATGTTAGATTCTGAACAGACAGACAATCTTTTAGCCCTCATTCACGTCTGTCTGGTCTGTAATTTGATAAAACCTAATAATTACAAGCGACAAAATAAAAGGACTGTGTCCTCCACAAATAAATGGGACACAGTAAAGGAAAATATTTGACTTTGTATTCCATTTGCATATAATCCTTCATGCCTTTTTTTCATTTGCATATTATAGGTCATGCCCCACATTTCTACTTCATTTATTAGCAATACTGAACATGTTTTTTTCTTAAATGCCATGTAATAGGTTTTCCTATTTCCGCAAGAAAGTCTTTTTTTCCCATGCCTTTTAGTGTAATCTACATAACTTAACAATTACAACTGACTGGATAAAAAGACAACCAGATGTCCTCCAGATGAATCTTGAGACAAAACTCCTAATGCTTGTGTACAACCCGGAGTCTGCGTTGTTTTCATATCCTATTAACTTGTGATGGGCTACATTAAATGATATTAACTTTTTAAATATGGCCTAAGAACGGGCTAATTTCAGGGCAGAGAACATCTCGTTCCCGCCTTGTTCCGGATGAAACCTCAAATCCCGAACGTGTCTCTTTTCCCTTCGAACTGCTAAGATCGATTAAAAGGTGATAACTTCATGTTTTAACTCTAAGGTAAGTTCCAAAAGGCATGCAGCTTTATGTGGTCTAACTGGTTGCAATTATGCTTGTTTTAACATCACAGTGCTCTGAATTCAACTGGTTATTAGTTTTGTTTATATCGATTCTAAAAAAAAAAAAGAAAAGATCACACTGGATAAGTGATCGCTGTAAGAATCACATTCACAATGTGCACAAAAATTTCATTTCAATACAAACTGGTAGCGGAGGTGGAGCTTTGCCACCTCAGTTCGATCCTGAGCTCGAGTTACTGTCCTTTTCTTTGTTCCAAATGTCCGCGTGGGTTTCCTCCGGGTTCTCTGGTTTTCCTCCTACCTAGCAAGAACATGCCAGTAGGTGGATCAACTGCGCTAGGTGTGAATGAGTCCTGGGATCCACGGCAACTCTGACCAAGATAAAGCACTTACTGAAGATCACGAGTGTCCAAAGTCCATCTCCAGGGCCAAATGTTAAGTTCTCTCTTGGACTGTATGATAGGTGACTTGCTGATTCATGAGCAATGTGATAAATATTCCGATGAAGAGAGGGCAGCGAAACTCAAGCACGAGGAACCTATCCTGGCACACAGGGTGCTCTGAACATTACTAGAGCTAATAAGTGGCGAGAATGTGAGTGAATTCTTGAATGAGCCCATAACTAAAGTGGATCTGAAAATGACATGTTAGTTTGTCTAATTACATTTAGTCTCTTAAATAAGGTGGACCACACAGACTTTTTTGGTGGTGGACAGGGGCACTCTGACCGGTCTGCATCTACGCAGCCCCATATACAGCAAGCTGTGATGCACTGTGTGTCCTGAAATCTTTCCATCAGAGCCAGCATGAACTTTTTCAGCAATTTGTGCTACAGTAGCTCTTCTGTGGGATCGTATCAGACGGGCTAGCCTTCGCTCCCCACAGGCATCGGTGAGCCTTGGGCACCCATGACCCTGTCCCAGATTTACCGGTTGTCCTTTCTTGGACCACTTTTGATAGGTACTAACCACTGGGAACATCCCGCAAGACCTGCCATTTTGGAGACGCTCTGAGTCAGTCGTCTAGCCATCACAATTTGACCCTTGTGAAAGTCGCTCAGATCCTTACGCTCGCCCATTTTTCCTGCTTCCAACACAGCGAGTTTGAGAATCGACTGTTCACGTGCTGCCTAATATATCCCACCCTTTGTCGGGTGCCACTGTAACGAGATAATTGATGTTCACTTCACCTGTCGGTGGTTTTAATGTTGTGGCTGATCGGTGTATATAACTAACTGTTCAATTGATTTGGATGTAAACACATTTAAATTAAAGCTGAAATTGAATTACAGTGACTCTAATGTACTGCAAATATATTGTAAATATTTTGTATATCTGGATCCATTTTTGAAACAAAAGTTTGTAGCCCCCTTGCTGAAGATGAACTGAAGGAACTCAATAAGGAAAGCGCAAACACATGACTGTGGTGCAGCAAGTGGCCACTCGGTGCTCCACACAGCTCTGAATCCGACTGAATCCCATCAGTCCATGATGTACCTCAGTGAGTTTCCCATGGCCTCCAGAAAACATGCTTTTCACTCCACTTCATTCCAGAAGGTGGGGTGGGATGGACGAGGAGTGAGAAAGACAGCAGGAGTGGGGAGGAGGAGGAGGCGGGGGAGGAGAAGGGGGGGAGGAGCTTGCGAAGTTCAAGCGCACCGCCCACTGGTGCTCCCACTGGCTTCTCATAAACTTGGACGCGTCCTGCTGAACGATGACCAAACGGCACGAAGGAACACGAGCGAGCCATCGTGTCGCGGCAAAGCACGCTGGATAGGCTGGCTTTTCACCTCCTTCATTTCTTTCTTTCTTTCTTTCTTTTTTTTTTTTTTTTTTAAAACAGAGAGATAGAAAGTCCAGACTGCGGTAGGAACACCTCAGAGGAGGGAAGCAGCAGATCGGAGGCGTCCTGTTCAAGCTCCTCGAGATATCCAATCCCAGCAGGAGGAATATTATTATCTGTCTAAGCTGAAGTAAAGAATCCAGGATTCCAGGGAATGATCATGCGGAGAAGAAGCGTGTCCCGGGACATGATCGTCTTATTGTTTTTCATGCTGCGCGCTCCCGGCGCACACTGCGCGCTCCCTTCCACCCGTGAGTAGGAGTTGGAGATTTTTTTTTTTTTTTGGAGTTGTGGCGTGTGTGTATGCGTATGCGTGTGTATGCGTGCATACGTGTGTGTGTGTGTTCTGGAGTGTAAGGACCCTTACTAAACTTATCCCTGCTGAAAGACAAAATCCCCATCATAGAATTCAAATCCTAATGGTTTCCACTACAAATACCATTACAAACCATCAGCTCAGCGTTAAAACCATTAGCTCAGCATCAAAACCATTGCCATTATCGGTCCTTGAATTAATGGTATACGCCAGACGTAACATGCCACCAAGAGAAGGCAACACATTACCATTAGGGACCATTAGAGTTCCCATTCAAACCAATAGAATTCCCATTGTACTCATTTAAACCATTACAAATTATATGAGGATTTCTTATCGAAACACTGACATCTGGGATTTCACATTTGTGCTCAGCATCATTTGGGGTTCTAGCTCTCGTTCTGCAAAATCCACACACACACACACACACACACACACACACACACACACACACACACACCATAAGTGTGTGAGTTCAAGGTCTAAGCAGGTCACTCTAATTCAGCACAGCACATGCTTTATTTTATATATATATATATATATATATATACAGTACTGTGCAAAAGTTTTAGGCACATGCAAAGAAATGCTGTAGAGCAAAGATGCCTTCAAAATAATGAAATGAAATGTTTCTACATTAAAAAAAAAAAAAAAAAATACCGTAAAGTGCAGTACACAGTAGTAAATGAAACAGTCAATATTTGGTGTGACAAAAAAATAAAAATAAAAATAGTCTCCGGTACAATTAGTGCAGTTTTATAAAGGAAATGATCTAAGTTTTATTGAGCATCCTGCAGAACCAGCCACAGTTCTTCTGGAGACTTTGACTTTCGCACTCGCTTCTTATTTTTGCAGCAAAACCCAGCAGCCTTCATTGTGTTTTTATGTCTGGAAAGTGTCTCTTATGTAATATGCTGCTTTCTTTAACGACATACAAACATTTTTCTGTAACATTTCATCTTGTACTAGAAAACTAATGTTTGGGAATCTAAAATGTTTGGGGTTTTTTTTGTACTGACTTGATAATGTAGAAGTCGTAAAATAAAAAAAATCTATAACAAAGTTATTAAAAATAAAAAACAGGGTGCCTAAAACTTTTGCACAGTATTTTTATATATATATATATATATATATATATATATATATATATATATATATATACATGCAGTATAACACACTGCCTGCATATTACCAATCTATGTATGTATTCATTGGAATGGCAGTAAAAAAAACACATGACTTCACTTATTTTAAATCCTTAACGCTGAGTCTATTTGTTTCTAGTTTATTTGGACAATCCAGGACTCACAGAAGGTGATACAGTCGGTGCTGATTTGCGAGCAGCTGGCATTCAGTGAACGCTACACATGTTGTTTTAGCACTTAACAGTCAATTCAGTACCCTAGGTGTTAATTCAAGACCGGGGATTCTGCTGTACACTTGTTATTATTTCTTTTTTTCTTCCATATAGACTCATAAAACTCGTCCGTATACGTAAATAGTTACATAATTTCTTTTTTGTTGTTGTTGTTGTTGTTTCCCCCAATTCCTCCGTTCCCATGATTCAATTTAAAGTTACAAGGAGAAAACCAATCCTCCTGACCAACTCCCCGGGGTCGTCTTCTGTTTATTCGAGTCCGGCTGCATTTGGACGCACGCCGCAGGTGTTAATCCGGCTCTCGGGCTGTTAATTCCGCACCGCGGCGCAGTCGCATGTCGTTTTCCAGCCGTTCTGTGTCGTGCACAGGTGTGAAAGCAAACAAACAAACACACACACAAAAAAAGCCAGAGACTAATTACAGCTAATTAAGGTTGGCTACGTTCACACCCTCTTCGTCAGGTGTGAGGCTGAACAGCTTTCGAGAATGTTGCAACACACTTTTTTTTTTTTTTTTTTTTTTTTTAAAGCCGGAGTGCTTTTCCCCGGGCCTCCGTTTAACATAAACAGACACAAATGCATGTGTAGGCGAAAGACCTTAGGCCTGATCGTATCCTTTTAATGCACTGGTGCTGAAAAGCTGAACGCTGAATGACACCGTCAGAGGTAGCTCCCCTTTTTTGCACCCTTCTCAATTGTGCCTAATCCGAGGGATTTAACCAGAGCCGCCGCGTGTTTGCTTTGGTTTTAGGACGTTTCCTCGATGTTAACCTCACGGGACCTTTTTTTTTTTTTCTCTTTTCTCTTTTTCTGAAACGACAGCTCGTTTCCTATTTGGACAAAAAATAATTTATTGTTTTTCAATACATTGTTGCATACACAGTATAAAGTTTGGATTATGTTTCGAATTCATGAGCATGAAGAATGAGGTTTTAATAAAGTATTAATATCCAGAACGAAGAAATGGCTATACACAATTCTTTTGGATTCTCGAATCTGATTGGTCGGATGGTGTTTATACATTTAAAAAAAATAAAATAAAAAAATTCATAACAGCAGCTCGCGTTTCTATAGCGACAGATCCTTTATGGAGAATTGTAGGAAGGAAGAAAAATCGAAAAATATATTCGCTGAGGTTTTCTGTAAGGAGATGCTTCTTTAACATTTATGGAAGGAGTCTCCAGTGTCAGTGCTTTGTAACAGTCGGTTAGATTTCCGCCGCATGATGGAGGAGTTTTTCTTGGTAACATGACGAGCTGCGTTTCGCCAGGTTGCCGAGGGAACGACTGTTTGTAGCTGCTATGATGTACGTAATAATAACAGGGACTTAACGTGTTTATTTTTTTTTTTTTGCGGACACTGTTTGTCCTCTTGTCCTGTATCCATCCTTCCAGCGATGGCCAGCGTGCATCCTCAAGACCCGGCCCTTCGGATCGGCGCCAGCTTGACCGCCACGTGTTCCGTCGGCACGGACCACGGCCTGCACGCCGGCTCGCTCTACTGGACGCTGAACGGCCGACGGCTTCCCAGCAACACCTACAGCGTGCTCAGCCCCAGCGTCCTCAGCGTCACGTTGAGCAACCTGAGCGGCTCGCGTCAGCGCTCGGGCGACAACCTGGTGTGTCACAGCGGCGGGGGGCACGTGCTCGCCGGGTCCTGTCTCTACGTGGGCAGTAAGTGTCGTTGCTCTTGATGGCTGAATGCTCACTACGCCTTCCTTGACACTGTTCCTGCCAATGAGAAATGGTGGGCGTGGTCTTGTAGCTAAAAGGAAAAAAAAAAGTAGCTACAAGTAATAGTGGTGTTCTTCTAAAAAGTCACTTTATTCCACATACTACCTTTTCCAAATGTGAGCACATAAGGCCGTTCTTTGTATTCTGTTACAAAATATACACACGTACGTATTTATATACGCCATCGACCGCCATCATAGTGACCAAACAACAAATGAAAAGCGGTGCATACCAAAGTACCATCAAATTGTAAGACTGTATGGAATTGTACACCAGTAACTCTAGAAATATTGGCGCCCTTCATGAACACGAGTACAGAAATGATAGTCATTGAATCATTCTGGAGGTGACTGTAGGTCAGTGGTTTCTCATAAAGGTTTTGGTGCCACTCATCCTTTTTAGAAGGAGACGTCGCTACAAATCGATCCGAAGTTCTTCTTCCTGAAACCGGTGGGTGTGGTCTCTTCCGGGATGACCCCGCCCCCGTCGACAAGGATGAAAATGATTTAGAAGCTCATTTCCGCTTGTCACAATCATACGCTTGTAGCTTGACACCTTACTAACACAGTTTTGGTTGTTATGGGGTTTTTTCCCCTTTAATTTGTCACCCGTCTTTTTAATTAAGCGAGTTAACCGGTTGGAACGTAGCGTGGTTTTTGGGTTCTGGTGGTTTTTGGGCTGGTTCTGATTGGCCATTGGACTCCTCTTTGTCATGCACAGCTGGTAACCCTGAAATGAAACGGACCATCATTTGGGTTAGTCATTTCTGAAAAATCTGTGATTAGACGGCAAGTAAGTCAAGGTGAGCGGACTGGGGTGTATAACTTTTGTAAACTCGTCCAAAATAAATGACCCCCCCCCCCCCCCGTGTTAGGTATGGACTAAAGTGAAACAAAGAGGCACATGAGGAGAGAGCAGAGGTGTTTGGTCATAAAAATCTATGACGGCATGGCTAGTAGGAACAAGTCAAAATGACTAGGCATAGTTTTCTCTTGCCTTCTAATTCACGTACCATGATTTACTGCCACTAGACATTTCATAACAATGACATGAATGGGAAAACCTTTTAAGAGACTGAATAGAGCTGCGCAGTACATCGTTTATTATAGGATATCATTTGAAATAGCTGTGATTGGCTGGATCTAAAAAAAAAATAGTACATCTTGCTCACATTAATGACAAACTCTGAAACTCATAGGTATGTTTTTAATACATGCTAAGACACTCTGCGATGACTGTAGCCTGTAGTAATACGGTTGAGTGCAAAAGTTTGCACCACTCATGGATTTCGAATGGAAAAACCAACTCTTTAGTTTACAATCTACACACAATGGAATGTCGGTGTATCTTGCAACTTTGTTATAGCGATTGTCCCCCCCTCCCCTTACTATTAATAACTTACTTAATAATGAACATACACGGTTTGGTCATTTATGTGATGCGACTGGAATTCTGTGAAATCATTGAATATGAAATTCTTCACATTCTCTGCTTTCTGAAGGGCGTGCAAACTTTTGCACCCAACCGAATCGGGGTTTGAGAAGTGGTCGGATTTGACATCCGTGTCTGAAGAGTGTTATTAATGTTGTTGGCTTGAACAGCGGAGGCTTTTTTTTTGTTTTAAGTAGCCTATGATGCACAAACAATTGGCACAGCTGTAGCCTTTTAAAGTCAGGCGCGTTGCATGAAACAGTTATTACTGGTAAGTGTTATTAACTTCCAGCTGTGAACGGTTACCGTTCCCGACAGATTGTGTCAGGAAAAATAAAATGTCAAAATTTCCTACGTCCTAGACGTTCAGTGTTTGTTTTATTGTTTCAATAAAGCCTTGGAACTTCAAATAGAACTTCTTCTCCCCCCCCCATGCTTGGTTTATTTAAGACTGCCAGTTAAGTCAGCAGACCTCTGGTCATTTGCGACGTTTTAAAGCTTTCCATCCACCCTTCGAGTTTTGGGCACGTTCTCGTGAGATTAACTACCATCCTTTTGGCACCTGTGAGGTCCGTTCCAGACAGTCGGCGTCTCCCTGCTGAGCCAATGTACCGAGCAAAATTTGTCCAGGAAAGACGAAGTGGTCGACGATATGGAAAATTACTCGCCCGGGCGTCCTCTCAGACCGCCAAGCGCAGGACGAGACGACATGTGTACGTGTGTTGAAGTGCCGTGTTCCGTTATGGCGAGCTCCGAGGTCTCGTCCTCTGTGTTTTTTAGCCTTAATCAGCCTCTGACACTTCCACCGCCTGCCTTTTGTTCTCAGTTGAATGGAATCTTGGCGCCTTTCCCGAACTTAATCGAGGATGGCAGCTGAAAACGCTCATCCGCTGTTGAAAATATTTAAGCCGGGCCATTATTTTCAGGGTTCTCGTTGAAGATCTGCTTTTTCATCTCCTGCTTCTTCTTCTTCTTCTTCTTCTTCTTCTACTCCATTTAACATATCTGGTTCTAACTTAATGCAGACGCAGATTAGGATCTGTTGTTCAGCGTTGATGGAACGTCAGCTTCTCCTAGACATCATCTGTGTTTGGATAAGCAGATTTGTTTGATTTGTATGGTCTGGACAAATATTGCAGGATGAAATTGTAAAGCTTTTTTTTTGTTTGTTTGTTTGTTTGCTTCCTCCAGTGCCGCCTGAGAAACCAGTGAACCTTACGTGCTGGTCGAGAAACACAAAAGATCTCACCTGCAAATGGGCTCCTGGGGGTCAGGGAGAGACCTTCATCAAGACCAAATACACACTCAAGTACAAGCTGAAGTAAGTGCGCACATCACACACACACACCACACACAAACACACACACACACACACGCACACACGACTTGGCACGTCTATAAAAGGATTCTAATTTGTTGATGTTGTAGATTCTTTTTATCTTTATATTTAGTCTGGGATTTGAACTCACAACCTTCCAGCCAGTCGCACAGAACCGTTTATTATTAACGCCCCCCCCCCCCCCCTTTTCTCTTAGCCCGAGGGCGTTTTGTGGGTGTTTGAGAAGCTCTCAGACCGGATCTGCGCTAATCCTTTTGATGAGCAAAAAGAGGTTATTCAAAAGCGATGAAAAGAATGCAGAAGGTACTTATTCACGCCGCGATTCCGCAGGATGCTGCACGCTTTACATTACGTTTTCATTGAGCCAGAAATAATTCACTCAAGTCGTGACAAATCGCGTCGGCCGTACTGTATATAGCCACTCTTTATTGGTTGGTGGTTGAAAAATGGTGGTTGGATTTTTTTTCTTTCTTTCTTCTTCTTCCGAATCTCAACGGGCTCTGGATGAACGGAGGAGAAACCCAACTCTCAAGTCACGTGTGAAACCACCTCTCTAGGAGTGAACTTCGGTGTGATAATGACGAATGTGTTCTGACGAATAACCTGGTGCTGTTGTGGTTTTGCGCAGGTGGTACGGCCAGGAAAAAGAGTGTGACGACTACAGCGGCGGGCAGCCGTACACGTGCTACATCCCACGCGACCTCGCCCTCTTCACGCCCTACGAGATCTGGGTGGAGGCCTCCAACCAGCTCGGGAGCGCCACCTCGGACGTCATCAACCTAGATATCCTGGACGTGGGTGAGTGTGTGAGTGTGTTAGTGTGCGACTGTTTGTGTGCGACCTCTGACCCCATTCCATATGTCACTCGGGGCGACAGGAGAGAGGAGGGGAGAAAAAAAAAAGAGAGAGAGAGAGAGAGAGAGAGAGAGAGAGCGCGCTGGGTGGAGTGCGTGACGAATTGCTATGCTCCTACCCGCTCCTTTGATGGTGTCATCGACCCCAGGTTTCTGTTTGCGAGTTGTTTTCGTGTGTGAGAACGGAAGATTATGAGGCTCGCGGTAATCCGAATGGCGCAGCGTGCCTTGGGCTACGTTTAACATTAAAGGAAGTCTGTAAAATGGCATCTTTGCATATTATTATCTTTGATCACTGACCTTCTGACTTCCTGACAAATGGAAATTTCGAATATCAGAATCAGACGTCTCAGCAGCGGTAGCGAGGGGTAGTAGAGTCGAGTGCAGCTGTGGTATCCTGTCTCCTTATTTTTTGGGGGTTTTTTTTGTTTTGTTTTTTAAAACAATTTGGAAATTATTAGTCCCTCTTTAAGACGTGTACTTTCTGGTACACGTTAGTGTGTGCTCGTCTCACACCTGGAAGCAGGGGCATGTTTAGAGGTGAGCAACAGCTGGAAGAGGAAGAGGTGGGCGTTGCACTAGTGATACCAGAAGCATGACGCACTCGTCACACCCAAACGCCTCCACTTTGCTACACAATTGAAGGCTTCTTCAGTGTTTTCGTGATGTTATCAGCAACGTCCTGTGTGCAGTCTAGGAGCAAATCCCAGAAGGAAATGTAAAATATGTACTGCATCTGATATACATTCATGCTGTCATAATAATCGAATGAATACAAATTCAATAAGTTGGAGGAAAAACCAACATGAAGTGTCTTAAGCCCTATAATCCGAATAGTCTCCAACGTACCTTGGCGTAGATTATACGCATCTCTGGAATGGTACGCCGTCCTCCCAAAAGGTATTCCCTCCATTGGTGTTTTTAATCCGATGGTGGACGAGAGCTCTGTCGCTTTCACTGTCTTAACTCGGCGCTCTAAAATCTCCCATAAGTGTTCAATTAGGCTGAGATGTGGTGACGAAGTGTGAAGCTCATAGCATCTGATTTACATCATTTTCATCCTCACCAACCCGTCGTTCTTCTACGGGAAACAAGTGGCCATACTAGCAAAACAAACGTTCCCATGGCACCATGGCACAACCACCGATTCCCCCCCCCCCTTTAATTCATCACCCATACGTGATGGCCTCATAGAGTGTTTACTATGTGTTCGGATTGCTTATGTAAAGAATAAAACACGATGGCGAATGATGTTAATGGAAAATAAATCACAGCAGGGTGGACCGTTGTTGTGGAATGTCTCTTTCTTTCCTCTGTTTTGAACTTAATACAACACACACAAAAAAAAATGTTACCCATAAACCACAAACCGTAAAGATTTACTGACACTGGAGACTCCTTCCATAAATGTTACGTTAAAAATAAACATCCAAGTAGAAGAAATTTCACTATATCAACGATGATATGTTTTTTATTTGTTAAATAACATTAATTATTAGCCTTAGATTTTCTACATCAGTGGTCACCAACCCGGTTCCTGGAGATCTACCTTCCTGTAGGTTTCATCTCCAACAAAAAATCTAGAACTTCTTAAGACATTGATTAGATGGTCAGGTGGGCATGATTATGGGTGGAGCTAAACTCTCCAGGAACAGGGTTGTTGAGCACTGTTCTAGGTTGTTCATCATACAAGTCCCTGTAAATGATTTGTTACTATAGAAACGAAACCTGTGCTTTGAATTACAACCGGTACTACTGACAGAGCTGCTGGTATAGAAAATAAACCCGAAAATAAACCTTCTGACCAATCAGAATCAAAGAATTCAACACAAAATATGGCTCCCCTCAATGGTCCTTTGGTTAAAATCAAGCTTTCAGAGTGATAGAATGCGTGTATAGGATAGTCTCTCTTTAACCAAACCAAACGTTCTTCTCTTATTCTATCCAGTGACGACGGATCCTCCGGCCGATGTGCACGTGAGCCGTGTGGGCGATCTGGACGATCAGCTGACCGTACGCTGGGGAACTCCGCCTGCCCTCAAAGACTATCTCTTCCAGGCCAAGTACCAGATCCGCTACAGGCTTGAAGACAGCACCGATTGGAAGGTAGCGCCGTGAAATCTGTCTGTTTTTTGAACCTTTAAAAACGAAACTCTTCGCCTTATCCAGCCATCTAGCCTGAACCGGTTGCTGAGTTCATCCGATGATTGACGGCGCCGTTCATTTGATGGCCGATTGATTTTCACGGCAGTATTTTTATTAGCGCAGCCGAGGTTTATTTTAGAGGTCGCCGAATGGCTGCGGACGCCTCTGGCTTTTGCAATAGCAGGAACCCTGCCATGAGGGAGTTAAGAGATTTAAGGATATTTTTACAGGATCTTGAGCAGACACCTAGCAGAGTGATTCACGACGATATCAGATTTGTGCAAGAGGGTTTAGATTTATTAGGTAGAAACCGGATCTCCTGGAGCTTTAACAGTTTAACTAATGCTGCTTTAGTGTTTAGAGTCAGAGATTCATCATTCACCCTGACTTGTGTAGCTTCCGTATGAAAGGTCTAGTGATACAGAAAACGAGGCTCTGCCAGACCACCTCATTCCTCTTAGGATGTTTGGCTTTCCAAGTGAACTTCCAGGCTTTCCAGTTAGCATTTCAGCGTTAGGGCACAACTTACATCCTGGAAATCAATAATTGCTGCGAAACTACCACCACCAGGTTTTATAGATCTGTTAGAAGTGTGGTTAAATTGAATAACCATTTCTTTTCAAACGTTCTGCCCCACGTAGAGAGGTGTAGCAACGCTAATCTTCCACATCTGAATGAAACACACATGCTTACCATCGTCTTCACAATGAATCATTTATTCTGGCACCAAGGTATGTGAAACCTTCCCTAAGGGTGATAGGAATATCCTAGGTTAAAGTTACCAAGGTTCCATTATCCAGGGAAACGAGGAAAGATTTATTGCTGTGCACCTTGTAAAAACGTCGTTGCTTGTGCCAGGAATCGGCTATAAATGGAAAATAACCACATAAAAGTTAGGAATTGGAGGGGAAAAAAAGAAAGGCATCATTAGTTGACATGAAAGAGTTCACTTCACCCAAGACGCTGACAAGTGATCAACCAGACTGTATGATTCGTCTGCTCTATGCTAATTGTCACCGTTATGTTTAATTGTCATTAGTAGCAATGGTAGCATTCGTCATCAGGATCCTTTTGAATGTTGTTGGCTTTGTATTATAGGATCGAGCCAGAGAGCTTTTTGTATTTGGGGGCAGCTGCAGCTCAGCGGTTAAGAATCTGAGAACTAATTTCGTGAGAATAAATCCCAGACCTACCAGAGAACCAATACTGGGCTTTTAAAACAAGATCTTTAACCCCTTAAATGCTCAGCTGTGCACAAATAATCTCTGCTACGTCCTCCATACATTTAATAAGAGATCGTATATGATTTATAATATTCTATTTATACCAATTGTGATTAGGAACTAAGGTCATAAGCGGGGAACTAAAGAAACATTGGACCACACATGAAATAGGATTGGTCTGAAGAATTATTAGAGCTAATTGTTTGGATTTGTTGTTTTTATCTTGTCATACTACATTTGCATAGAGTTAAGAAACTCTCAATTAAAATGTTACGCCAAACTCTTTTGTTTTTGCTATACACATTCGGGTACGAGGTTAAAAGATGAACATGAGAATTTCAGCTGATATTTACATCTAAAAAAAAAAACTTAGAACATGTTAGGTTCTTTTGTTCGAACCCACCCATTCTTCGAGTGATCAAAAATATTGGAACACATGACTGATAGGTGTTTCTCGTCGCCCAGGTGTGCCCTGTTGGATTGATTGTTTAAACAAGTAATAGCTCTTTGTTCGAGGCCTGGGGTTTGCCTGTGAAGCCTGGATTTGTTGTTAAAAAGGATAGACCAACATGAAGACCAGAGAGCTGTCTATGGGAGAAAAGCAAGCCATTTTGAAGCTGAGAAAAGTCTGAGTCATTGCAAGCAAGATGTGCAACCAAACATTAAGCGTTATTTACTTTAATTTACTTTAAGACTATCTGTTCCTATAGAAGGTACCAACAAGGTGCCATGTTGTTGTTTAACACGTATCTAGATGTACGTATATATCAGGAAATGAAAGCGGAAATTCTGATCTGTCATCTCATATTCATCTTTTGATCGCAAACCCAAATGTCTTCAGTGTATAACAAAAACAAAATAATTGACCTTGCCGTTCCAATACTTTCAGAGCGTACTGTACAGTATATACCTAGAATTGAACAGGAGAGGGGTTAATTTTTTTTTTTTGTTTTTTTGTTTTTTAGAAAAATAGCATTTTTGAGTTCTGGAGATTTGATACTTGACTAATCTGGCAACCTCCTTCACCAAAGGAAATGTTCAGAATTTCTAAACGGGTTATGTGAAAAGATATGAGAAGCTTCCGACTTAGCTTGAGAAACCCGTCTTTGATGGTTCTTTATTCAATATCTATGAAAGACGAGCATAAAAAAGCCAGCTCTGGAGGCCCACATCACCGCACATGCTAGTTTACTTTCCTGCTCCAGTACACCTGACTCGATACCTGAAGGCTTTAATCATTAACTGGTGCACCGATCCAGGTCCACGATCCCGAAATCTGAAGAAGAGCTTCTGAGGATTTTGTGTTGGTGCCTGTCTAGGCTCTTGGTTCTACGGCTGGTTGGAAATGTCCTTTCCGACAACAGCAGGAACAGGAGGCCACGTGGTTTCCAGTCGTCGTGTCGTCGTGATACACAGCCTTGAAATAAGCTTTCACCGTTCTTTGTGTTCTTCACATGGTTTCAATCAGGCAGGCAGGTTCTCTCTGGAGCAGGCCAGAGAGATTGGGTTACACATAACGCAACGTGTCGTCGATTTATTGTATTTTTTTTTCGTCGCTCTGCCAGGATATCCGACTGTTCCCAAAAGACTGTATGATGAGCGATTGTGAGCTTTTTAAGCATTAATTTCCTTTTTGCTTCCTGCTTTTCCGGCACGTTGTCCTGTCATCCTGCCAGCTACGCTGCAACCTAGCGAGTCTGTTACCATTCAAGTATTCAATTGTAATGATGGCCCCGTGACGAATTGGAGCGTGGAGCGATCCGTTTGATCATGTTGGTTGCGGCGTTCTTGAGTGTTTGTTGCTTTTGTAAAGGGAAGGGAGACGGCGGACATGGGCCGAATCAGGCCGGTCGCGGTTGTAAATAATTACATGGGGCCCCGGTGCTTATTATCCCGCTCGGAGGCATAGGACATTCCTGCGTTTGAAACTCGTCCCTCCTCTGAAATATGCAGTATTTGGAAAGAAAATTAGAAGGAGCTTGGCTTGGCTTGGGTTTCGGACGCCGCTTGTAAGCTGTTGGTGCCGTCTTCACCCGTCCAATTACTCAGTCTGTAATAAGTAATAGATAACAGATTTCCTCTCGGGGCGAAGTAGGCGTGCACGGTCGAAGAACAGCATGAAGCGTGTGTTTGACTGTATCGTTTACTGTCTCATGCTGACGTGTGTGTGTGTGTGTGTGTGTGTGTGTGTGTGTTGGCTTCTTTCGAGGATACATGTCGGATCCTCTCTCCGAGAGATTATTGTCTCCTGTTTAACACACGAGCCTGTGCCAGCTTGCTTTGTGGATCCTAGCATGAATGGTCTGGTTTTTAGGAACGTAAACAGGCCTTATCAGTGTGTGTATGTGTGTGTTTGTGTGTGTGTGTGTGTGTGTGTGTGTGTGTGTGTCTAGGTCTTTGATGTGACGTTTTTTGTTTGGGTTTGTGTCTCGCTGTAGGTGGTGGATGACATGGGGAACCAGACGTCTTGCAGGTTGGCAGGGCTCAGGCCGGGGACCGTGTACTTCGTCCAGGTGCGGTGTAACCCAGTCGGCATCCTGGGATCGAGGAAGGCGGGCATCTGGAGCGACTGGAGTCATCCGACGGCAGCGTCCACGCCACACAGTGGTAAGAGATTTGTTCGCTAGAATTGCTGTACGCACGTTTTAAAGATATGCAACGTATAGAGGACTGTAGTAGATTAGTAGAAGATTTATTGAAAAAGCTGTTGTTGTTTTTTTTGTCGTTTTGCCATTTATGCAATTTTGTGGGCATCACTACATACCAATACATGCCTGTAATGCCCGATTGGCATTTACGCACATGCACCTGAGTATGAAGGAAATCAGTTTTACCCACATTTTCATAATTCCGCCATGAAATTTTTAGTATGGTTTGTCTTATGAAAACATTTACGCACAACTTTACTTGCTAACTGAGACCCGATATCAGGTGATACCTCGGGTGTTGTGCATGAAGAGGCGACTTTCTTAAAATTGAAGCAAATTGAGACGAACTGTGCTGTGGATTCCAATTATCATGACTAGAAACCTCTAATGGATGACAAGAAATATTTGCACGTGTTGGTAATCAAGAAAAAAAAAAGTGACATTAAAAAAAAAAATGACATAACGTGTAGGAAAAAAGGATGGCTAGCAGACGCCGTGATCTCGGCAGAGGAAAATGGCAAAAAATAAAAGCCCCGGCAGGATTGAGACACCATCCGTCCTTCATCACGTCGCCACATATTGTACGTGTCCTGCAGTCCGTTGCTTAATGGGAGACACATTCGAGACAGTGCTAAATCCAGCAGCTAAAAAAACCATCGCAGCACATGAAACAGATTACACATCCCACACATCTCTTCCCACTTTGCGGCTCGCCAAAAAGTGGCCGCAGGGAGCATTTGATACATTTGTTTCGAAAGACTGTTTTCTGAAGATTAACAGATTAGCTCCCCACCACGTTCCGCCGCTTCCTGTAACTCGCACGCCGCATCTGGAGTGACTGAAATCGCTATTTATTTAAAGTAGAGCTGAATTTATTTTTTCGCGCCGTCCCGTGTTTCGTTATGCGGCGTAACGCTGAAAGAGAGTGGTGATTCGGGACACAGTGAGTGGTCATCCCTTGGGTTTTAGACTGAGAAGCCGGTGTAAAAAGCCCAGTGATGGTTGCTTATTTGTGTTTACGATGACTCAAAAGATAAGGCACGTGGATTGTAGGGAAACAGTATTGTGTTACAGCGTGCACAGTAGTTGTGGTGTGTGTTTGGGCAAACTGTGTATCCAAACGAATCAATCTTGAGTCAATGAACAGACTCAAGAACCTAAAAGTTAACCTGTTGCATCAAGACGTCCAGTCTGTTTTATGTTTTAGAGAGAAGCCTCATGGGAGGTGTTTTTAACAATTCTAGTGATCTACCCCACAGCTATGTCTCCTATAGCTTGGCTTAGTGTTGGCTGTATGTTTTCCATACCCGTTGCCTGCAGTTACGGCTATTATCTCATTAAGGCCCAGGTTTACTTCACTCCCTGCTGCGATTATTCAGCAGTATTTCCGTTCAGCAGTATTTCCATAGCCTATGAGACTCACGCATCCTTTTTGGATTTTTGCTGCAGTTGGGGCAAGGTTTGAAAATATTCTGGACCCAAACAATCATTGTCCATCATCCAACTCCCATCAGGGCCTGGCAGAACAAACCACTCGCTATCCTGCTGGGAAAGTTCAACAATTCACGTCAATTTATGAATTTTTCACAACAATGAAATTAGCTACTCTTGCGCAAATTGCTACACTCTGACACAAACAAACACGTTACACGCCCTCCTACTGTTTTTTGGACAGCCGAACATGGCGAGAATAATGTAAAACTGGAATTATGCACACTGATTTGAGAAATATCTGTGAAGGAAACCACACTGGCGGTCTGGCAAACGAAAGGAAGTAGAACAAATTATAACTGTTTATACAAGAGTACACTTTGTCCATCAAGTAGACTTTGCACCACCTACATTTTCCAGCACTAAAACCCATCATCAAGTGTATTGATCTTTGGTTTCTTTGTCCCTCTGGAACCCTACAACAAAATAGGTTCAAAGTAGACCCCATTTTAAGATCTAGACTCGTTAACCATCCAAACTTCTGAGGAAGAGTTTATTAAGCGGAACATGGCTCCTGGTGTTGAAAGATTCAATAAGTACTCTTGCTCAATTTGGATCTCGTCTGTTTTTTTGTTTTTTTTTGTTTTTTTTTTAGAATGAATCAGAATAAAGAGAACAGGCAGAGTTGGTCATTCATATGTTAATCCACATGAACATTTTTGTATTGTTTTCTGCTGTTCAGAGCGCTCGATGGCAGGTTCGTGCGACTCCAAAGCGGCCCGGCAGAACTCGACACTGCGTCAGGACCTGAAGCAGTTCTTCAGCTGGGTGCGCAAGCGTGTTTCCGACTGCAGCGCCATGAGCATCAAACAATACGACCAGTGGCGTGTCTGGCTGCAGAAGTCTCACAAAACCCGAAACCAGGTATGTGCGGCTCAGTTCCTTACTCTAGCTTCATCCTAAACACATTTACATCCAAATGCTGGTGGTGAAATTAATAAAATATGTTTTAAACAATAGACACAAACAGAATATTCAGAAAAATATTCAGACAAAAGAGTACAGACAAATTACTCAAAAACAAAACAGAAAATATAGACAAAACAATAATTAGAGGCAAAACAAAACGTACTTAAACAAAAAAATATTTTCAGACAAAACAGTCCATACTGACAAAATATTCACACAAAACAATAATATAATAAGCATACAAACATTTTACAAAACAATAATTACAGACCAAATTTTCAGACATAACAAATAAAGTACAGACAAAATACTAAAACAAGAAAATAAATACAGACATAATATTTAAAAAAAAACAAACAAACAACAACAATAATTATAGACAAAATAGTCAGACAAAACAATCCATACTGACAACATATTCAGACTAAATAATAATATAATAACTTACAAAACAATAATTACAGACAAAATTTTCAGACAAAACAAAAGTACAGACAAAATACTAAAACAAGAAAATAAATACAGACGTATTTAAAAAAAACAATAAGTATAGACAAAATACTCAGACAAAACAATCCATACTGACAAGTTATTCAGAAAAAATAATAACATAATCAGCAGAAAAAAATTAGCATGCAAACATACAAACAATATGCAGAACAATAATTATAGGCAAAATATTCAGACAAAGCAAAATGTACAGACAAAATACTCAAAGAAAACAATCCATATTGACAAAATATAAAAAACCATATAAAATATAATAAGCATAATAATAATAATAATAATAATAATAATAATAATAATAATAATATTAATATTAATAATAATAATAATAATACAAATATACAAAACAATAATTACGAAATGACAGAATGATAATGACAAAATATTCAAAACAATAGATGCAGACAAAATTCTTAACAATAAACACTGACAAAATACAAAACAATAAATGCAAAATGCTTAAACAAAAATATGACAAAACAATCCTTCTGACAAAATGGCAAAATAATAAGCAGAGACAAAACATTTAGAAAAAAACAAACAACAGCTGAGGGAAAAAAAAAGGAAAGACAGAATAATAAAACAAACCAATAAGTTGAGACAAACTACTCAGACCAAACAATAAGTACAGACAAAATACTAGGACAAAGCAATAGACACATTACTCAGACAAAACAATAAATACAGACAACATAATCAAAAATGCATGCTTACTAAATATTCAAGTAGGAAAGCAGACATTCGTGCTGTCTAGACTTTTTTTTTCTGTTAATACTGGATAGAGTACATGACAAAATAAATAAACGATGGACAGTAGCATATGAATATTAGATCCAGGTGTGTGTTAACCAAACTCCGCAGGGCCGGAGCCGGGCAGCCGAGTATTCCACTGCTACAGCTAGAAAATTGAGGTCAATTTAAATTGATGACTGATGACTGATTAAGTCCAGTTTGTTTCCAGCCACTTCAGCTTAACTCGTACTGATGAGCGTACGACTACTGATTATTTAACCTCTATCTTGGCTTTTTTTAAATTTATTTATTTTTTTTGGATCTTTCAAATAATTGGTCCCAGCTCGAATAAAGTGAGGCCAATTTTCTGTAATTTATTTATTTCTTTTGTCCAGGACAGGAAAAGGGAATATTTTAGAAGTTCACGATATGATATTTGGTCATATCAGTCAACCCTAATTAAGAAATTAATCATTTTTAGGAGTTGTGAACACACGATTATTATTATTATTATTATTATTATTATTAGTTGTAGTTGTAGTACTACTAGTAGTAATTTGATCCCCATGTGAGTTGAATGTCTAGACAGATTAAAGTGAGGAACAATTTCTGCTTTACATTTTTATGACCAAAAAATGTCAGCTATTTGGATTGAAATCAAGGCGCTCTGTTTAAATCACTCCCCATCTGCAGTCTGCACTACTATTTGTCTCTTTTACGATTCTGTGGTAATCCTTTGTTTGGTAATGGCAAGGGTTGTCTCGCAACGGGTCTGGGCTCAAGTGCACGCAAAGAACATGACCGACAGATCATTAGCCACTTTTCCTGAACTAACCTCCCCCCCCCCACACTTCCCTTCTAATCCCACCCCCCATGTGCGCTGTGGTCTCTCTGCTCTGCGCAAGGACACATGCTAAACGTTTGTCCGTGCGACCGGGGAACTTTTGAACCGGGATGACTGCCTCTAATCTTCCAGCGCAGCATGAAGTTTTCCAGAACCTTTGAGCAATTATACCACCCAAATGCAAAGCCTTTAAAAGCAGCCTTGTGATTTTAAAATGTAGCTTGACCCCCCCAGAGCATTTTGATCAGTGCATTCTTTTTCGAGCGAGCCCCCTTAATCAGTCGGGCGTGAACGCGTGCTGCCGTGTCTCACTAAGCACGATTGACACATCAGTGATTTTTGCTCTGCTCTTTTCAGGTTCTTCAAGGAGATAAATCGTAGCAACGTCAACCCCCTGGCTGCTGGAACATTGGACAAGATGGGGGATTAGGGGATGGGAGGGGTGGTTGGGGGGCAGCTAGCTTTCTTTTTCTTGCCACGCTAGCTGTTAATCCTGCTGCAGAAAGACTTGAGAAGGAACAACCTGAGATTTCAAATCCACTGGACACTTCATTAAAAAAAAGTGCCTTTTTGTTTGGTCCATACAGGAAACCAGCCTTTATTTCCCCCTAATGTTTGATTGATACCCATGACCGATATGGAGGATATCTTGGGCTGGGATTTGCACATTTTGTTCCGAGGATGACGTCGTGCATTTAGTTTCTGTGATATTATTACATCACCGAAGGCTGCAATATGCAAATGAGCCCCTCTAACCAGTGCCTTAATGTTTTATGATGTGCTATTGTGTGCTAAACACTCCAGATTTGGAGGTTCCAACCTTTTTCCAAGTAGCATAGGCCTCATATCAACAGATCAACAAGCAGAATATGTATGAATACGTTCTTTTTTTTTTCTTTCTTTTTTTTCCCCCGTTTTTGGTAGAATCATCTTCAAGAGTGTTCACTCTTACCAAAGATACCTGTATACTAGGTGTGGGTGATATAGCAGGAATATTACATCATGATATTTAGAGATATCTTTTGACACTACTCTCTAAACCGTACCATTCATAAAGCTTGAACTTTTCTGAAAGGTAATTATGGTTCAATTATTTACCTTAAATCTTTTTTAAAGGTACACTTTATCCATTTTTCCAGCTGAAAGATACATATATGTATTTGCAAGTAGTGCCAATTTAAAAAAAAAAAAAAAAAAATACAATTTTAACATCCAGTCAGCTACTTGTTACTATGTAACTACTGACGATATTACAGAAAATTTATGTATCGTGATATTATCTCATATCACCCAGCCAATATGAACCATTAATGAGTGTTCCAGTTCTATGCAGTTGTTGATGTAGATTTTGACAGGAATACCTCTCAGTTTGCAATATGCAGATGACCTTATTCATCCAAGTTTTAATAAGTTTAAAAAAATATATATATATATATATAAATATATAAATATATATATATATATATATATATATATATATATATATATATATATATATATATATATTTTAAATTTTACTGATTTTTTAATTTCTAATATCACAATCTCAGTATGTAGCAATAAAAATCAGTGTACTATTTCGTCCATATTTTGCAACCCAACTCGCAAAAAAACTTGGGAAAAACCCCCAAATATTTCATTTATTGCAACCACTATGTTTTTTTTCTTCTAGAATTCATTTATTGAATTTTACGTTTTGTGTTGATGCTCCCATACATGAACCATGTGGTGTCACCTTCCTGGACTAAAAGAGAGGAGAAATTTCTCTCGTCATATTTAGTCAGTTAAAACATTTCTACTTCTGTCACAGCGGGACTCAAGATAAACACTGCAACACTGCAAAGTTTACGTTCGCAAAGACAAAGACGCAGAGGCCGGGACTGACTGGGTCACCATTCTGTTTATTCAGCGGTGGATTAATCCTCTCACTCTTTTTGCCCTCATGGCTGGAATTCCAAAAAAAAAAAAAAAACAAACAAAACCCCGCAGTCGAACTCTACGGCATCGGGACTGTTTATTATTATAAATAATTGTATGTATGTTTGTACAATTGTACTGCTTTTTATTTTTGTACTGAATTGTATCAGCGTATTTAAAAAGAAAAAGTGTAAAGTGTTCTGGCTCTTAAGTTATAAGTAGGTAGTTTGTAATATGACTGACTGAATTATTAAACTGTAATATTGAACATCACACCATGAACGTTGTTTTCTAATTTATAGACGTTAATAATAAATACATCATCTTTTATTTTCTGTTCTGGAGACACGTGGTGTAAAAAATACTTGGTGGAACAAATGTGGTGGAAAATACTTAGATAGTTGTATTTTGTTACTGTACTTAAGTACTATTTTGGAAGATTTGTACTCTTACTCAAGTAAGTTTCCAAGAGAAAACACTTTGTAGTCCTGAAATTTTCATTTTGACCTACTAAGTACTCGTGACAAATCTCCTGAGATTTTTTTACCCCCTAATTTTCCAAATATAAATTCACCATCAAATCTAAAGAAATATGTTATATTTGAAATTTGTACTTTAGCTAGGTAAACTAACTAGCTAGTTACATATTGTGCATTAATTTGTTAAATTAGGTAGTTAGTTAAGGTTTGTATATTAGTTGTTAAATTAGCTAGCTAGTTTTTTTGTGGATTAGTTTGTTTAAATTGGTAGCTAATTAAGTTTTTGAATTTAGCTTGTTAAACTAATATTTCCCTTTCTTAGATAGTTTCTCAACAAATCTAAGCTTATTAAGCCTATTTCTAGATATGTTTACTCATTTTATACTTGAAATGGTCATTCTATTTCCAGATAATTTTGCTTATTTCAAGCATTTATTTCTAGAAAGTAGTTAGGTTTTGCAATTTACTTTGTTCAACTAGCTAGCTAGTCAAGGTTTGTAAATTAGCTTGTTAAAATAACTACAAATATGAAAAAGCACAGTTCAAAATGAAAGTGAAAGCAACTCCTTAGTCTTCTCACATTTACGTAGGCTATATTTTGAGTATTAAATTTGCCAATTTGTCCTATAACCAACTCTCAGTCTGCTAGTAATAAAATCCAAAGGTGAAGTCTGACCTCAGGGTATTTCATGTTAAAAATGTTTATTTACAATTTATATCACACGCATCACACATAATTGCATTTTAATTTCACACTTGTATTTGCTTTTGGTTTAAACAGATTGGCTAAATCAAAATCAATTTCTAAACCACTATACGTTTTATCAATTTACAAATTTACAGAACCAATTTATGATATTATGATTTATATACATGCACAGTGGGGTCCAAAGGTCTGGGACTGCATTAAAATTCTGGGAATTAGTTTTTCATTTAAAACTGGAAATAAAGTTTTTGAATTTTTCTAAATTGTAAACAAAGAAAGGAAATTTTCAGTAGCATGAAAATATGCATGAATATATCATGAATCGTCAATATTCCTCACTATTTCTAGGTCACGATTTATATTTCGGACAATTTTTTATGTTGAAATTTCAGCAAATTTGGGATGTTGACTCATTTGTACAATAAGCTCCAATTTCCTTGAGATTTTTCCTAATCCCTAACATCAAAAGCATGTGTTTAGACCACATTTGATCTAACACAGATCACCAGGTTTTACACAACGTCAGCTCAAGTGCACACTGTCATTCTGAAATTCATGTTCTAAGTTTCTACATTTTATTCTGGTTGTTGCTGATAATATCATCTGTAATGATAAAATTTGTAAATTTGTAATGATATCATTTATAAATTAGAAAAGAATGCCAAATAGAAACTTTTTCAATAGTGCATTCAGACATTTAGACCCCAATGTATTTAGTAGATGTAGGAAAAATTAAAAGCAAGGACAGAATTTTCACTAGTGCAAAGTGCTTCTGAAAAAAAAACAAAAACAAAAAAAAACTTATATGTTAGCAGAAAGATGAAATATTGAAGAAAATACTTTTTAAAAATATAAATATCATTATGAATTATGAATAAACACATTTTTTTCCAAATTAAAGATATAAACAGTAAAATGAAATGATCAAAGAAAGTCAAGTTCAAGTTTATAGCTTGAGTTTATTAGAAAAAAAACAACAACATCTTTGCATGACACACAATTGCAAGAATTGTCACATCAAAAAAAAAAAATCAGCACATCACTGGTTTTAATAATACTGGTGTGTTTATAATATCAGTATTGTCTTAAATTTCACAATATTTCACATAACCAACTATCGACACCATAGTTTTGGGATTATATATTAGAAAACATATTTTCATATCTTTATATACTTTCATGTATATTATATATGTATATTGCGGGAGCACATTTCATGGAATGTTTTGGTAACTTGAATAATTCATGATGAATTAAATTTTTGTTGTAGCCATTATTTAAATGGGATTAAAATGTTTTTTTTTTAAATTATTATTTTTTACTGTTTTAAATCTTCATGTTATAACTACGTTATAGTCATTATATATAATTCATCCTGTACGTCGCTGTACATATATCATGTACTTAATTTTGAATCAAATGAATTTTTTAATTGCAAAAATGGAAAAAAAGTACTTAATTTTAAAATTAAATACCTGATATAGCCATTCCTGTGACTAAAAATCAGGCTTAGCACATTGTTACTAGTAATACGGTAGTAAATACACTGCAGCTGCAGTATAATAACTGCAAGTATTCAGTTAACTGGTTAGCAAGACATGTTAGGAGAAACTTTTTCATTTAGTTGTTATAAATAATGTAGAAATATCTGAAAGGAAATCTCCGTCACATCCTTAATTCATGTATTATACATATATTTGTACTCTGCAGTATATATATATATATATATATATATATATATATATATATATATATATATATATATATATATATATATACAGTATTTATGAAAGTACAAAACGTTAAATATAATTCACATTTCTATTTAATAATTCAGCACAAGACTCACAAGTAAATCCAATCCGAGCATCGAGATGTTAGCCGAAGTCCTGCGAGATGGAGTTGAGAAACAAGCGAGAGGTAGAAGGAGAAAGAAACGAGAGAGCGACGACTAAGCTCACATTCGCCGAGATGTAGAAGCTGTACAAGTTTTATACAAGACGACACACAGAAATAGCAATAACAGAGAACTGCGGGTAACTGAAAGGAACGCAGATTATCGATCACCCAAACAGATAAATCAGAGACAGACAGCGTGATGGTCCTTCGCATCGATGGTCAGAAGAGCTGAGACTTTCTTTAAGGTTGACTCGTGGAACTCATTCCTCTATCACAGAGCCACAAGTGGAAAGAGTCTGGTTTGAGACACATGTAATGTAGGCTTTGATTTGAGGTTGGATTGCAAGGGGAAGCCGTTCCACAAAAAAAAAAAAAAAAAAAACCCAAAAACCAAAATCTAAAGCTCCTTTTTCCATCCTATTTGGATTAAAGTTATTCAGATCTTCAGTAAGCGCTTTATCCTGGTCAGGTTTCTGTTGGATCCGGAGCCTACCCGGGAATACTGGGTGGGAACACACCCTGGATGGGATGCCATTCGATCACAGAGCATTATGCACGCACATAATTTAGTTATGTATAGTAATATTGCTTACAGTGTAAATTATTGATAACATTTAGAAAAGTAATGGAACCTTTTTGAAGTTAGCCCCATATATTATAACAGAAGTAAAACCATTCACATTCATTTTTGCTGATTTGTTTGTGAAGTCAATGACCAAGACTGGAACATAAGCAACAAAAAATACCTGTAATTTTAACAAGCCAAATTAGGAACATTTACTAGCTAGCCAGTTTAACAAAGTAAATTACACAACTTACCTAGGTACCTAACTGAACAAGCCAAAGTAGGAATATTTACTAGCTAGTTACTTTAACAATGTAAATTTAAAAAACCCTAACTACACAGCAAAAATGATGTTTAAGTAGATGTAGCTTGAACAAAGGAAAAGTTATCTAATATTTCTAAGATTTTTATATGACAAATATAACATTTTTAAGCCTAGTTCTAGACATATTTACTAATTACAAGCTTAATTGGCAGATAATGTTGCTATGAGTACAAATATCTAAAAAACAAAACAAAAAAAACAAAAACAAAAAAAAAACAGGCTTATAACACTCTAAGAGAAATAGTGGTTGAAGTTGCTTATATTCAATATATTTTTACCTGCTAAATACTTTTGCATTAATTAAAAATGTAAAAAAAAAAAAAACAGCAGTAATTAAGTACTAATTTAATAAACTAATGTACAAAGATTTACAACTTTTTTGCAGTAATTAAGTACTAATTTAACATACTAATGTACAAAACATAACTAGCTAGCTAATTTAAGAAACAAATTTAAAAAACGTAACTAGCTAGCTGGTTTAACAAACTAATTGTGAATTTAGTGTTCAGTATATCAAATGTAATATTTCTGTAGGGCACAAATCGGCACACATAACCCTAATTTGGTTAGATTTTTCAAAAAGTTTCTAATAATTTAGTTAACATTAAGCACATTTCAGAGAACCTTTACAACATAGCTTTAGAAATATTTTTTTAAAAGATTTTCAAGTATCTCTACTAACAATCAGTTGAGTACTTGGGTGATCGATTTCACGATTGCGGTACCATTTAGCCATTTTAAATCCTAAACTTTGTGTAAAATATTTTTTTTTAAACAATGCATTAAAAAACACCTTGCAATTAACCATTCCCAAAAGGGTTCTTATAAATAATAAAATAAATAATTTACTTTCAGTTTATAATTTGCGTAACAATGGTGTGTATATATATATATATATATATATATATATATATACCGGCAATTTTTGTACTAAATCTGGTTGAGTTTAGGCGGATTAAGTTCAGTCGTGATGGTGACTGCAAATGTATTGTGGCTGAACTGTTAAGCCGTGGTCTGTATCATGCCTGAGATGTGGTTTCATCAGGGTTCCACCACTGCCATGAATTCCTCTCTGTCGTTCCATGGCGGTATGCTGGCCAGATGAAAGCAATAATTTACATGGACCGGCGCTGTGTCATCACTCATCTGCTATCTGGGAGTGTTTTTATCTTGTATGTCATCACTGTTTCCATTTTGTGTAAAGGAACCCACCATTTAAATGGAATGCGTCTCACTTTGGAGTGGCTTTTAATGTTTAATGCGCTGCTGGGGTCCGTCCTGTTGTTACACCATCACTATACACACTCTGCTGTACCGCCCCAGTGCCTCATCTCCCAAATTACATACGCCACATCCGTGCAATATTGGGTAACGCTTTCTATGAACCCTATATTCGTAAATCATTCGGGGGCCAAGCACCAAAGGTGTGTCACACCAGTAATACAGTATAAGTGCTATAAATAATTTCTTTACTAACTTATATTCATGTCTAGTGCCATCTGTATAACTAATAATAACAACCTACGACTCATTATAAAGCGAATGAAATATTCATTAACGATTATAAACACACTTAAATCCAAATGAATTTCTGGACAAACAAAAATGCATAGTTACATTATTGTAGTTTGAAAACATTAATGAGGAATAATGATAATGAGGAATAATATATTCACAAATTCACTTTTTTCCCCCATATTTTTCAATGTTTATAATTGTTAATAAAGCTTTAAAATGACTAACATTATTAGTTATCGAGTTTGCACCGCATTTTTAGAGTTTATAAAATGTTTACAAGGAATCATTACCGATATCGATTTGTTATTTATAGGCATAATAACATCAATAATGGTGCGTTGTGATTTCCAATACGGTAATAGAATTAGAAAACCAGTCGAATTAATCTGAGTGTATATAACATTATTCAATGTATTAAGGGAGTGGTTAGGAATTCACTAAAATCTAATTTATCATTTCAATTAGCATTTCTTTTTTTTTTCTAGGTTTTTTTTCTTCTCCTTAATTAAACCACTGTTAATAATCCAATCAAGTAACCCAGAGCCATGAACAAAGTACTTCACTGAACGACACTCGAGCCAAGAGATACTCGGGAGCTGCAATCCGAATCCACAGTAACGAAGTGTGTGTCCACACGGCAACTGGGGGGAAAAAAACAACAACAAGAAAATACAAGAAGGATACTTAAAAAAAAAAAAAATTAGTGTAAGAGGTAAGAATATTTTAATAATAGTCAGTATTTTCAATGATAAAGCCTTTTTTAATTACTTTAATATCATAGGAACATGTATATGTATTGGATATATAAATATAGAGATTAACAATTGACTAAAAATTACTTTAAAAAAAAAAAGACACGAAGACTCTTTATTGATTTGACATTCAGAAAAAAATTGCTAATTTTCTTCTCAAACCTTGTAGCTCTTGACTCATTATACAGTGATGCATTCTGCAAATTTCACCTCATCCTTGCTAACATTTCCCCCACTCCTTTTTTTTGTGGCTCCTGGATGTGTGTATCGCTCGGACGAGGATAAGGTTTCTCATCCTTGTAACGATCATCTATAATTCAGGTCGCAGTTGGCCCTCCCATGTGTGTGTGAGAGTGAATACTCAACCTGTGCCAGACCTGGACACGAGGACGTTCTCTGTGAGGCAAGACCGTGCGCTCCATGGCAGAAGAAGTGACGAGACGGCATCCTCTCATCGCTGGCCGGGAGAAGGGTGAGTTCTTGGAATCTTGAAAAAAATTTCCATCTCCTTCTATTATGCAGCTTTCCAGACAATAAACCGCTCCAGACTATTAGTTTCGGTCGGCTTTGAGAAAATAAACTTTATATATAATTTCACCCCTTGTTGCATAAATTACATTCATGTATGAAGGTTTTTTTTATTTTTTTATTGATACAATATTTTCTTGAAGTGTATTATATTAGGTCATTTTTTAATTGGATTTTTGGAGACGGCAAAACTAATCTTTCCAACCATAAAGTCTGAGCGCCATGTGTTAAGATTCAGAGCGAGACCTTAGCTGGGTTGGAGTAACCATAATCAAAGGCTCGTGGAGACGTGGACTTGCGGCGTGCATCAGGGTTTAATCCTGTGCCCACGTTCGGTCTAATAAAGGGGGGTCGTGTTACGAGCACCCTGCTGTCCGGACCTCCGCCGTTTCTGAAGAAGCCACCCAGGTTTGGTGGTCTGGACACTTCGGGCTGTGGTGAGCCTCAATATCCGCTTTCAAATAAAGGCCATCTAACTTCACTGCTATTAAGGTATTGAATGTCTAGTATGAATGTCGGAGCTCTAAAAAAAAAAAAAAAAAAAAACAGCTAAAAAGACTTGTGATATTATCTTCTTCCCACTTAGGGTGTCGCGAAACGTTACAAAAAGCTGACACTGGGGACTCATTTCCAAAAAAATTGCCAAAAAACCCCCAAAACAATTACACATGTTTACATCCGTTTATGTGGAGCACCCGTACAAGTCCATACACCATACAGGTCTCTGTGTTACTATAGAAACGATAACGTACGCCAGAGCTGCCGTTATAGAAAATTATCTGACCAATCAGAAGTTAAATCTATACAACAATGTATACATCGTGGCGCTTTCTAGATAAAGGTCGTTAACATGCGTCTTATAACCCAGAAAAAAATACCATATTGGCACACTGCGTGTGGATTTACTTATTTAAGTGCTACGAGGTTTCTCAGAACACGCATGTTCTCAATTTGTGAAACTCAAACGCAAATCTAACGCAAAGGAAGCTCATAAGAAACCGAATCAGCATTAAAACGAGTCCACAGGGACACCTGCCTGTAACCTAGGCTGTCTTTTTTTTTTTCTTCTTTAGAACGGTATGAAATTTCACAGCCTGCTAGAAGCCAGGATTTAAACGAGGCTTTTCACAGCTGTGCATCAGGACTCGAGCAATGTGTTCTGCACATGTGGCTGAATTTTAGGCTAAAAATACATTTACTCTCATGTATCCTTGAACTGGAAGGGTAGTGTTCTAGTCGTAGTTAAAAAACAACAACAAAAAACAACAACAACAATCAGTTCTGATAGTTTTAATAAGCCAAATGAGTATACAGTGTGCTGTTGAATTCAACATGTATTTTTATTTTTTATTTTTTTAAAGTTATACAGTTGTCTCTTTTACCTGCAAATGCCTAAAGTTGCTAGGTTAATGTAGCTAAACCTTCAGCTAGCAGTTTAGTATCATTCAAATTTACCTCAGAGCATGTATCTCAAACAGCCTTGCTGTCACTTATTTAAAAGCATTGCTAACAACAGCAGTAGCAGCCATCTTTTAGCTTCCTCTGAACACATTCATTTTCAAACACATTCTCTATGGTAATGCTGAAGTATTTCTTCTGACTTTAGTCACTCCGGTGCTAATTTGTTGGTCTTTCTTGTATTTTCGTTACTCCTGTGAGAACGTTGAGGGCGTGTGCCGCGCTAACGCCACAGAGGGCTACGTTGCTATTGCTAGCACCGTTACAAACTCAAACATAACAGATAACAGCCATGATTCTCTGAAAACAAAGCTTCTTTTCCTCACTTACCATTTTCCAGAGATGTTCAGAGGGATATTAATGATGAACGCAGTGTAGAGGAAGGTGGTGATGGTGGTATTAGCATGAACATTTGAGCAGAGCGTACAAATGAGGAGGTCAGAGAGCTGGACAGAGTAAACGAGTAAAGCTCTGGGGCATGAACAACAACAACAACAACAAAACAATAACTGAAGTGAAATTAGACTGTCAGTGAAAGCTGTTTGAACTAAAAACAAGAAGTAGATGAGAATTTATTTACTTGACAAATAAATGAGAAACTAGAGCTTCACTTGCTTGCTAGTAACAGTGTTTACAGCCTTGTAGCTTTGGTGCAAAACTAAAGAAGCTTTTTTTTTTTTTTTTAAACAGTTACATATACTGTATACATTTATCTATTCTTCTTCTTCTTCTTCTTCTTCTTATTATTATTATTATTATTATTATTATTACTACAGAAATTATTCTTGAGAGATAAGGTTCTGTTCTAGGTTCTACATTCTGAAAAAAAAGAAACCATCACAAAAATTCTAATGGTTTCAAATACCAACAAATACCATTACAAACCATCAGCTAACCATTAAAACCATTACCATTACCATTATTGGTCCTTAATGGTATTTACTAGACATAACATGCCACCAATAGAAGGCAATAAATTACCAGTAGAGACCCACAGGGACCATTACAGTTTCCATTAAAACCAATACAATTCCCATTATAACCATTACAAATTCTGTAAGGGTTTATTGTTTATTTCAGCACTGTAGGGATGTTTTTGAGTTCCCATGACCACTATAGAGCTGTGACAAGACCCACAATTATTATAGACCCAAAATATTATTATTATTATTATTATTATTATTATTATTATCATTATTTTTATTAAGGGCCTGGACCAGGGCACTACGCTCTCCCCCCTACCATCGGCTACATAAACCACGACTACACGAAGCCCAGCAGTCCGGCCTACTCCTTCCACCGGCGCATGAGCAGCAAAAGTAAGTGGAATCAGACCTCACGTCGTTGCCATCACACTGCTATTTATATGAGGCTGAGCTAAGAGCTTCCTGCTCATCATAACCACCGGGCATGCTTGGACTTCCCCGGCATAAACTGTGGAGATGGATTACTCCACCGTTGCGGCATCCGATATCTAAACTGTCGTTACAACCTTGCTTATAATAGCGGGTTTGGGGGTTGCAGATTAAACAGTGCACATCATCCTGATATGTTTATGTTGTACGGTGTAATACAATAATCACACAGTGACGGCGATTGTAATATCAGCTTGCAATGGGGCGCCGAAACAGGAAAGAAAATTTTACAACTGTGAAACTGTGTAACTCTGTAATTCTTTTTAGGACTTTTAGACATGAAAATAGGCAGTAGTAAAAATACTTTCAACATATTCTTGTTGCACTGCCCGGAATAATAAAATAAATCTAGCTCGGGCTTGTTTTCTGCATCACACTAACTGTCTTATTGTTGCGTTTATTTTTTAAAATGAGTACAAATTAGTATTGATTTGAATATTTTCAGCTTTCATCTGAGAGTAGGTTTAGTTTTATTAATATATTAATAATAGTTTTTTTTTTTATCGAAACATTTTTAAAAATATTTTTACTGTGGATTTAGCTTGACTTGTTTTAGGTCTACATCTCTTTATTTGTGTCTGATCTTTACGGAGAAATATAGAGTAATTTTCACACTACTATAAATTTTACACAAATGAAAAATAACTTTTTGTTTAATTTCAGTTTTTTTTTGGAGGTGATATTTTGTCAGAGGTATTTCGTTTCTTTTTTTTAATTTAAATATTAGCATTTTACATCAGTTTACAAAAAAGTTAGAATCTTTAGTTATCATTAAAGGTGCAGTCAGTGATTTTTTTCTTTCTGTTTTTTGTCACATTCTGGCGTTTTCAATAAAATATTTGCTCAGAGGTAAAACTGTTGGCACCACAGTCCAAACAACAACATCAACAATTTTTTAAAAAAACAACAAATGATATGGACCACCAACATCTAACCAATCACAGCAACTTTAGGAGGTGTGTCTATAGAAAGCACCGCCTCTTGCACTGGCATTCAGGCATTCTAGCCTCTCGGTTTGGGGGTGTGGCTTTTGAAAGAACACAAAAGAGAAAGAAGGTGCTGAATATCTTTAAAAATGATTAGCTTCAACTAACTTTTACGAAAATTGCTCATTACACTTTTAACTCACCTACTTTTAACACTGCTAACCGCTCATTATCAACATTCTTTCTTTAATTACATGTTCTCTCAATGCATTCTGGGTAGTGCTGTTTGAGGACTCCAGTCCTGGCCCTCGGTACCACGTGGACGGCAAGATGACTCGCTTCGGAAGAGATGGCACACCGTCGTACTCGATGCTGGGTAGAAAGAAGGTTGGAGGTGAGAATGATGCTCTGGGTTGGTTGAGTAATTAAACTCCTTATCCATTAGCTTTCTGACAGGAAGTCAAGGCTATGACTTCCTGCCACGGCATAAAAAGTACAATGTATTGTTCTGTTTTTTGTAATTTTTGGAAAACCTGTCTCTCCCCAGCTGATACGTTTCAAACTCCCGGCCCAGGATCCTACAGTCCGGAGAAAGCACCTCCGCTAAACTGGCATCGCCGCCCACCGTCCTACTCCATGGCGTTCCGTACACGCTACAGGAGCGTAGACGCCGTGCCCGCCCCCAACCGCTACACCCTGCCCAACCTGTTGGGCTCGCGTATTCCCAACAAGCCCGCTAGCGCCAGCTACTCCATGTCCAGCCGCATGAAACCCGGGGCACCCTCCGAGGACCTGGCAACGACTCCTGGGCCGGCTCACTACAACAGAACGGACCCAAGCGTCTACATGAACAGGCAGCCATCTTTCTCCATCCAGAGCCGCCACAACATCCCCAGCGACACCACGTTCAAGCCTGGACCGGGCACACACTGCCCGGAGAAAGTGACAGCGCACCTGCCCAGGCCACCGTCTTTCACCATGGGGGTGCGGCATTCGGAGTTCGTGACACCACTAGTCATCGATTTAACTGACTGAAAAAGCTACTTATTGGGATCTATAAACACATGTGACGAGGATGCAAATGTTCATTGTTATTTGTATTTTCACATGTAAATTATGTACACATTTTATTCTTTAATTGATATATGAAACCAGTTGACTGTTCTTACTGGTTTTGTCAACTTCAGAATTATTGGCACCCTACAGTATGCATAAGGCTTGTGTGTAAAGTATACAACCATTTCTTTCAAAGGGTGCCTATACTTTTGGAGTCAACGGTATAGCTTGCAGTTTGATTTTATGGCTTGACTGGCAACACAAGAAGTGCAAAAAGTGTTGCAAAAGCATTTTTTGCCCCATTTCATTTTATTTATTTTTAAATTTACCAATCTGATGAAACATCTTGGTAGTGTAGAGCTTTGAATTCTTTCAGGTTTGCATTCACGGACTGTGTGTGACCGTTTAATTCAAACTTATGGTGTAAAAACATCCAAAATTACTCGGCTTTGTTGATATGTTCTGTCTCTATATGGGTTTGGGTCAGCTCCTGGGCATAGTTATGTTCACGGTGTCGCTCCACTCGCTGCTCTGACCATGACCCAAGAGGTCCATAACGGATACACGGATACGATACGTCCTTCCGGGCATGACTCCGCTCCGAACCATGCTTTCTGACTCGATGGGACCCATCTGGAACGGAAGACATCAGTGTTTTTTTTAATTTTTTTTTTTATACATGTTTATGAAAGTACACCTCATCCAAATATGCTATCAGTGCTTAATCCTGTGTATAGGAATGTTGCAATGCTAGCAGTGTAAGAGTGCACACAATCTCAGCAATAAAGGAACCAAGCTGTGCTTTTCATTGTTGCTAGGGTGGTACCATCAATGGGAAAAGTCCAGTTTATTTCTGAGAGTGTATCAGTAATGCTAACTAGCCTGCAGCAGCATTTTTAGCATTAGGCTAGGTGCCTGAGGAGAAAACAAATCTAAACCTCGCCCAAAAACATGCTAACAGTGCTAATAAATCAAAACTGGCATTTGTTTACCTTGTTAACAGTGCTAAAGTAAAGTAAAGTAAAGTAAAGGTCAGTTAGCCCCAATTTGACCATGTAAGGCTTTAATTTTTTGTGTGTGAAAATCCTAGAGAAAATGCTGCGTGTGTAGCAGTGTGTGACTCACAACGCTGGCTGTGTTATCTTGTCCCCACTGGAACTGCACTTTGTATTTCAGGGGGAAGGTCACGGGGTCTGGCCATGTTGGTGGAGGAGCCCACTGCACGTGAAGCTTCTTGCCCGGTAAAGCCGTCACCTTCACGTTAACAGGGGGGTCAGGCTTCACTGCAGACCGAGCACAAAAGCGATAACATGCCATAAATTATTCCTAAAGCAGCAACCTTATGATCAACTGGCCACTTTAATTGGAACACCTGTACGCCAGATGATGTTTTTTCAATCTCCAACCATCAAGTTTCAGTGAGCCTGTATTCTCAAATACCTGTTCTTGGCTGACAGGATTGGAACCTGATGTGGTCTTCTGCTGTTGTAGCCAATCCGCCTCGAGGTTCAACATATTTTGTGCTCTGAAATGCTTTTCTGCTCAACACGGTTGCAAAGAGTGGCTATATAAGTTATCATAATAAGCTTTCCTGTCAGCTTGAACAAATCTGGCCATTCTCTTATGACCTTTCTCATCAACATGGCATGAAGGAGCAGGTGAACAGGTGGTCCTAATAAAGTGGTGATGAGTGTACTGTATATCTTGAATACACTTATACTCCATTTGAGCACCTAATATTAAAACTAGGTTATTTTCTCTGACTTTTTTTGACGCACTAATGAAATCAGAATCTAAACAAAATGTGCAAAGAAAATCCATTTACGAAGGCACACAGTGTCGTGAGATTAGGACTAGATTAAGACTAAGGCAAATCTTACCAATGTCCTCAAAAAGGACAGACAGGACACGGCTTGCGCTCCCGAGAGCATTGACAGCTGTGATGTTAACCAGGTACGGCACGATCGAGAAGAGCTCCAGGTCTTCGAGAACACATTGGCTGTCCTGTTCGCTCTGTCTCTGGCATGAATAGATATCTTCAAGATGCCTGAATAAATTCACAAGCAAGTCCACAGTTTGAATACTCAGGGGAATTTGAAACATTGGTGGAGCAACCAACATCTACTGAAGTACATGGTTGTGATTTCCATACCCTACCTGTAGGTTGAGATGTAATAGGTTGGCAGTATCGGGTCTTGCGGCAGAGTCCATGAGCACAGGGCTTTTAGGGGATAACTCGGTGACCAGCAGTGGACGTCTGGCAGGGATGGAGGATCTGCAGGGGCCATAGAGGACTATTTTGTAAACCCACACCATTCTAGCACCAAATTCTAACAGGATTTGTTCTGATTGAAAAAGTGTAGAAAAAGTACGAACAGTAACCCTGCACTACATGAGCCTGCAATACGCACATTGTTAATCAATGTGATGTTTCTTTATCCTATGAGCTGGTAAAAACCACTCATCCTTGCAACTTTTTGCTGCGTACCATGTGATCCCAGTCTTTATTTTGCACTAAAGAAATGAGCTATAGGCTAGTTTAGTACTGAGTAATGAATAATGAGTAATAATGAGTAATAAATAATGAGTCTACCTCAAACAAAATCTGTTTTGTAAGTACATGCCCAAGGGCACTCTTTACATGCATAATTTTGTTGGGCATAAACCAATTTTTCTGCTATATTTGTGTTCAGAAATGGACGCACCAAAGCTGACATGCGTGGGATGGCAGAACATTGTGCTAACACGCTAAAAAACCAACCCCATCAGGAACTCTTCTTAGATGCAAGGCCGAAACAATATTTTCCTGAAAAACCCATAAAAGTCTTGTTCTGTTTCTTACAATATGGTTTTGTGGATGTTCACTATGTAGGTCACCTTACTTCAATGAGAATTGGCTATTCCACCCAAATACTAACTAAATACAACAGACCTCATTATTTTATCCATAAGAAATCGAATAGAAATCAGACAGTTATGCACAAAACAGAACATAATTAATAGAATATGCATGTAGAAAAACACAAATTATAACACAGCGCTGTTGAATTCTCAAATCTAATTGGTCAGAAGGTCCATCCATACATCCATTTTCCATACTGCTTATCCTACACAGGGTTGTGGGGGAGCCTGGAGTCTATCCCAGGGAACATGGGGCCTAAGGCGGGGGACACCCTGGATGGGGTGCCAACACATCGCAGGGCACAATCGCACACACATTCACACACTACGGACAATTTAGAGATGAGAGTCAGCCTACAACGTGTGTCTTTGGACTCGGGGGAGGAAACCCCCAGGACAACATGAACCCCCAACTCAAGTTCTCGTTATCGTTTCTGTAGTAGTGGCTAATTCACAGGGCCTCGTATGGCATACACTTGTCATATCGAAGCCTAATAATAAACAGAGTAAAAGCGTTGTCATGGTGATGTTTTCTGTAGCATTTATGGAAGGAGTCTCCAGTGTCAGTGTTACGTAACAGCCCCCACCAAATTCGAAATAGTTTCCCTACTCACAGCCCAGCCGAAGTCGTACTGTTTCAATGATTTCTCCATTTGAGTCGTGGCATGTGTAGAAGCCCTGATCGTCAAGGCTGGTGTTGTGTAAGCGCAGAACGGGGCTTGAGATCAGGAACGATCCGTTAAGCCTCCATTCTGATCTGTTAGTCCTTCCATCCACACAGGGCAACTCGACAGACGATCCAAGGACCGCGTAAAGATCTGATGGCGAAAAGAAATCGAGACCCTGGATGAGGGTTCAATGAATTTGTTTTTCCCAGTAACGGCACATCCTGAAGTGTTTTATTCCTCTTATAACACAGGAATAATGAATGAAATGTTGTACTTTTATATTATATTTATAGTTACATTTAATGTACATCATACTTTTGGAAATATTTTGGTGTAAAACATCTATATAGATTCATTTAAAACAGACAAACAAACAAAAAAAACCCCAAGACCCTTATCATTTCAAGATCTTCGAATAAAGAACTTCTCGAAACCCTAAGACTAGTTAATAAAATAAAAAGTAATAACTGGTGATCTTCTCCTATTCTCCTTACCCTTCGGTTCAGAAGATGTGTCTTGACTCCAGAATTGAGGAAAGAAAGCCAAAAGGGAGAGAGCATATAAAGAAGATTTCAGGTGCATTGTTGATGCAGGAGAAGATAAATGATTTCGAAATCAACTTTCGGGTCAGATGAAGAGTTCATACAGATCATGTCTTTTTTCTGTTAATCATTAGTTAGTAAACACACTCTGAGAGGCACCAAAGAGTGAAAGCAATCCTGCAGAAATCAAGGCTGAAATAGGAATTATTGCTGATGGAAAACGATGCGAATTGGACTTCGTTTCTATTCTATTTCAGCTTCAAGACGGGATCCTCTGAAAGATAATCCTTCTTAGCACATGTTACTCGTTGAAATTGCAAATTAGCGGTCGAAAGTCAACAACTTGTGATGCCTCTGCATGTCCAAAGCTTGGTGCACGACGACCAAACGTTCGAACAGCTAGATCGCACAGGACGAACATAAAAACAACCGCACTGCAAATAAAAAAACGTGGTGTTGTGGAGCAGAGTTAATTCTTTAAAGGTGCGGTGTGTGTTTCCGGGACAACAATGTGGTGTCCCTGCCACCAAATCTGCTATGGCACTTCGATTGATAATAATCAAGCCCAAAGTGCAAAGAACTGATAGCAGATGTCAATGATGATCTGAGTTCTCGAGTTTGAATTGCTTTGTAAATAATGTCATTGCTCATAAATAATGGCGTAGACCCCCCTCATGTATTGATCCTTTTATGGAAAGAGAGAAACAGGGCGGTTAACGGAGAAGTCCTTTAAAGATGGACTTCTACACTGTTTCTCACGAAGCTAGTCCAGAATTTTTCTACACACACACACACACACACACACACACACACACACACACACACACACACACACACACACACACACACACACACACAAAATCCTTGCATCGTTTTAGCCCCTTTTTATTTGTCTGTCACATTTTTTTCTTGTCTAAGCATATTGCATGTTGAATCAATTACACATAAGAAACAAGACACTTCAGGGCATGCTGTTTTAGGAAAAATAATCAATGAATGCAAAGTAGAGCTCCTGTTCCACCCCAAAGTGAATTATTTCCCCCAAAACAGCATGTCCTGAAGTGTTTTATTCCAAACAGCAATTTGTCATTAAGTTAAAAAAAAAAAAAAATCTTTACTTGGGGTCTTTCTTGGGGTTGTTGTCATGCTGCAGAATAAATTTGGGGCCAATCAGATGCCTCCCTGATGGTATTGCATGATGGATAAGTATCTGCCTGTACTTCTCAGCATTGAGGAGACCATTAATTCTGACCAAATCCCCAACTCCATTTGCAGAAATGCAGCTCAAAACTTGCAAGGAACCTCCGCCATGCTTCACTGTTGCCTGCAGACACTCATTCGTGTGCCGCTCTCCAGCCCTTCAGTGAACAAACTGCCTTCTGCTACAGCCAGATATGTCAAATTTTGACTCATCAGCACCTGCTGCCATTTTTCTGCACCTCAGTTCCTGTCTTTTCGTGCATAGTTGAGTCGCTTAGCCCTGTTTCCGCGTCAGAAGTATGGCTTTTTGGCCGCAAGTCTTCCATGAAGGCCACTTCTGACCAGACTTCTCCGGACAGTAGATGGGTGTACCAGGGTCCCACTGGTTTCTGCCAGGTCTGAGCTGTTGGCACTGCTGGACATCTTCCGATTGCGAAGGAAAGTAAGCCTGATGTGTCTTTCATCTGCTGCAGTAAGTTTCCTTGGCCGACCACTGCTTCTACGGTCCTCAGCGTTGCCCGTTTCTTTGTGCTTCTTCAAAAGAGCTTGGACAGCACATCTGGAAACCCCAGTCTGCCTTGAAATTTCTGCCTGGGAGAGACGTTGCTGATGCAGTATAACTACCTTCTGTCTTGCTGCTGTGCTCAGTCTTGCCATGGTGTATGACTTTTGACAGTAAACCTCACCGTGTTAGCTGAGTTTGGCTGTTCCTCACCCAGTTTTTTTCCTCCTACACAGCTGTTTCTGTTTCAGTTAATGATTGTCTTTCAACCTACTTCTTGAATTGATGATCATTAGCACCTGTTTGGTATAATTGTTTAATAATACATCTGACTATATGCCTACAAAATCCATGACTTTGTGCAAGTGTACCATTCATGCTGTTTTGAAGGCAAAGGCAAATATTGATTTGATGTAGATGTTTCTTCTGTCCTTCTGTTAATTGATAAATATAAACTATTAAGATGTCTATTTTTGAAAACATTCTTACTTTACAGCATGTTTTAACTTTTTTTTTGGTATGTATTGTATTGTACTTAATGTAGTAAGGTATGACATCATACTTTTATCCATTTACAGTTACATTTGATGTAATGGAACGTCTGCTAGACAAGTTAGTTCCTGTTATCCACTTACGTTATAACAGGTGTTATTATTTTAATCCTGATGAATTCTTCATGATAATTTCCAATCTAACAATACAGGGCTTTTTCCCTCCACAGACAAGGGGACAAAATTAAAACTATTCCTATGGCAACAACAGAAATAGGAACAGGCAGAACTGTATTCCCAGAGCACCGGTAATAAAAAAGACAGGATTCTTGGGGGCATTTTCAAAATCAGTCCTGGGATATATATATATATATATATATTTTTTTTTTTACACGTCTGATGGGTCATGTTCCAAATTGAAAATGTTGCTGAACATCATACGTCTTTGGTGTTGATATTTCTTAAATATGGAGTGTATTTTATTTGTCTATGTGTATACTTCTAGCTGTCATGCCTGTGATGGCCACAAGATGGCGGGATGTACTTTCATTTTCGCCTCAGTCTTTAAAGCACAGCTCAGGTGTTTGCACTCTACAGCAGGTGACCTGTAAGGTTCAGGGTTAGCTACACGTCAGCCATTAGTCTTCTGGGTTTGGGAATATAAATATAGTCCAATTTATTAGGAACACCTGTACATTCATGCAGTTATCTAATCAGCCAATCATGTCAGATACAGGTCAAGAGCTTGTGGTAATGTTCACATCAAACAAAAAAGTGTGATCACTGTGACTTTAACTGTGGCATGGTTGTTGGTTGCCAGATGGGATGGTCTGTGTATTTCAGAAACTGCTGATCTCCTGGGATTTTCACACACGGTAGTCTCTAGAGTTTACACAGAATGGTGTAAAAAACAAAAAAACATAGAGTAAGCGACAATTCTGTGGATGAAAACGCCTTGCTGATAAGAGAGGTCAGAGGAAAATGGCCAGATTGGTTCCAGCTGACAGGAGGGATATAGTATCTCTTATAATCACTCTTTACAACCGTGGTGAGCAGAAAAGCACTTCGGCATGCACAAAACAACAAACCTTGAGGTGGATGGGCTACAACATTAGGTTCCACTCCTGTCAGCCAAGAACAGGAGTCTGGGGCTATCATATGCACAGACTCACCCAAACTGCACAGCTTTGCTGTTGTAGCTCATCCACCTCAAGGTTTGATGTATTGTGCGTTCTGAGATGCCTTTCTGTTCACCACGGCTGTAAAGAGTGCTTACTTGAGTTACTATAGACGCATTGTGCTGCTGCCACATGACTGGCTGATCGGAGAACTGCATAAATATGCAGGTGTAAAGGTGTTCCTAATAAAGTGACTAGTGAGTGTATGTGTTCATTATAAATAAAATCATTGTTTTTATTTATTTGTTTGTTTGTTTGTTTATTTTTTTTGTAAATACATGTACAAAGCCGGCAGATTTTGCATTCCTACAATCCAAAATTCCAGACTTAAACTCATAATAGTTTATTTAAACTACATGGAAGATCCAAAAAGAAAAACAAAAACAAAAACAAACAAACAAACAAAAAAAAAAGCAACTTTTTCACACCGGAGTGAATTCCACCACTCTGGCAACCCTGATCCATAACTTAACTAGCTTTATAATTGAAGAGGAGTCACCATGGTGGCCAACAAGTGTAACGTTAGCGTAAAAGCGTATTTTCGACCCCAAAATAAAAAGAAAGGGCTGGTAAGGGTGATTTTTGTTTTGTTTTGTTTAGAAATTAAAATTTGAAAGAAAATTTGAATAGCAAGGCTGACTTAGCAAAATGAGGGATGCCATTTGGCTAATGTATCCTGTTAGCATAAGATAAGACTTTATTAGCACCTTATTAGCTAGTTATAGCTAGCAGAAAACTACCGTTAGGGCCAAGGTTAAAAGTTTCTAAGCAAAAGTGTGCGACTTTTACATGTTTGTCTCTCTCTTTTGCCGAAATGAATGGTATAAGAAGCTAAATTCACTTTATTTCATTAATTTCCAAACGACTTCTTGTTGGAGGTTTAGTGCACTCGGTAGGGTGCAAGTAGTTCATGTCACAAGGTACGTAGTGCACTTACACAGGGAGAAGGGTGCTATTTGGAATGGAGCCTAAGTGATCTTCAAGTGTGGTCAGGAAAGGTAAGGAAGAACAGTTTTCCACCAGAACACTTGGGGGTGTGCTGTTATTGGAAAATAATCAGTGACGGGTGGTGTGACATCTTGAAGTTGATTATTATCAAAAAAAACAAAACAAAACAAAAAACCAACACTTCCTGAAGTGTTTTATTCATCTTATATCATATCATGGCAATTTGCCAATGATTATAATACTGATTGATTAATTAACATCACAGCATACTTTTTTTTTTTATCCCTTTATAGGTTCATTCAATAAGAGAAGAAAAATAAATAGATAAACGCAGTTTGCCAAGTTAATGAGAAACCAGTCCTGAAGGCTTTCCCTTGGCCACAAACGTACTGAAACTGGAGACTCCTTCCATAAATAAACAGAATGTTTTACCATATCAATAATTAGATATTTCCTTTGCTGTCATTGGTCCTTGGGATGTATTATTTCATCAGTATATGGACAGAAGACACTTGACTATTTACAAATGTGCAAAAATAAATAAATAAATGTAGTAAATTTATTTGAGCGTACCACTGTCCTACACATTTTGGTTCCTTCGAGTGTCCTCTGTGGCCACGTTTATATTACGTAGATATATTTATATATTTATTATTGGTGGAATATGGTGGGGGGGGACATGTTGGACATGGATCTATAGCTCTAGGTTTGGATGTGTCTTTTTTTTTTTTTTTTCTTGTTTGACAGCAAGATCCAACGAATGACTTCAGCATCATTCCAACCTGGAGCAAAGAGTTCGTGTCTCTGATTGGTCTGGAAGAGGTGGTCCAGTTTCGTTTAGAGTGGCTGGACAAGACCGTATTCACTGCGCCTAACAAACATAGAACCAGGGGTATGAATATTTTCTCAAATAAGATTAATTTAATGGTTGTCAGTAATAAAGCAAAGTTACTGTTAGCACCCCAAAGGTGTGGTTAAAAAAAAAAGTCCTGAAGGGTTTAGTTCCTCTTATACCACAGCAACTTGCCAAAGATTGCCAATTTTTATTTATTAGATTGACACATCATGCTTTAAAAAAAAAAAAAAAAAATCAGTTTCAGGTTGTGGAACTAAAACAAGTATCACTTTATGCTAGCTATAAACAGACATGACCTCGCTTTCTGTTGAAGTTAATAAGACGTAAACGTGTAGCTTGTTAGCTTAAAATCGCGAAACGTCAAACCTTCTGTCCTGAAGACTTTCCTGTGGTGGAAAACCTAAAGATTTTAAAGAGCTTTTACCTCTGACTGTTACAAAGCGCTGACACTGGAGACTCCTTCCAAAAATGTTAAATAAATGTCTCCTCACAGAAAACATCAGTATATAAAATAATCATGTGGAGCGTCTACCATCCAAGTCCCTTTATACGCTGTTGCTATAGAAAACTTATATTTATTAGAATGAGCGTGTTAATATAAACCTCTGCTTTGAATTAAAACCTCCCGACCAATCAGATTGGAGAATTCATAAGTACTGTGGTATAAAGATTGTATATTAAACACGGGGACAATCGTTTGATATGCATGTTACACTATATGGACAAAAGTATGTGGACACCTGACAATCACACCCATATGTGGTTCTTCCCCAAACTGTTGCCACAAAGTTGGAAGCACACAGTTGTATAGAATGTGTATTTGTATGCATTTGTAGCATTACAATTTCCCTTCACTGGAACTAAGAGGCCCAAACCTGTTCCAGCATGACAGTGCCCCTGTGCACAAAGCGAGCTCCATGAAGACATGGTTTGAGAAGGTTGGCGTGGAAGAACTGGAGTGTCCTGCACAGAGTCCTGACCTCAACCCCACTGACCACCTTTGGGATGAACTGGAGCACCAAGTGCACCCCAGGCCTCCTCACCCAACATCAGTGTCTGACTTCGCTAATGCTCTTGTGGCTGAATGAACACAAATCCCCACAGCCACGCTCCAAAATCTAGTGGAAAGCCTTCCCAGAAGAGTGGAGCTTATTATAACAGCAAAGGGAGGACTAAATCTGGAATGGGATGTTCAACAAACACATACGGTTGTCATGGTCAGGCGTCCACAAACGTTTGGCCGTATAGTGTAGCTATGTTCATATAGCCATTTTGGATTTTTTTCATAGTATTTGGTTTTATTCTACATTTTGTCATTCAGGGAGGCCGAAGAAGTATCCTATACCTGCTGTTGTGCCAGCAACTCTTCCCAAAGATCCATACACCTGTGCGATGTGCAACACTGATGTCTCTTGTTCATGGAAACTTGACGTGGAGCCTTCCATCCTGTGTGACTCTTGTGTTAAGTGCAGTTGGAGGAAAGATCACTGGCTCTCCAGTGGACCAACAGAGACCATTATCGAATCAAATTCTAAAAACTCTTCCGTTCTCACCTCATCCAGTAAGCCTGTGTGGAATGAGCCCCAGTCTTTGAAAGAAGCTGCCTTCTCTTCGCAACATTCCTCTCATTCAATCCCTCAAGAGTGTGATCAGCAGGTCCCCAAGAACTCCTTATCTTCCTCTTCCAATTTTCACCCTGATTCACTTTCCTGTTGCTGCTCCCCTCTTTCCTCAGATCTTTCCTCCTCCCCACCTGGCTTTTACTCTGATACATCTTCCCATTGTTCCTCATCCATTTCCTCAGATCACTGCTTCTCTTATCATTCCTCATCCTCCTGTGGTCTGTCTCTTTGCGATGGCTCTTCACCTTTGTATCTCCCCTCTTCCTCAGAACTTAACTCCTCTTCTTCATCCATGACCCCATCACCTTCTGGTTCTCCACCAAAAAATTCAAGTAAATGGGTCTTGCAGAAGGTTAAAACGCCTTACTGGATGGAGACTCCACTTGCCAAGGCTTTACTTAAATATGACAAGGCTGAGAAAAAAAAGAAGAAAGAGAAGGAATTGAGCAAGACAAAATGCAAAGAAGAGAAGACTGAGAAGATGGCCGCCTTAAGTGTACATCGTCACTTCAGCAGATCTTCGTCTTCATCGTCATCAAATCAGCAGATCCTGCCAAAGACTCAATATGTGTTCCCTGTCATGGAACCATCATCGTCACCATTGCTCAGTGTTAGTAAACACCAATTTCAGACTCAGATGTTGACACCAAATCCGCAGAAGACAACAATTGCAGAAAAAAACAAACTGACCATGGAAGAAGGGTTGAAGCCTGGTCATGGCAGTTTGCAAAAGGTAACTCCTAATGTGTCACATGATTACATTTCCTGAATGAAATCAGGATCTTCTACCTACACCTCAGATTCTGGGAAGTCCATGTCCACAATCCACTATCTGCCTACATCTTGGTCAGCTGTCTCAGGCAACGTAAGACAGCGAGACTCGAGGTCGATCCCAAGATGCTTTGATGATAATAAAAAAGGGTCCATCATGAAGAACAAAAAGTTTGGTACTAAGGTGCAACATCAGGCATCTCACGCTAACCCCTCTTCGTCTCGGATCACTTCAGCCCCTACACACGCGTCCTTCATATCCCAAACTGCGCTGTCCACCAACCAGGGAAAGACCAAACCTCAGGAGAAGGTGAAGTGGGAAGAAGCTCCAAATCAGAAGATTGATGAATGGATTGAGAAGCCAAAAACCTCCATGGGGTCTCATGGCAGCTGTCCATCCTGCTCTTCTTCTTCTTCTTCTTCATTGGCCAACCTGAGAAAGTGAACCAGCAGGTTCTGGTGTCACCAAAGATGAAAATTTACACTACAAAGTTCAGGTCAAGTCCTAATGGGAAGCCTTTCGACCCCAAGTGAGAGAAGGATTCAGTTATCTTTCCTTTGTGTCCTGATACCATACTTTAGACATTTCCTTGCTTTGCTGCCCCTTGATCTCTCTTACAGGAATGCTGTCAAATTCTCTACAATACAAGGTTCCAATTCGCTCTTTAACCACTCTGTTAACTTACATCAAGATGGTATAGAGCAGGGCATGTCCAGTCTTATCTGCAAATAGGGGGTGTGGCTGCAGGATTTCTTTCCAACAAATCAGGAACCGCACCAAGTGCAGAACCCGCAGAACCTCCGCTTGTGGCTTGTGGATTGCTTGGAATGAAAACCTGCAGCCACACCGGAGGTTCTGCAGGTTCTGTAAAAGCTGTGGCTCCTGATTGATTTAGAGCGCAAACCTGCACCCGCACTTGTCGTTTGCGGATAAGATCGGACACTTCCTGCTTAGAAGATCCATGTCTTCCTTGCAGGGTTGTTTTCAAGTCCCTCTATACGGTAAAGACAGGTTCATGAACATATTTGATAAGTTTCAGATTATAAGTGTATTTTTGGTTCCTCTACTGGCACTTCAAAAGTTTATGAAACTAAGTTTTGTTGCTGTTTATTTATTGTTAGAAGTTATTTAATAGAAGGCACACTTTGCCTTGAATTAAATGGTTTGGTTAAAAAGAAAATACAGGAATTAGCACATTTTGAGACGTTTGATTTATGCATCTGATTGAATTATTTTTTTTTTTTTGTGGCATAACTTATATCGGTTTCATGTTGCAGTCAGTAAATCAAAATAAAGCGTTCTTGTTTGTCTGAAGAATAAAAAGTACCATGCTACAAAATCCAAAGAGACTAATGTTTTAATTAATGATGTGATAAGTCAGTTGATGACAAGTGTGGCCACTGCTTCTAAACCTAATGTTAGGAGGACGGTAAAGTGAATGTTGTGGCAATGGTGAAATGTAAACAAAACATACTGATGGACGGAAAAGAAGGAAACCAGGTACCCTGGTTTCCTCCCCCAGCCCAAATACTGATTGGCATTTCCAAATTGTCCGTAGTGTGTGAATGTGTGTGCGATTGTGCCATGGCATGGGTTGGCACCCCGTCCAGGGTGTCCCCCGCCTTGTGCCCAGAATCCCCTGGGATAAGCTCCAGGCTCCCCCCATGACCCTGTGTAGGATAAGCGGTATGGTAAATGGATGGATGGATGGAAGTTAATTTCAGAGCATGTCTATGAGGCTAGCTCTTCATGTTACCTGATCAATTTATGGTGAATTATTGTGTTGGAAAGGTACGGTAGTTTTACCTAACAACATGTCAAATGTATATGGTGATTTGATTTTGTGTAATATTCATTTACATTTCATTTCATTCTCATTCTGATATGAACATTGAAAAAGTGCTTTAGTATATTTAAATCTATACATTTAAGATTGATGAGTATTATCTTGCTTCATGATCATTTCTTCCCAAACATACCACAGCTTTAAATGATCTGTGGTACCCACTAATATATGATGGATGAAATAAACCAAACTTTGTGTACACTGGTTGAACATAAAGCAAGTTTTATCAAGCTAAACCTGCAGCTGCATTAACTTACGATGAAATATAGTCCCTACCAATACGGCTGACGCGTTGACGTATGGAGTGCCGGAAGTTGTTCTTCTTATGTCCCGGATATGATGCTGATCAGTTCACTGTCAACATGAAAGATGGCGACGCATCACAGGCAAAACGCTGCTGGTCGGAGGAAAGTCCAGGTAATATTTTATTAGCTTTTTTTTTTTCTTTTTACTAATTGTAATATTTTACTGCGTCATATTTTTTTTCTGCGCTTGATAACGTGAGAAAGACATCCATTTTCGTATTTATCTAAATGAAATCACGGTCGCTTCCGTAAACCTAATCAAAGTGCATGTTGGGTAATGCAGGGCTAATTCACAATGCATATTCTTTTTTTTCGCCAACCGTATTGTGGCAAGTCCCGCTTTCTGCGCCATGATTGGCTACTAACTCACACTCAGACGCAAGGCCACAGACTGATCTCTTTCCTGGCCAATCATATCGCACTGGGCGGGATATTGTCACCCAATCCTCGCACAGTGATGTTACTTTGCCGGAATACGGGTTCGAAAAAAAACGCGTATTGTTTTGCTAACATATTAGCCAGGCGTTTTTGTGTGTATTTTAATAAACTACTTTGTTTATTATTTAAAGATAACACGATAGCATGTTTTTTTATTTATTTTACTTGTTATTTTTAGCTGTAACCGCGTGTGTTCGAGTTTGTTTTAATGAACATGAATCTGCTGCTATTCACGCACAGCTAGTAAGCAAACTAGCATACTGAGGATGCGCGTGTTCATGGCACCTGTTTGTTTCAGCCCACAGTTGATTGGGAGAAACTTGTGATATGATGAGAGTAAGAGCGTTTCTCTGCAGCGGAAATGATGGAACTTGTGCAGGGTTAAGTGATGAATGTGGAGTGTAAAGTTGTGTTACTGTGCGCTTTCAGGTTTCCTATGTGATCAGAGATGAAGTAGAGAAGTACAATCGTAACGGGGTGAACGCCCTGCAGCTGGATCCGGCTCTGAACCGCCTCTTCACCGCGGGCAGAGACTCCATCATCCGCATATGGAGCGTCAATCAGCACAAAGTACAGCCTCCGCCACACTGCACTCAGAGTAACACTCAGAGTAACACTCAGAGTAACACTCAGAGTAACACTCAGAGTAACACTCAGAGTAACACTCAGAGTAACACTCAGCGTAACACTCACAGTAGAACACAGAAGAAAGTTTTACCAGAATAGTGTTTTGTCAGAATGGAATAGAGTTGTATTAAATTAGAATACAATGGAGTTTTATCAGACTAGAATGCAATAGAATTTTTGTCAGAACAGGCCAGAATAGAGTTTTATCAGAATGAATAGCGTAATAAAACAGAGCCGAATAGCGTTCGTTACAAAAGAGTAGAATGGAATACACTTTTTAATAAATTTAGAATAGAGTTTTATCAGAAAAGAATAGAATAGAGTTACATTAGAAGAGAATAGAATAGAGCTTTATGGAGAACGAGAGAAGGGTCTCCTCAGAGTCAAACACCTCCCCCCCCCCCCTCGCCATTCACACCAACGAACATCTCAGATGTTGAAAAGACGTTTCCATGGAAGCATTCTGACGAAATTACACTACAAGAGTAATAACATGGTGTACATGTATATAAAAAAAGATTGGGGGGGGGGGGCAGCTCCTATCTGCGAGGCAGTTCTCAGCGTTCACCTAAAAGAGTCGAGTCAGAGAGCTGACTCGTTCCTGATAGACAGCACTCGTATACTGTGCACTGCATTCGCCGTCGAGTGTTGCTGCATAACTTCGATTAAACGGTCCTCATCGTATATATGTGCATTCCTTATTATTCTCAAGCTGCTCCCCTGATTTCTCCTGACCACCGACATCACACTCGCACATTATGTGTAAGAAACAATACAAGATCATGGAATAAAGTGACCACTGTGTTTTACTGCAGCAGGATCCCTATATAGCTTCGATGGAGCACCACACCGACTGGGTGAATGACATCGTGCTCTGCTGTAATGGAAAGACGCGTAAGTCTGACCTGATGATTATTTCTTTCTTCTTTTTTTTTTTTAATGTGAATTCTTTCAAAATTACTGATTGATCGTCTGATTATCTACGTATTTACTGACATACTGATTGACCTACTGACTGACTGATTAGCTGACTTAATGATTGATTAACTGACTGACTTACAGACTTACTGATTGACTGATTTAGGTAGTGACTGACTTTTCTACTTAGTTGTTGACTGACTGATATGTTGACATAGTGACTTACTTAATTACTAACATACTGGCTTATTGCTGATTTATTGACGTATGCACGTACTGTCTGACATACTGACTTTACTGACTTATTGGCTGACTTACTGACTGACCTATCTACTTATTGACTGATTATCTACTTCCTTACTGACTGCCTGACTGATTTACTGAGTACGTACTCAGCGAATTACTGACTTAATGACTACTTACTGATCTACTGACGTACTACTGATTTACTAACTGACTCCCTGAACTTATTACGGACTTAATGACTGACTTACTGACTTTATGACTGATTTACTTATCCACTGACTTATTACTGACTTAATGACTTATGACTGAGTTACTGAATACTTACTGACTGACTTACAGACTTAATGAATTACTGATTGACTTTCTGACTGACTTAATGAATTACTGACTTTCTGACTGACTTAATGAATTACTTACTTAATTACTGACTGACTTAATGAATTACTGACTTTCTGACTGACTTAATGACGTACTGACACAATTACTGACCTACTGACTTAATGACTTACTGACTTACCTACTGACTCAGTGACCGACTTACCTATCTACTGACAATGCCTTATCACTGATTTACTGACTGAATACTTACTGACCGACATATAGATGTAATTAATTACTGGGTGACTTTCTGACTTACTGACTGACTTACCTACTGATTTACCTAGTGACTGATTGACTTACTGACTTAATGACTGACTTGCTTATTTACAGACTTAATGACATATTACTGACTGGCTTACTCACTGATTTACTAAATTACTTACTTTGATTCACCAGTTGGTCAAGTCCTCTGATGTGGGTTACATCTTTTATTTTCCTGTAGTGATTTCAGCGTCATCAGATACTACAGTTAAAGTGTGGAACGCACATAAGGGCTTCTGCATGTCCACATTAAGAACTCATAAGGTAAGACCTAACCAACCAAGTCCTGTTCGTGTAAATCACACAAATATCACACATTGTTTAGTTATTATGTTTAAAGTTCTATAATTTCTGATGTGATGAGATGATGATGATGATGATGATGACATTTTGCGCCCTAGGACTATGTCAAAGCTCTGGCTTATGCGAAAGACAAGGAGCTGGTGGCGTCCGCTGGGCTGGACAGACAGATCTTTCTGTGGGACGTGAACACACTCACGGCTCTGACCGCCTCCAATAACACGGTCACCAGTGAGTGAACTTCCTCTTGGGAATTTTGATATATATTTATATATTATATTGTTTCTCAGTCAGGTTAACGTGACGTGGATAAAGTCGTATACCAAAGATTGTTATCCTGTTAATTCAGTTAGAGTTGCTTTTTGCCTCCATATTATAGTATAATCAGACTGATATAATTTGATCATTTTGACTTGTTTTCGTCGCAGCTTCCTCTCTGAGTGGGAACAAAGACTCGATCTACAGCCTTGCAATGAACCAGCTGGGCACAGTCATCATCTCAGGATCAACAGAAAAGGTTCGAGAAATGACTCGAAATTACTTTTAAAACAGTTTTCCATACATAGATTAAGCCTAGTTTCAAAGAAACACTTAGGGGGCCAAGCACTGTAATTTTGCTGTTTGTGAATTAAAGCGCATGAGGGCTAGCTGTCCTTGATTAGTAGCTTTAAGGTTTTAGGTTCACCTGCATAGCATGCAAACGGTATCTTATGTACAGTATACAGTGTTTTACAGCTTGTACGCTACACCAACATCTGTCACATCAAAGCTGGGAACGGGAACAGTTTGTGTTCATTACGGTCTTTTTCTTGGCAGGTCTTGAGGGTCTGGGATCCGCGGACGTGCGCTAAGCTAATGAAGCTGAAAGGACACACGGACAACGTGAAATCATTACTATTAAACAGAGACGGTACTCAGGTATGCGTGTACCCCCACCAGCCTGTCTTTTTTACATTTTTTTTTTTAAGATGAAGCGTTCCTTTACATTGTTGTATCTGTTCGTATATCCAGTGTCTGTCCGGCAGCTCGGACGGTACGATACGACTGTGGTCTCTGGGTCAGCAGCGCTGCATTGCTACGTACCGGGTCCATGACGAGGGCGTGTGGGCTCTGCAGGCCAACGAAGCCTTCACGCACGTCTACTCAGGAGGTCGCGACCGCAAGGTCTACTGTACGGACCTGCGCAACCCGGATATCCGTGTGCTAATATGCGAGGAGAAGGCTCCTGTTCTTAGAGTGAGTGACAGGAGGACTGTTTTTCTCTAATTCAGCTGCACCCTCTTGGGAAAACCAGCTTTCATTTTTCTTAAAAGGTGCCACCTGGTGGCCGAACGAATGAAGGGCAGCTATTCATTTGTAAGCAGGTCTGATGGTCGGCACAAAAACAAAGCACAAGATTCAATTTTCTTGCCACGTAATAGTTTGGCAGGTGTTGCAGGAGCAGCCGAAGAACGTAAAGTCGAAGGATGACCACAACCGTGTAGACGAGGAAATAGGAAATAAGCAGGGCTGCAATTGCTGAAGCCTTGAAACACCTTTTTGTGTTTTTTAAAAAAAATCTTTTTCTTTCTCACTAGTAGGAGTGTGTTCAGGTTGAAACAAGGCAGCTTTTAAACCTGGCCAGCGTTTAATCCCTAATATTTCAGTCTCGATGTCCGGTCTTTTTAGGATCATTTCTAAGGCTGTTTTAGTCAGTTTGAAGCTGTTTCTGGTAATTAATTCTGTGTTTATTTGAACCGTCTCGTCTGCTTTTTTCCTGCGTGTTCAGATGGAGCTGGACCGGTCAGCAGACCCTCCTCCTGCCATTTGGGTGTCCACAGCTAAATCCTGCGTGAACAAATGGGTACCGCCTCTCCTCCAGTTTCTTCATTCAGCCTGCTCATAACGTTAACGTTAAAGTCTAATATTACTTATTAATGCTGTTTTTACACCACAGCACCTTTTGAAGCCTCGATTCTGATTGGTTAGCTTGTTTCTATAGTAACAAATGACTTTCCTACATGAACAAGTGTTTTATACGTTACAAATATAAAGCTCACGCTTGCTTATCTTCACCAGTCTCTGAAGGGAATGCACAACTTCCGAGCGTCGGGAGACTACGACAACGACTGCAGCACCCCGCTGACCCCACTGTGTACACAACCTGAGCAGGCCATTAAAGGTAAACTCAAGACTCGAGGTCATTTCTTATTCACTTGTACGCGATACGATGTATCACTTTTTTTTTTTCGCGCTTGTAGGTGGTGCCAGCATAATTCAGTGTCACATCCTGAACGACAAGAGGCACATCCTCACCAAGGACACCAACAACAACGTGGCATTCTGGGACGTGCTCAAGGTTGACGCAGCTCCTCGCGATTTAGGTTTTAAGTGTCATGTTTGGCAAGGCTTTGACGGTTGTGTTCGACTTTGTTAGGCGTGCAAAGGGGAAGACCTCGGCAAAGTGGAGTTCGACGAGGAGATAAAGAAGCGCTTCAAGATGGTCTACGTGCCCAACTGGTTCTCGGTGGACCTTAAAACAGGGGTGAGTGTTCGCTCGAGAGCGTCGTTGCCTGGAACCGAACTGCAACACGTAACGCATTTTGTCGCCGCTCAGATGCTGACCATCACCTTGGACGAGAGCGACTGCTTTGCCGCCTGGGTGTCCGCCAAAGACGCTGGATTCACGAGTCCGGATGGATCGGACCCGAAGCGTAAGTTCTCAGCTGATTTCGAAACGAACTTTTTCTACTTGAATTCACGCGCTTGAAAATGCACTTTCCTGCTAACCGCGGTTGGTCAGGAGGGGTTGATATAATTTAAAATAACTGCAGCTCTGACAGTAGAGTTTTGTATCAATTGACTCGTCCAGTGAATCTGGGAGGACTGCTGCTCCAGGCTCTGCTCGAGTTCTGGCCTCGAACACACATCAACCCGATGGAAGAAGAAGAAGGAGAAGTTAATCACGGTAAAGCATCTCATCCTGTCAAAAAAAAAACCCAAAACATGTTTACTGAATGTCTGACTGGCTTTTCGTCTGTAACGGCGTTGGGTTTCTTTGCTCCTGTAGTAAACGGCGAGCAGGAGAACCGGCTTCAGAAAGGCAACGGCTATTTCCAGGTGCCTCCACACACTCCGGTGATCTTCGGCGAGGCAGGCGGAAGGACGCTGTTTAGGTAATCCCAGTTTTTCCCGTGAGTGCCTGTTTGATTAATTCAGCACCATCAATTTAAAATGCACACTTCATGTTTATTGACCAACATCAGAAAACGCCTTCAGTACCTGAATTGTGCACATTGGTATTCAGACCAACAATATACTAGATTCAGTGCCTGGAATTGTTCGTTATACCGTATCGCGTTTAGCTGCACGATTTCTTTTCGCAGTCCGCATTTTCTATCCCTGATTTTTTTTTTTTCTTTCCGGGTTTAAAAGTAAGTGCTTGTGTTTTCAAGGCGCCAATAAAAACCCTGTCTCTGCTGGCAGCCTCATGCAGGTGGTTTGCAAAATCTAAATCAAAAACCGATCACGCGGGTAAACCGACTCTGAATATGTGTAACTGTCCCCGACTCTTGGAAGCTTTAAACGCGTAGGAATCTGTGCAGTCTTGTTGGAATGAACGACTTCCGCTTGTCTTTGTTGCCCTGTAGGTTATTATGCCGAGACTCGGGTGGAGAAACGGAGTCCATGTTGCTGAATGAAACCGTTCCACAGTGGGTCATTGACATTACCGTGGACGTAAGTGTTTACGCTCATTCTCACGTTAAGCTACGGGATTTCGGCAACCTTTTCAGTGCTTTGAGCTCGTTTAGGTAGCAATTCATACAGATGCAGCGTTCCCAAATTACACAGATGTAGGCTAGAGTAAAAATGGGGCTAAAAAGAATCAAATCTTTAAATGTTTTGCAATAAATTGCGTGTTTATTCAGACCACTGTTTGTACTTGCACATATGAAAGGCTTGTTTATGTGATCGGAAGCCTTCTCTGTTAAAAGTGACTAATGTGCTTTGATTGTTTTAATCTCATGTTACAGAAAAACATGCCCAAATTCAACAAGATCCCATTCTACCTGCAGCCTCACTCATCGTCCGGGGCGAAAACGCTCAAGAAGTAAGGCACTTCCACGCATGCACCTTGTTATTACAGTAAGAATTAGTAAGACAATTATTGGCTGTGGCTCAGGTGGTAGAGCAGGTTGTCCACTAGTCGTAGGGTTGGCGGTTCGATTCCCGGTAGCGCCTTGCATGGTAGCTCTGCTGCCATTGGTGTGTGTGAACGGGTGAATGAGACACAGTGTAAAGCGCATTGTAGAACCATGAAGGTAAAAGGTGCTATATAAGTGCAGACCATTTATTAATTAATGCTATTATTATATTACCTACTGTTTATTACTGTCTTGAAATAATGATAGTATGTCATTATTTTAACTTGTCATCTCCTTACTTTGACTGAATATCTCGTTATTTCAGAATATAGTTATGTTGAGTTATCTTGTTATTTCGATTTAAAATTTATCTTATTATTTCAAGACATTTTGTTTTCTCGTTATTTCAAGATGTTATTTTGAGTTATCTCGTTATTTCAAGATGTTATTTTGAGTTATCTCGTTATTTCAAGAGGTTATTTTGAGTTATCTCGTTATTTCAAGATGTTATTTTGAGTTATCTCGTTATTTCAAGATAGGTTATTTTGAGTTATCTCGTTATTTCAAGATGTTATTTTAAGATATGTCCTGGGCTTCTGTAGTAATGACTTTACATTTTGTTAAAAAAAAGCACAAAAAACAAACAGTTAACAGAGTACCTTGTGTGGTGTGATAGAGACATTTACTGAAATATCAAAAGCAGTAAAATAATAATTTCAGTTAGTCATATTTAATTAGAGTAGCTACAGTTAGAGCATGTAAACTGAATTAATCTTTAACAGATGTAGCTTAGCTTCACACATCCGAATTCCAATATCCTCAAACTGTCGGGGGGGGGGGATTTGAATCATGTGCATGCATGTTCACGTGTACATCGGTGCACAGCTCATGGTGTATTACCGCTCCCCTGGCGTGTTTAGGGACCGTCTGTCGGCCAGCGACATGCTGCAGGTGAGGAAGGTGATGGAGCACGTCTACGAGAAGATCATCAACCTGGACACGGAGTCTCAGACCACAAGCTCATCGGGAACGGAGAAGCCCGGGGAGCAGGAGAAGGAGGAGGACATGGCCATGCTCGCCGAGGAGAAAATCGAACTCATGTGCCAGGATCAGGTCTCCACACACACACACACTCCATTTGCTTTAACACTTCTAAAAATGAGCGCTGTTGCTGCCTTGTTAACACGTCTTGACATCAGCTTTGACAAAAAGACAAATTCCCTGAAAGGATTATGTCAAATCGTCAACCTCAGTAATCTTATTTAACCTGCTTTTAGATCAGCTTCATTTCATTTTTTTTTTTTTTTTTGGTTTAGGTTCTGGATCCAAACATGGACTTGAGGACAGTGAAGTATTTTATCTGGAAGAGCGGTGGAGACCTGACGCTTCACTACAGACAGAAGTCTACGTGAGAGTGATGGCAGCACACGTGTCTTTTTTTTTTCTTTTCTTTTTTTCCCCCGCTTCACCGCTCTCCTTTCTCGTGTTTGTTCATGGAGAACGTTGAGCACCATTCCTCTTCTCTCGCCGTGAGACTGGAAACAGACTTTGTACAGTAAACTAATCCAGGACATTTCTCTCTTCTCTCTCTTTTTTTTTTTTTTTTAATATATATTTTTTCACTATTTGTCTTTTTTTTTTTTTCCCCCCATTTCAAGATTTCCACTGGTTGCAGATAATGGTTGATGATGCACAGGTACATACCCAACCAGTTCAGTATTCCTGAACTAAAAAAAAAAATATATATATATATATATATATATAAACACCCCACGGATGTGCGTTTGGGTCACCAAAAAAAAAAAAAAAAAAAATCCGAAGAAAAATCCCCAGTTTCTATAGTACGACCCCCCCCCCCCCCCCCAGCGGAAACTTCTGGTTAACTTGGCTAATGTTAGTGATGAACAGTTTCGATGTGAAATAAATAAAATCACTGAGAATATGACAATCAAGACTTAGATATTCCTACATTTCATATTCCTGTATACTCTCAGATCCTGGCATTTAAAAAATACATAAATAAATAAGCGTCAATGTTCAGAAACATTCTGAAGTTTTTGAGCATCCAAATCGTTCCACGTACATTTTCAGAGTTCGGTGTTCAGGGGTACTTTTAAAACACTTCCCACATCCATCACCTCCTTCTTCTTCAGCCACAATGAAGCCAGAACTGTTGTCGGTAATTGCAAGATGTGTTAAAAGAGTTGATGGATGTCCTTTTTTTAAGATGTTCTCGTGATTTCTTTCGGCGGTTCGGTTTGTAAATGTTAAGTTAAGTTCACTTTTTATGTTGTTATCCTGGGTTTGTTTTTGTATCATCTAAAAATCTGTTGAAGAGAGGGCAGAAACAAACAAAAAAAAAAACTCAAAGGATTTAAAGTGGTTTCGGTTCACATCAGTTACAAGCGAACATCAACATTAACATTTCCACAGATGAGATTTAACCCTTTGAATGCATAGTTTATTATTCAGAGATTCGTCTTAAATGTACAGGGAGGATGGCTTCTGGGAATTTAAAGGGTTAATCGTCGAATATCGTCACTCAGGGAAGACCTGTTTTTATTTTTCCTTCCCCCTCCACCTAGTGATCATGGAGCATCTGATATATTTGGTACACTTTTCTGGCCACGAGCTTCAGGATCTTGTAGATCTCACCTCTGATGGGATGTTGATACGCATTTCCACGTCCTCAGAAATTCGTCTCAAATGACTCCTTGAAGCGATTGAATTTTTATTTAGCTCCTAGATTCATGCATTCGAGTGCAAAGTGGAACTCCAGTACGTTATCTGAGTAGTCTGGCTTTTGCTTAGAATCTGGTAAGCTTCGTCTGTGAACGTGATCTCTTCCTTGTCGCAGTGTACAGTTGTTTTTCTGGTGTCTGGGATTACGTATTCGCAGTGCAAACTACATGATCCCGAAGCTGGTGACCAGAAAAGTGTACAAAAGCTACCCACACCATCAGTCCTGTGCAGAGAGTCTCAAGCTCTCGAGCAGCTACGTAACTTTCTGATTTTGGGAGGCGGGGCCTAGGGAGCTGAATGATAGCAATTTTATTAAGATTCATAAGGGGGGAAAAAAGAAAAAGTGATTAAGGTTGTCCAAGATGGCTTCCCTGATGATGATAATATTACAACACGTAGCTGATTGACAACATTTGGGGAAAGTGGAAATTTGATTTCTCGCCAAATGATTCGTTTAAAAAAAAAAAAAAAAATCCGGCTGAAATCCTGGATCGCTAAACCCTGCTTCTAACTTGTGTATGACCAGGAAATAAAAAAAAAAAAGTTGAAAATCACCAATGAGGCTAAATAGAAACAACATAAACACTGTATATTTTGTATTATAGCTAGACGGATGTTATGTTATGTTATATAATTGAACCAAATACAGGATCATGATACATGCACTGACTTTGTGTGTTTGTGTGTGTGTGTGTGTCAGTAATTTCCAAACTTATATTATTCTGTATGTCTTACAATAGTATGGTGTAATCGTAATAATAATAATAATAATAACAGGCTTCTCATTCACTATATGCGCTCACTACATAGCTCATGTTGGGAACCAGTTGCGAATTTTTAGGACTTGCACTAAATTAAAAAAAAAAAAAAAATATATATATATATATCTTAACACATCACCCGGATGTAGTTTTTTGGCCATGACGTGCTTGACGTCTGACGTTTCGTCTTTAAATTGGTATGACTACGGGAATATGTAGCTATCAAATAGCTACAAGTCTGTATTAAAAATAAACAAATCGTACTTTCCGTGCACTAAGTCATTACTGAAAGGATTCCATTAAAAATGAAAATCTTCCCATTATTAATACTGAAACTTTTTCACCTTGTCCAAGTCTATTGGTGCGTAAATTCAAAACGTGTGTGAAGATCTATCTAATCTACAGCTACCCTGATACAGATCTGCTAAAAAGTTGATGTGTTGTAAAGCCCCTCTTCGTGTAATTTATTTCAGTTATTTCGTCGTGTCCTGGCAGAGTCGCCTGATGTCCTCAGCCAGCTTGAAGCAGTGAAGGATTCTGTTCCGCTCGGCCTGGAGTTGCTCGGGCGGCACGGCGCCTTGCAGCTTGCTCCCGAACAGCATCTGGTCCTGCATGAAGATGCCCACAGGCTCCTGGACTCCAGATGGCATCTCGGTCACCGTGCACGTGCTGAAGCGCAGGTGGATGCGTTTGCCACGGCTCAGGCCTTCAGCGCGCTCCTCCGTCCAGGTCAAGGGTCTGTGCAAAGGGGGGGGGGGGTATAAAAATGACAGTCGAATGATTGGTCAGAAGGACTTCATTACACATTTTAACACGTTATTGGTTCTATGGTAACAGCTCATTCACGGGGACTTACACGGCGGTGCTATTTAAAAATTTTTTTTTTAAATGCATGAAACTGTGGTTATGGCGAAGCGTTCTGTGACTTATGACGTCTAAGGAAAGCTTTATAGCTACGAGGTTTAGCGTTGTGCAGACTTCACGTGGCTCAACATCCCCGAACTCACTTCTGATCCTCGGTTAACAAGTGGACCGTCATCTTCGTGTGCTTCCTCTCCGGCTCCTCGACCGTCGACGCCGCTTGAACGCTGAGCTCTCCGAAAAGATCCACCAGCCAGGTGAGGCGGGCGATGCCGCTGAACGACAGGAACCCGAATCCGCTCTTGAGCGGACCTCCTGGATGGACGCGGGACAGGAAATGAGGTCACCGACACTACAACAGATCGAAGGCGTGTGGACACGATCGTACCTGTGAAGTGCAGGCTTCCCTCTTCCAGCTGTTTCCCAGCTACGTCTCTCTTCAGCTGCTTGAAGTCGGGCGTGAGGAGCTCGATGTGTTCCTCGTGCAGGACCAAACCTGTAGAGATCGTGTATGTTCATCGTAATAATATGCTGTTTAAACCCATTTTACACCAGCGTAATTTTCCCACCGGCTGCTGCTCTTGCATGGAGAGTTCGGTGGGCGTTATTATTCGTGAAAACAAAGTTGTAGAGTTATTTCGATATATATATTATCTCACCCTTCTGTTGCGCCCGGTCCCACAGGTCAGCGGCGGCGTTGTAACTGAGGGCCATGGGATACTCCACACACACGTGTTTCCCTGCTTCAAGAAACCGGCTGAACGAAAATTGAACCATACAGCAAACGTCAAATGCTTTTGTATTATCTTTCTTTGTCTCTTATTCAGTACAGGCACAAGTACAGGACTGAGGACTAAACGGCGTGGTGTCTCACCTGATGTATTCTTCATGGTTGGTGTTTTCCGTGCACAAGAAGGCCACCTGAATGTCGCTGCGGCTCAGCGCCTCCTCTAAAGGGATCTGTTGGACTCCCTGCTGCTCCAGCGTCCTCCTACACGTCGGAAAGCCGTTAAAAGCCAGTTTTACGCTGCGAGATGATCCTAAGGAAATCTTAGCCGGGTTCTATAACAGATTGTACGATGAAGATCCGCTAACGATAGATCTACGGTCAAAGAACACGACTACATCGCACAAATCAGAATCTGCCCACTAGCATGTTTCGGTTACGTTTAGTCATCGCCGCTAACGTATCTGTAGGTTTACCAAAGTTAACACTGTACGATGAAGATCACATCTCATCTCAAATGACACTGACCTAGACACCAAGCCCTTAAGAGTGAAGATTTCTGCAGCGCTGGACGGCAGAGGCGTGAGAAGGTCTCGGATCCTGACCCGGCCCGCCATGCCGACGCCTACCACCACACACCCAAACATGTCACCTGAGGAAATAAAAATTCTAATCTGAATGAGGTGAGCCTGGCTAAAGTTATCAGAACAGAAAACCACTTTCCCCACATTTCCTCCAGCTCTTGTTAGTATGGAATGGCCTTCTGGGAAATAATGACTTTGCACTGACAAAACATTACAATAGGGTTTGGTCCCTAATGCCAGTTGGTCTTCTGTCATGTGTGTTTGCTTGATAAGCTTTAAAACATTATCAGTCACCGTCCATCTGGATCTGAGGTGCAAAAACCAAACAACAAACACCATGAGTGGTGTAAAATAGTTAATATTCGTTGCTATTGTGATTTGTTTTGTAATATGCTTATATGCCCATGTTTAGAAGAATCATTTAACACCTATAACAACAAAGACTGCTACTGCATGCACCGAAACACTGCTAATCTCCAAGTTTTAAACAGTGAAACCGAACTGACTCACTTAACTTAAATCAACTGATTCACTGAACGAGAGAGGAGCGAATCTCCTGAACCTGATTCAGAGAGGAGTGAATCTCCTGAACCCGATTCACCGAGTCAACTGATTCACTGAACGAGAGAAGAGCGAATCTCCTGAACCCGATTCACTGAGTCAACTGATTCACTGAACGAGAGAGGAGCGAATCTCCTGAACCCGATTCACTGAGTCAACTGATTCACTGAACGAGAGAGGAGCGAATCTCCTGAACCCGATTCACTGAGTCAACTGATTCACTGAACCCGATTCAACGAGTCAACTGATTCACTGAACGAGAGAGGAGCGAATCTCCTGAACCCGATTCAACGAGCCAACTGATTCACTGAAAGAGAGAGGAGCGAATCTCCTGAACCCGATTCAACGAGTCAACTGATTCAATGAACGAGAGAGGAGCGAATCTCCTGAACCCGATTCACTGAGTCAACTGATTCACTGAACGAGAGAGGAGCGAATCTCCTGAACCTGATTCACAGAGTCAACTGATTCACTGAGCGAGACGTCTAACGTTCAGGTGTTTTTTAAAAAAAATATATACATATATATATTACGCCGTACACCATCCAGGAATATGTGGTACTTTGGCCTCCATGTTAAAATTTTGCGGTTTCCAATGTGTGGTAGTGTGGACAAATAGGGTGACTTCTGTAGCCTATAATCGATTTATAACACACATAACCGGTGTAACCGGCAAAACAGCTGTGTGCGCGAAGACTGTGTAATTATAAAAATGTTAACTAACTGTTCTTGTCTGAAACGGAAAGTCGTTCACTTACCGCAGAAACGTCTGGTTTTAACGTGAAGCTGTAAGCTGTCGACTTTTGCACAATTGCAGAAGTATACAAGAATGACTCACACTGACGCATGCGCAGATATAGCGAACTGCTCTGCACGCTAGTGACATCTGGTGGCCCAAAGGATGAAATGCAACGGAATGCAATGCAGGTTTTTTTGTTTACAGATGACGTCACTAGTCACGTGTTCATGACAGAACGAGCCAAACCGAGTCGAGCCGAAGGGCGAATCCTGCGTTGCTCAAGACTAGCAGGGCTTTATTTATTTATTTATTAATCTATCTAGCTGTTTATTTATTTGCTCAATTTAAACATCACCAGTGTGCATATATTTACAGTTACATAACATTTCAATGCAGATACGCTTATAACAAACCAAAATGTTGTGGGGGGGGGAAAAAAAAAAAAAACATTTTTCAAAAGTGGACATACGATTTTATCATTGTAGACCCAGATTTCCCCCATAGACTTGCACTGGCTCACAATCGAATCTAGCCCCTACTAATATGGCGGACATGTTGACGTCTCGGACAAGTTAGCGACGTCGGCTAATACGAAGTCTTTTTTTTTTTAAGCTGTATCAGTGCCTATTAGCTGACTACATATTTAGCTCGCGCGTATATAATTTTAGTTAAGAGCAATTTTTTTTTCCAGCTTAGTGAGCCCTATTAATATCAGTATAGTATTATAGTCTTTTCGTTTGTGAACTAAAGCTTTCAATAAAGTTTTATGGATTCAAAACAAAGATGGCCGCTCCCATGTAACACAAGGCGCAGCGGCGATGTCTACCTTTTAATTCAGGGTCAGTAACGTCAGGCTATTTTAATGATAAAATTATAAGATTTTATTTATTATTTGTTGCTATGAAAGAATAACAAAAATGTTGCTTTTTGTAGGAATGATGATATTATGACTTCCGGTGAATTTATAAATGTGCACGCGATAAGGGGAAATAATTGTGATATGCCTTGAACGTATATATTTATATCTAAAACACGAAGGAAGGTTTGATACTCATGGTTAAACACTGCTAATTGGTCAAGATGAACAATATATTATGCAATGCCAAAAAAAAAAAACAGGTCAGTGATCACACAAACAAGTAAATCTAGATAAGTACACACACACACACACACACACACACACACACACGGGAAAGCGCTGAGTGTTTCTGGATCTTCTTCTTGAAGTTCATGTTGCATCTCTTTTCATCACTGCACCTCTGCTCCAGGTCTGCCGAGCGATCTAGAACTCCAGGATGAGCCGCTCCACCAATCTCCTGCAGCAGATGACCATCTTCGTCACCGTGGTTACCGGTGGAGGCTGCGGGATGATGTACTACCTCATGCAGAGTGAGTGGTGGAAAAGCCGTTTTCCCACATGAGCTCATTTGATATGTCAGGAAGAGTTACGAAGAGATACTACAATTTTTGGAAGGAGTCTCCAGTGACGGCGCTTTGTAACATCCGAAGGTCACGAGACGGAAACGTAAGTTCTCACAGGTGCTGGCTGCCTTTTGGAGCTTCATCTTTGGAGAATCCCTCGTGACCTTCTGAAGGGCCGGTGCGCCGCGACGATACGTTATCAGCTGAAGTGAAGTTTGTTAGATAACTGACTTTAACGGAAGCAGGACCTTCCCAGAATGCATTGCGAGCAAATAACACGATGGGTGAAGCTGTTAATAGAGAAAACGTACACGACGAAATGTTTTTGACATTCCATTTGGGTTTCTGGATTTTATCCAGATGGGTAATGAGCAAGATGGCTAGGAATTCATTTTGACGTTATGCCAGCTTGGGGTTGGGGATTCCGATCCTGCCTCTGCCCTGTGTGCACCGAGCTTGCATGTTCTCCCTGTGCCTCAGGGGTTTCTTCCGGGTTTTCCAGTTTCCTCCCCCAGTCTAAACACACGTGTTGTAGGCTGATTGGCCTTTCCAAATTGTCCGCAGTGTGTGAACGTGTGTGTGTGTGATTTGTGCCCTGTGATGGGTTTGCACCCTGTCCAGGGTGTCCCCCTGCTTTGTGCCCCAAGTCCCCATGTGATAGGCTCCAGGCTCCTCGTGACCCTGTGTAGGATAAGTGGTATGGAAAATGGATGGATGGATGAAGGAAGGAAAGTCAACAAGGGCGGGTTATTAGTAAACAACTTCACGTTGTCTGAAAAAGATCCCGTCTGTTTTTGTCTAGAGAACTTCGCCAAATCTGAGTACTATCGCTCGGCAGTTGAGCAGCTAAACCATCACTCCACGGCGATGGCCAATCTGGGAGCTCCTCCGTTAAAGATCCATAACCTCCATCTCACTGATCGGTATAACCGCATCGACCACACCATCGCCCAGGTCAGTCTTTTTTTTTTTTTTTTTCCCTTCTCTGTTCTGGAGTGGAGTTGTGATCTGTTATCATTTCTGTAGATAACATTGCTGGAAGGAGTCTCCAGTGTCAGTGCCTTGTTGCAGTCAGTAACTTAAAGCTTTCTAACATGGGGAAAGTCTTTAGGAACAACTAGAAACAGTCATTGTTTGATCAATGAAAACATTGTAGTTGTTGGGAAAATTGCTGTGGCGTACGAGGTCCTTCAACACACCACCACCCCGACGTTGATTATGGTTCATATAACGTCACTCCCCCATCCCGGGTGTTTTATTCCTTACGTATTGAATTGAAAAGGCCACTCGTGTCAATGTTTTGTGTTTAATTTTTTTTTTTTTTTAGCTCAAAATCCCCGTGACTGGAACGAAGACAGGAGGCTACCTGTACACCACATCCAACAGAGACGCTATTATGAACAGGTATGATACTTAAGTAATGATCATCGTTTTATATAGTGCTCCTTCCAAGACTGGGGTAAATATAAAAGTCAGTCAAGTAGACACAACGTGTGTAGCACAAACAAACAGACAGAGGCTTCGGAAGTCATAACGAGTACCAGGATAAAACAAGTCATCAGACATATTGACAAACTCTAGGTTTTAAGGAGACAAAACAACTAATCATGCAACACATTTATTATTATTGTTAGCCAAAACAAGAGAAAAGAGCGCTTATGAGTGCTTAATTAAAAATACATGATGCACTTGGAGGTTAAAGCTACAGATAAAAGCCTCCTAGACAGTGCTAGTAAGTGTAAAGCATAAATATGCGGTGTGCCATGTAAGGAATAGAACATGACCGGGTTGTGCCGTTGTGGGAAAATAATCAACAACAGGGTGGTGTGCAAGCAGAGTCACTTGTACAGCCCCAAAGTTTTCCTATAACAAAATCCCGAAGTGTTCTGTTCCTCTTCTGCAACAACAATCGTGGTTTAGCTTCTTAATGAACAACACGTCACGGCTTTTATCCGTTTATAGCTGCGTTTAATGTTTTGACACTGGAGACTCCTTCCAAAAAAAAAAAAAACACTAAATAAATGTCTTCTCTCGGAAAAATTCGACGTGTCTACGTGTCATTAGCCATGGATTATGCTACTATGGAAACCGTTACTATAGAAACGATAGCTTCTCGGATGAAACGAAATCATTTTTCTCAGTTCACGTCTAGATTTTTACATTTTGGAATTTTTAAATAACATTAAAAAAGGTGGACCATGGTGAAACTGTAGTAGAGTAGAGTAAAGTGTAAAAGTTTGTACACCCTCAGGACAAATACAGTTCATACCAAGACGGTTAGTATGTTAGGTTTCTCTGACGTTCTTTCAATATCACAGAAACGCTCAGTGTGCAACGTATCGATTTTAACTGCCCCGATATCGTACGCTGCGTCCTTCAGATCAGGCCACGGAAGAAATGGACTGTTCATTTGCCTTACGTTTTGGCTCGTTCTCTCATTGCAGGCTGCACCCACACTCAATGTTTAACATCTTGAAATTTACATTCCATTTCCATTTTTCCCCCCAGTCAAACTTTTGGGATGCAAACGTTTCCCTCTCTGACTGTAGGTAAATTCTCAGGTAGGTACTTCAAGCAGCAGGACAAAAGATCAAACCACGATGTAAACTGAGGCCCATGATATCCAGAACACTGGATTGAAATTTCACTCGACAGAAATGCTAATGGTTTCCACAACAAATACATTTGCATTTACATTTATGGCATTTAGCAGACACCCTTACGACTTACATTTATCTCATTTGTACATCTGAGCAATTGAGGGCTAAGGGCCTTGTTCAAGGGCCTAACAGTGGCAGCTTGGCAGCGCTGGGGTTTGAACTCATGACCTTCCAATCAGTAGGCCAACATCTTAACCACTGAGCTACCACTGCCGCTCATACCATTACAGACCATTACCATTGCAAACCATCAGCTAACCATTAAAACCGTCACCATTACTGGTCCTTAATGGTATCCACAAGACATAACATGCCACCAATAGAAGGAAGGCAACGAATGATTAGTAGTGATCTACAGGGACCATTAGAGTTTCTATTAAAACCAATACCCATTAAATCCATTATAAATTCAATACTAAAATTCAAGTCTGTTTATAATTCCATTTAGACATTTTATGAACAGAGTGTGTAAGTGCTCTTGTCTGTTTTGATGACGATAGGAGCAAGGCGGACATTTTGAGAGGCTGGATCTGATTACAAACTGAACTGGTTGGGCTTCTGTTTGTTTTTTGCTACGGCTTGTAGCTGTTAAACAACTTGATCAAAGCGTGACCTTCGCTGTGTGAGGAAATTGTTCAGTTTTGGTGATGTGTGTTTGTGGTTTCTTGATTTTTCATTGTTATGTTTTGTTTTGAATTCAGAAGCAGGGTTTCTCCAGAATGCCACACATGCACACATTTAAAGTTTGGCACAGACTTCAGATCAGAGAGAGAGAGAGAGAGAGAGCACATTTTCTATAATATAAACCACCTCGAACCCTCAACTCGTCGGCTCAGTTCTGTGCTCGGACTACACTCTGCCTCGTTAATGACCTGTTTTATAGAACTGCATGGATTCTGCATTGATTGGTCGCTCTTTCTTTCCTGGAACGTTCTCTGTTCTCTGCAGGTGGCAGCTCCAGCGAGTGGCTTTGCAGCTCAAGACCGGCGAGACCATCGAGATTTTTCCCAGAGCAGAATCCGAGTAGCTTTAACTGTGTTTTTAAAAAAAAAAAAAATATATATATCTAAAATAGATAATGCTGATGATGATTTCAATAAAACAAAACAAACAAAAAAAAAATCAAGGGAATACTACATATTAAAGCGTTTCATTGTGAACTATGCAAAGTCTATGCAAAGGACTGGATGTTTTTGTGACTGACCCTAAAATTCAAGAGGCTTAAAATTCAATGCACCTTCTTTGTTTTTTTTTTCTGGCTGACCAAATTGCCGCATTAGATATTTGGTTAATACAGATATCTTTATAATTCTATCTATAATGCATTTTGTCCAGTGCACATTGTCTTAAAATCAACTTTACAGACGCCAGGAGTCAAATCGAGGCCAATGCTAAGGTGAAATCTGAACACGAATATGAATGTATATATTATAGCCATATATGATATGAATACAAGTCAATGGTTCATGGTTGCAAAAGGAAAGCCCATAAAATGAAAACACTTCATTCAGCTGCTATTATGTTTTGTTCCTGATCGTCGCATCCCTTTAATGCTGTATGATGAACGTTCCACTAGAGGATGCCGTTGGTCTGGAAGTCTGCAATCCGTCCGAAAGGCGTGCTTCTCTTGTTTAGTCCCTCAAAACACACACAGGGGTGCCTTGTTAATCCTCCGACATGGAACGGAGAGAGGTATACGTAAAACGTCTGTTTAACATGGTTCCACAAAAATGGGACACGACTGGACAAGTCGGAACATAAGAATCGATCATGCTTGTATAATCGAGTACAGAAGAAAATCATTCATCAGTAATGAATAAGCAAATATTTATTTGGTCGAGAACAAAGTGCCAGATGCATTTCGGCGCGCTCTTTACCATATGCAAAGTGTTTCTCCTCCTCTTCGTGAGCGTGTTTTTCTTTGTCTTCTGCATTTTGTTTAACAGACTGCCTCCAATAATTTCACTGGCTATACAAAAGCATCTGAGAGAGTCGGAAAGTTCATTTAGTCTTAGCTTTGCTTTAAAATTATATTTCAATTATTTCACTGTCACCTGAAGTCTCTGAATGAAAAGAGGAACCCCAAAGCGTTAGTAAAATTACATGGCTTAATAAAAAAAATGATTACAGAGTATTACTTTGTTGATGTTTGTTATTTAATACTGTAATATATTAAGTAAAGAATAAAACACTTGCACCATGCTGAAATGGATTATTTGCCAATAACAGCGTGTCCTGAAGTGTTTTATTCCTCTTCTACCACAGCAATTTACCTCTTTTTGTATATTAGAGAAATACACATTTGTGCTTTTTTTTTTTAAAAAAAAAGAAAAAAAGCTATTTATAGTTACATTTAACATTGTGGAACATCATTAAATCAAGTTAGTTCCTCTTAACACTTACATTATACTGTATATAAGCAGCTATAAACAGTCGTTCTTTCAACAGCTCGCTTTATTCTCTCTCTTCATCCTGTTCAGGTTGCCACATACCATTTGCACCACATGGATGATCTTGACACGATGTTAATTACTGTCTCGTAATTACAATTCCATGACATTTGACTTAATTCGTCCGCTCCAGTATGCATGGCACGTTATCATCCCTAGTGAATAGTGGATTCGTATTGTTTGCATAATTTATTATTATTATTCGCCGTTTCGGCACCACGCTTACTGTGCTGGCATAAATGCTTAGAAAGCATTATTTAATAACAGCCGGCAAACCTGCGTTATTGCATACTTCATCCAATATTTCAGTATGCTTAGTATGCAATATTCAGCAACCTTTGGCGAACCTTTTGCCTCAGTAAACTGTTCCGAGTGAGGAGTGAATGGGAGTTAGTGGGGCGTTTGTTAGCACTGTGTACAAATTAACCTTGTTAGTGCTTGAGTTACATATAATAATGCCTAATGAGCATTATTTAACTTCTCGGCAAGACCAAAAGTTGAGTGATCCAACTCTTTGTATAGCTTTAGCTTGTGTTCAAAGTGCGGAGGCTTGGTAGCACGAACCCGGCAAACAACCAAAGACAGTCCAAGAAATAATGAGCAGCAATAAGGCTTGGAATTGCACTTTCAGTACCGTTCTGCCAATTATCCTCCATTGAAACAGGTGGATTCCCAGATCTTGGATATAAGAGTAACCCATGGTAAGTTTTTTTTTAAAGGATAATTTTGTATGTCTCACTGATTAACCTTTAGATTGAGGGGGTTCAACCAGATGCATGTTGGACGTTTCTGTTAAGAAGACCGCTGAAAGCTCTCCATACTTGTGAAGAGAACTGATACTATGTCTTTTGGCAGGCCAAACAAACGAAAGGCACGACGAAACAAAGCCTGTGTAGATTTGCATTGTCCACAGCTGTATATAAATTCTTAGAAAAAATTCACTAAGCCAGAGGTATTCCACTGGGAGTTTGGTAAGTCAAAGAGTAAATAAAAGACCAGGTGTAAACCCTTTAATATTTTTGGAAGGAGTGTCCAACATGGAAAAGTAGCTATAAACATACAATGTCGAATTGCAGTAGTATAAGAGGAATAAAACACTTTGGAATGTGCTGTTATAGGAGAATGATCAACTTCAACATCAGGGTGGTAGCAGTAACTCTGCTTCGTGACCTCTATAAGTATCCATAATAATGCTGAAGGCTGTAAGGGACTGTCATGGCGTTTGGGCAAAATTCTCTTTTACTTTTACCACAAAGAGTAAGGATGAATAGGAGTCTCTACGCATGGGTGTTTTGCTGAAACTGTACTCAGATTTTGGAAAATTCCTTGGAAGCCACTTCATTTTAAGCCAGCTTCCTCTTTTGACCACAAAACTGTAAGGTCAACAGGGCGGACCTGGCCGTCAATCAAGCTCTCAGGAAACTAATGGCAAATGTTAGGAAACCCCTGGAAACTGCTCTTGATGTCAGTTGACCACCAGGTTCACCTGGGATATAACCAAGATCTGCTTCTAACATGTAGGACGTGCTTCTTTAATAAAGGTGAGACGATCAGAATGTCATCTTTTATAGCTAATCAAACACTGTTGCAAATATTCTACGGTACCTCATTGATAAAGACGCGTTTATCAGACCGTACAGCATCACCAGGTACTACATAATGTCTTCTACTGTAGATAAGTCCCATGTTCGATTGGTCTCCTTTGTAAAACTCTGACTGTTTGTTCTGTCAGATCTCTGCTGCTAAGGGGCCATCAGTCAACGGCATTTATCCTCCATAGTCAGCAATGCAAGGTCATAGGAATGTGAAGGCTAGAAGTCCTTATCCGTGAGTTTTCCCAAAGCCGTGGAGTTGTTTTGCTCTGAAATGAAGATTTGCTCATTACCCAAGGAGAAAATCACAGGAACGAGGCATTGTTTATTCATTAAGGCCGAAGCTTAAGCTGTCAATGCATTTTTGGGCAGGATGCATGTGATAAAGGTAGTCCTTGTTGTAACCTCTGCTGTCTTTCTTTAATGTCATACCCTTTAATTTGCACAGGCTGACATTGAGCTACATTCACATTTACATTTACATACATTTATTTGGCAGATGCTTTCATCCAAAGTGGATAAAATACAAGTTTTTTTTATACAAGTCAGGCAGAATCCAATTCCATCATCGAGTAAGTATGTAAGAAGTAAGTATCCATCAGCTGACCTGAAACAAAGTGCAAGGAGCAACAACTAGCAACAAATAGTTAGATCAAGTGCAAGTACACAGGACTGCTACAAACACTGGCCTTCAAAGGTTTGCAGATTGTGTAGCTTGGCCCATGTTTTTTTTCCCCCCCAGACAACCTTTTACCCACGCACATACCAGTGTTGTTCCATTCAGCTCTAACGGCCTCCCACATGCCAGCAAGACGCTGGTGTAGGTGTATTAACATGAAGTGGGGGCTAAATTTAAATGATCTGCAAAATCTTTGTGGTAAGAAGGCCCAATTTCTTTTGCCCCGGAATGTAAATAGAGCAGAGAGGAATTTGACTAATTAGTAATAAACACTTATGTTAATGCTTTCGCACTCAACTCTAAACCTTAAAAGCCATGTCATTTTTTTTAAGTGTGCTATTTCTTTAAACCCTCTCTTTATATGCTCTAACTGCCCTGTAGTGTTAGCCTGTTACACCACTTTAACCGGCTGTTCTTAGGTATCTTAATCATTTCCAACAAAAAACACTCAAACTGTGAGATTCACTGGAATTTCCAACCTGGAACCAGGTTTGTTTGGCACTTCTGGCTTATCTGGCGTATCATTAAACAACAGACCAGAGCATGATACTGAGATTAGGCAATAAGGAAATTGGAAATGCAACTGTAAAAAACCATTCAGGCATGTTTATAATCTCTCCAAACCTACACAAGGACTAGGATGAAACAAGTGAAACTCCACAAATGTGCATTTTCTGCACTTCTGCATTAATACAATAGTATGTACCTTGTTATCAGATTTAACCTGTCATGGAGTCCCGTTTGCGTCACGCTTCCAATGACGACGAACGTCACATTCTCTTGTCTGTTGTGGTTCTGCATTGGTTCGTTGCCCTATTGTGTTCACCTGTTCTGTGCATAGTCCTTGATTAGTTAGTTTATTTATACCTAGTTGTGTCCGAGTGTCTTCGCGAAGTCTTGGCATGCTTTATGTCTAAGCCGTGTTTCCCAAGTGCCTTGTTTCATGGTGTCTTGATTCTTGACTCTCGCGTGTTCTTCTATTATGATTGGTGGATTTGCTGTCAATAAAACACACGCCGAGTTTTTGCACCTGTGTCCTGTCTCATCTTATCACATGTTACACAAACAGCCTGACTTTTAAATGAAACTTTTAAATGAATGAATGAATGAAAGAATTCACTAGAAGCCACTGTTGAGAAGGTTGAGAACCAAGATTTCCACTAGTGAATGAATAACATTTTGACTGAACCGAGTTTCCTAAAAACAATATAGTGCAAAAAGTCTATAATATTGCCTACAGCTGGTTGATCTATCCTAGGCAGTCTGGCCTTAAGTTTCTATCAGCTCTGTTAGCTATGATTTGCATAGCTGCCATGTGAGTGCGGCAGGTATTTAAAAGATTATTTAATGGGAATACAGTCTGTTAATCAGCCATGAATAGAAATTAAACCTTTCAAACAGAGGGAATTATTAAGGGGTCCGTTTGATAAGTGGGATTTGCCATTGATAAAATTGTATTCGGTAACCATAGTATCTATGGGGCTAGTTTTGCAAGCCTTGCTAGATATGTTTTGTCGATCAACAAGGCTATGAACCATCTACTTTCACAGAAACAGTCAATTTGACTGATATGACAGATGAGCCAACCGACTACAAATGTGCATGTGGAAACCCAGTCAGATTGCATCTTAGATATTGTGCTAGTGGCCAAAAAAAAAAAGTGTGCAAAGATAAACCACCCACGGGCCCAATGAGCACCTGAGGCTGTGATCTTGGGGCTGATACCGTTCTAGACGATGATTTTAGTGATTTAGTCTCAAGTGAAATTTGCGTTTGTGCATGTCTGAGATATTTGAGGTCATCCATGACAACCACAGTATTCATCACGAAAGTATGATGACTGTGTGACTAACATAATCAAAAAGATGACACAGAACTGAAAGCTGTCACGTAAATTTGAGGTGTCATTGCTTCCCGGTAACTTCCGTTTGCTTTTTTTTTTTGGTGTCACTTCATCAACAGGTTCTTTCAGTAGTCAAACCTCAAGCTGAATTGGAGCCTTGATCTTGTTGCCTTAGTCTTTAGACCACAAGTATGTCTGTGACTACAGTAGCTTTTCAATACTTCGACTCTTGGCCTTGATGTCAGTACTCAAGGTCTGGAAATGGCTGTGGACATACAGTATTGATGATACAGTTTGTCTTTATGTAACTGTTGATGGTAACTGTTGATCATCCAACCTTAGGAGTATGTGTATGTATATTTGTTTAGTTTTCCACTCTTGGTTAGGTTGTGCAGCTTTAATGGATGCTGTGCTGCAAGGCAACCATGTTACTAACATGTTTATATATAAGGAACAAAGCTCTACAGGAGGAAAACAATCAGTCCTTCCAGGAGTTTGCGATCGCAGAAATAAACGCAAAATCAAGCAAACACCGCAATATTCGGAGGAGCTTGCGATTTTTCAAAATGACCACATATTTTCCGCAGATTTGGGCCAAGACGTGTCGTGTCGTCATCACAACGTACATTCAGCCAAAGCCCTCTTCGATTCATGTACGTCGAACTTGAGGACAGCTAAAAGGTCTCATTTGCCAACAAACATCACTGCGAAAGACCGCAAAAAACCTCTGCAAGTTGCATCGCAAATTTTGAAAAAAGCCGCAGCAAAATCGAGCCTTTTTGGCCGCAACAATCACAAAAAAATCTCCGTCAAATCCTGTACGGACTGAATAATCGACGATGGGTTGGTATGATATGTATCTAGTTACTGTTAACACCCCAAAGTTGATTATTTTAATTAAATTAATTCATTAAAGACTGACAAATGATACATTTTATCCATTTATAGTTCCATTTAATGTTGTGGAATGTCCATAGAACAAGTTAGTTCCTGTTATCGCGTTCACAATCATGTTATAGCAGCAAGAAACAGTCGTTCCTTCCCTTTTCTCTCTCTTGAAGTTAAAAATGCATCTCGTCATGTTACTAAGAAACCGTGAAATTCAAACTCCACTGTCTTGAAGACTTTTTCTTGAATGTTCCAAAGCGCGAACATTGAAGTTTCCTCGCAAAAAATGTTAAATAAACGTCTCCTCACAGGGAGCTTCAGAATATCAGTGATGATATGTTTTTCTTTGCTAAACAACACATTGTTAAATTTGTTTATTATTAGTCTTAGGTTATGTGGAGGTGCGGTTAAAGTACATTTAATCAAAACCTTCTGACCAATCATAATTGAGAATTCAACACTGCTGTGGTATAAAACAAGTTAAAAACTTTTTATTGGCTCTTGGCTCTTCAAATTGGTTTTAGAGACAATGCTTCAATGTTTCCTGCATTGACAAGTTCCATCACGCTTGAATGATGTTTTTCCATGAAACCATTCAGAGCCATTTTCAAATTCTGATGAAAGATTGTTACCATAAATACTATGAATGCATGTTTTTGTTTACCATTTGGCACTTTGAGATTATATCATGATTATGTATCTCTATCAAAGCTTTGCCTGTGCTTGTGCACTATATATCTAAAAGGCCAAAGAAGGAGCAGTAGCATTTGATTCTCTCAGAGTGCCGATATATTTTGCAAATAGCTCTCATTTATGGTTTCTCCTATATTGTATCTGCGCCATCATTTACCCGTTAGGTTATTATTTTTCTCCCCAATCTGTTATTAGGAGCAGGCGCTTGAGCGTGAACTGTTTAAGGTCCTCATGCTGGATCATTTAAATGCATATCAGACAAAACAAACCACATGAGATCATAACAGAAACCTTTTTTCACCCAAACATGGCCTGTTTTAAGTCATAATACATTTACATCCTGGAAAAAACGCAGTCTTTGTAGCCCTACACAGAAGTGACATGATTGTAGAGTGCTATAAATGCTAAGATAATTTAATCTTCTGAAGTTCGCAAATATTCGGATGTTCCCAAGACTCTGAATAAGCAGAAATAAATCTGATCCCAGTACTATTCTAATTAATTTTGTTATCATAAATGGCTACATCAGTGTTTATCTATCCTACAGCCCCTAGATAAAAGATTAGATCTTGTTAATATTACAGATGAAGGCTGCTGGAAGTTTAAGTCTATACTTTTCAATGATGAAAACGGTGCTGTTTAATCAGATGCAAAAATACCCTCGGAACCTAAATACACTACACGTCATTCATGTCACAAAACCCTTCTTTATGTTTTAGTTCCTGTATGCAGCTTAATGTACGTCTGGTCTTACCTTGAAATCTTTTAATTCCCTTAAACATAGGGAACATGACCCGTGTAGGCGTTTTTGTTCACATGTTTAATTTACCCCATAGTTGCCATCACCTGACCGGAGCGCATGATGACCAAGCTAATAGGGAAGTTGTGACAAAAACGCTCTTGTTATCCTGTGATGTGGTGACAAACTTTCAGTTACTCACTTGAGAAAATTTAGGGGATGTCCAAGATCTACAGTAGCATTTTTGGGTCATGCGTTATCAGTGCAAAATCAAACCAGCAGGCAGAACGAAAAAAAAAAAAAAGTATAAAGTGCACAATAGCATTTGACAATTGAGGACAAGAAAGTTTTGTATTTATTCAATATGTCTAAGTATGAGTTAGAGAAGTCTTCATATATATATATTGGAGAATTTCAACCAGTGAAATACCCAAATAAATGTCCATAATGGAATCATAATTTAAAACAATGAACAAAAATATGTTTAAACAGTACATAAAAGTCACATACACTTAATAATATCTTAAGCACTCTAAGTGGTTTACTGGATGTAGACCATTTTGTTAGGAGACAAGTCCTTTCAATTGATCTTCTGTGGAGATTGAAATCCAACGTTAACCAGTAAAAAAATGTCCATAATGGAGTCATAATTTAAAACAGTGAACAAAAATATATGTATATACAATATATAAAAGTCATTCCTTTTAAAACATATACATATATAAAAGTCATCCCTTTTGCACCACTGACATACATGTTATTTCTACAACTCTATAAGGGAGCAACTGAATGCGACTGACCTGTCTTGTTTACATGTACATGTGGAGATGACTCCTTTCAATTGTCATATTGTCTGGAGATCCCAAAAACATTTTAAATTCCAGTATTAACTACTAAAAAAAAGTAACTTAGTCCAATGAACTACTGGCACTTCTGTCTAGAGCTCTGCACATGCTTCTCTTTAAGTTTGGTAGAAAAGGAAATGTCGCCACAATTATGCTCTCATGTGAAACATAAAACATTGCTCAAAACATTGAAACGTTATCTGCTTGTTGTGCAATTAAAGCCGGGTTTACACTGTATGATTTTCTGCTTGATTTTACTATCATGGACAAAATCGCACATCATTAAAGAGTTAAAATCGGTGGACATAGAACGCGTAAGGTGATGTTCTCACTAGTGGACCATATAGTTCCGTTGTAACCAAGGATGGCTGACCAGAAAGTTCTGGCAGTGTCCGAAAGTTTTGATCGATCTCAGTGTGAGCGTTGCTACGGTGCTCATCTAAAAGCCACCAATAGGACGATGAGGTCACTTTCTCCATGACCCAGATCACACTGATTGATGATGTAAGCATAGCAACAGTATCTTTATCATATAATCTCCCATGCGTTATCGCGTAGTCTGTTATAGAATTTGGCCCAGAATTTTCTTGCATCATCATGTATTGTGTGACAAGTAATAATCTCAAAAGATTACTGAAATTTCACAGTATAAAACTAGCTTATGATACATCATATCAGTGGAAGTGGTACACAAAGATAACCATAGGGACTTTCCTCATCTTACAAAAAGTACCAACTAACTCATGAACTTGGCATTGTAGTTCCAATGACAGTTCTTTTAGCTTTTTGGGCATGTTCCTCATCCACTTATGTAGTGTAGCAGAACAGCAAGGCAGCAGGGGCAACAGATGTAGGTAGATGAGGCCAGTTCATTAGCAGAACTGACCAATGTCAGAATTCTGAGCATCCATATCAGTCCAGCTGTCCAAACCCAGGGTCAAGGCCAGCCCTTGCCATTGTCTTTATCGAGCTCTTCTGCTGTAGCCCTTAAAGATGAGCCACCAGATTATCCAGGTCTCTTTCCTGAGCCACATCCTTCACATGTTGATCCTTATGGGACTGATTCCAGAAGGGTCCTGTAGAAGTCAGAACGGAGGAACCTGGGGTACGAGTCCTTTTCCATAAGGCTAAAGACAATCTTCTGGGCCTCGTCAAAGCAATACCTCGTTGGGGTCTGCACGTTCTGTTTGATGAGCTCCCGGGTTTTGTGGTCAATGTTGATCTGTGGGACATTACGTGAAACAACATAAGTCACCTTAACGGCTTTATTACAAAGACAATCGTTTGGCATACTACTTTTCCAAACTCGTCAGTTCAATGGATTTGCAATTATCTGTAGCTATTCAACATTCTTGAATATGGATAACATGATGAAAGTCACTTTTTTTTCTTACCTCTTTTGGAGCTTCAGCCTGGATGTAGCGTTCAAATATCTTCTTGGCTCTGGAGCTTAGCTTAGAGTTGCACCTGATTTTCTTGAAGTCCTCACAGATCGCCCAGAATTCAATATTCTCATCACTGAACTCAGACTTGAGAAAGGCCTGGAAAGTTGTTTTACCAGCTGCAGGAGACAAGAGGATAAGAGTCACTCATTTAACATTTGTCTTATTTTTGTGGCTTCATGCCTACAACGACTGTGCGATGAGGTCTAATGATCTGCTCATAATTATTGGTAGATGACTATCCATCAAAGATGACGTCATTGGACATACAATAATCATTTATTATAAATGTTGTACTGTGCAGTTATGCTACTTACATTTTGATCTAAGAAGAGATTCTAGAGATTGTGACCAATGCAGGCTGTCCCCAGGTTTATGTCTGGTTGAAGGGAAGAATATTAACACCATATAATACATACAGCTGGTGTACACAGGCAAAATCTCAAAACAAAAAACAAAAAATTAAAATTACACTCACTTCTCTGACATTGGGCTTCTCATGATCTTGCCCTTCAGCTGCCACTTAAAGTCTTTTCTCCTGTAATGAGAAAAAGAGTTTCACATATATGTTCATAGTCTTCATTAAACAAGGCACCAAAAATATATAAAGAATTCAACTCACTGAGATTGTGATGGCCTCTCTTCCTTGGTCATATTGTCCAGTTCGTTTGTGGTTCGTGGCAAGCTTGGCATTTTTCGCTCTGATGTGTTTTTAACACTTAGGTGTGTTTGTGTTTGGCGCTACCGTTAGTTGGTTACAACAGGATCTGAAAGCAAGATTCTACGCAACAGTTTTTATACATGACCGAGACTCGGCACGTCATCAACTCAGACGTGCCTAAACCACAGAAAGCAAGAGGAAGCTTGAACTGACGCTCGTTGGCTGCTCAGGCCCTGGTGTATCTGCTGCACACTTTGTTTCTCTCTTTGACATGTACAGATGCAAATACGCCAGTGGAAACTTTAGCAGCCGATAAGCAAATGATGACTTTTACCTCACGGCTTTTCAGTGAGCTCTTTGTGTGCGCTAGCAGAGCACAAAAAACAGTGCTGCCATATGCAGAAACCTAAATAAAATTGTGTATATTTAGCTGGTATTTGACTATACAATGCTTGTTAATATGTAAACATCATTTTGAAAGTTTACTCTCATCAATAAATCAGAAATATTCTGCTTGCTTATTGGGAAAGTTTTCATTCCATCTCATGTGTTACACCTGCTTTAAGTCAGGTGGCCTACTGTATTTTATGTATTAACCAATGTATAAATTAATTGAAAACAAAAGATCTTCGAGAAAGGAATGGTATCTCTACTATAGGTTTTGTGCTGTAATGGTTACAAACTTCTAACAATTCCCACAAGCCAGCTCATATGAACAACAAGTGGTTAAGGTTGTTCATAGCTTTTTCTCCATCAAAATTACAAACTTCTGGAGCTGGAAGGTCACAATGCTGTACAGTGTGTCCTTGCTTTAGCATACACAATTTGACTTGAAACTAGCTTGTTCACACCGGAGGGTAAATGCTAAGCCTAGCAGTTCTTTGAGGGCAATCATGCGAGCTGCTAAACCACAGCTGAATTAGTAGAAATTCACTGGAGTCACAGGGGGTTTTGTAAGCATTGTGTTTGGGGACAGTCAAGAAGGTTGAGGACTTTCTCTGTATGGGGAAACAGGATTGCTACTGTGTCCTTAGGGAGGTCACCAGACAGCATTAGAAAAGCCCCGTTCTTGTTGAAAGTTTCACTTCTCCTTTTGGTACTCTTTCAAGTCTTGATATTTCAAGCAGAATAAGCAAGATATCCTTTTATCTTTTTACCTGAGTCCAGTGCAGTCCCTACTGGATTGTTTGGCATGGATGGGGCAGTGGTGGCTCAGTGGTAAAGTCTCTGGGCTACTGATCTGTATGTTGTTCAGTTCAAGCCCCAGAACCACCAAGCTACCACTCTTGGGCCCTTGAGCCAAGCCCCTTAATCCTGTTTCATGGCTGACCCTGATCTGTGACCCCAGCTTCTTGACAAACAAAAATTTTGCTGTACTCTATGTGTACTTGTGACAATAAAGATGATCTTCTATCTTCTTCTAAATGTATCTCAGGGGCAAAGGTTCTACGCTACCCTGTACCCTGAATATTCAGTCATTCATCTTCAGTAAGCACTTTATCCTGGTTGCAGTGGATCCAGAGCCTATCCTGGGATCACTGGGTGCGAGCCAGGAATACAAAATAGATGGATCTTTGGAGTTGTGAGGTGGCATTGTTACTCACTGTGCCACCCTGCTACCCATGGCCATCTGGAATACTATTGAGTACAATACAGAACAACAAATATATAAAATGTATTTGTACCAAAAAGGTCATATGAAGTCAGACACTGTTGGCATTTAAGGAACCAAGATACACCTGTGGTAGAAAGCACGTGATGTCAGCATTGTTTGTGGCATGGGAGGTTGAAATAGCGAGACTGGAATAGTTCATTTTCTATTCTGATCCCAAAAAAGGGAACCTGTTGGCCTTTCAGTGCTAATTTAAAATGACTGGGTTTGATTCCTCGTGCACATTCTGTCAGTTGAAGATTTTTTATACAGGTGACTTCACTGGTACACTCTTTGGGGTTCTGCTTGGAATGTTCTTGCATAGAAAAACACTCAGTTTAGTAGGTTGCAGCATCAGCATACTTTATGCTACCTTTGTGGGAACCCCTTTAGATTTCTATGTACGACCCTAAAAATAGAGGGTTTCAGAAAAGCCTGTAACCTGTTTAGAAATCTTGAACAGTTAACCATCCAAAGAACCACTGAGGAACCATTTTATCTACATTGTTGTATCGATATGCCCTTTGGTCATTTGTTTGAAACCTATGTAGTTATCACATACAGTATTACAAAATTTCCAGTTAGTATCCTTAAGTTTCCTTTGGTTTCTCCTTCTGAGGGAACCCTAAAAGTTTTTCTATGGAACCCTCAAAAAGAGGGTTTCTCTTTCGGAATGGGCTCCAAGTGGAGGCCTTTTAGGACCCTTATCTTCCAAATAACCCTTGAGGAACCATTTTTTTCTAAGGGTGTGTTATCCTAATTGACAAATCACAGCCATCATGAGTTCTATCAGTGTGTCAGGTGCATGTGAATATATTCTTGAGATCAGTTCTTTTTCCCAAGAGCTCAAGAAACCATCACTTAAATTAGATTTATGGCATACAGGAATGTTAGATTCTGCCAAAGCCCAAGAAACCTTTATAAAGCAAAACCCAAATAATCCTTGAGGAACTATTTTTTCCCCCAAGAGTTAACTGGCCATCTTGAGTTGTACCAGCGTGTCGGGGGTATATTAATTTGTCCTTGAGATCAGTTCTTTATAGCTTTCGCAAGAGCTTTAGCAACCATCATTTCAACTCTTTTCAGATGGTGAGCATGTGAAACCATTCATTCGATTCTGTTAGTTGTCCTAGTTAGTATTCATAGATTCATTGTCCTAGTTTGGTACATAGTAATTTTTTTTTTGACTTCCCCCAATAAACAAGGAACCTTTTCAGAAAGTATAATGAATTCTCCTGACCTCCACTCTTTGATAAACTTCAGTTGAACACCCTCTGTTTGGTTTGTCATTCCAAGTTGAACCCCTTTTGTGAACCTTGGTAGCATAAACAAAGAACCTTTCACTAACTACTATCACTATCACTATTTCTTTCTTTCTTTCTTTTTTTAAATCCAGATAGCAGATTACCCAACACTCTTAGCACCCTAAAGTGTTTGTCGATTTGTTCCTCTTTGAGGAACCCCTTTGACTTTCCTTGCAGGACCCTAAAACAGATGTTCTTCCATTCAGCAAAGCTTACAAGTAGAACTCTTTCCAAGTTGAAATCTTGAACTTTAGAAATCTTGAACTGTTGACCAGTTGAAGAAGCCTTGAGGAAGCATTTTCCCTACGTAGATAACCAAATGATTAGTCAGGTTGTTAACCGTTGGGTTTTGTATACAGATGTGACTGTACACACCAGTAAGGCAAGGTCGGTAGAAGGGCCTGTGGTTTTCAAGTATGTTTGTTTAAGGATGATGAAACGGATGTGTCAAGAATGAGGATACGTGTGTGTCAGACAGGAAACCCTCAGCCCACTTGTTTGGTTTCACGCTGACGTCTAGGGTGTATGACAGCATGGTTGCATTAATGGAGACCCTGTGGGTTACAGATGTAATATTTGTCATAGAATGTTGCATTAAACATATTGTTGCGTAATTAATGAACAAAATACTTGGAGGCATGCTGTTTGTAGGGAAATAAATCAGCAACCAGATGGTGTGATGTGATCTAATGTGAGGTGGAGTCACTGCTACCACTCCAAAGTTGATTATATTACAATAACAGCACGTCCCGAGGTGTTTTATTCCTTTTATACCCCAGCTGTATTTGCCAACTTTTTTTTTTTTTTTAAAGAACAGCACACTTTTTTAACCATTTATAGCTACATTTGATGTTAAGGGATGTTCAAGAGACATTACTTCCTGTTATCACTTCCATTATAAACAGTCACTCCCTCACCAGCCTTTCCCTGCCCCTTCTTTTGTGAAGTGAATAAGGCAACTTAATGGCCTTGCCACTCTGAGAACGACGGATCTCATCCGATCTCAGAAGTAATAATAAGACAAAAAAAAAAAACTAACAAAAACTACAAAAATTGCTCATGCATGTTACAAAGAAACAACAAAAGGCAAAATTTTCTGTGCTTTGGTACAAAGCGCTAACACTGGTGACTCCTTCTATAAGTGTCTCCTGACAGAAAACCTCAAAACTGGCAGAAGTTTTACAGTTTGTTGTGAATTAGTTGTTACTATGGAAACGGCTATGGCATTCTTTTGGTGATCTGCTGGTTTTTTTTATTTTTTATTTTTTTATGCCAAATATATGTTTTGGTATTATGGCCAAAAAGTTCAACTTTGGTCTCATCAGACCATAACACATTATTCCACATAGTTTCAGGAGTTGTATTTTTTAATTATTTTTTGGTTACAAAAGGCTTCCGCCTTGCTACCCTACCCCGTAGGCCAGACATATGAAAAAGTCGGGAGATTGTCGTCACATGTAGGGAGCAACCAGTATTTGCCAGAAATTACCCTCTTGGCAGCTTCCCTGACCAGTTATCTCCTGATCTTCCTGTTCTTAGTAGTGTCACTGTCATGCCTTATTTTCTCCACTTGTTGATTATTGTCTTTACAGTGTTCCATGGTATATACAATGCCTTGGAATTTTTTTTTGTAACCATCTCCTGATTGATATTTTTCAACAGTGAGATCCTGTACCTGCTTTGTAGGCTCTTTGTGGCTCATGTCACCAAGAATTTTGGTCACCCCAAATAAAGAAAGTTACTTTATTTGGGGTTAATCAGTCACTTTAATTGATGGCAGGTGTATATTAATTAGTATTTAACATGTGATTGGTTGATTCTGAACACGGCCACATTCCCAATTATAAAAGGGTGTGCACACTTATGCAACCAGATTATTATTTTTCCTTTTTTTTCTTTTTTTTTTTTTCCCTAAAATGATTCTTATTATTAAAAATTCACAACAAAGGTAGAGAAGGTTCTGACATGATTTATCTTGGTTTCATAATTTTACATCACAAAACCCTGCCATTTTAACAGGGTTGTGTTTACTTTTTATATCCACTGTATTTGACTGATTCGGGAATTTAACGGCGCTGTGGTATAAGTAAGGAATAAAACACTTGGAGACATGTTCTGTTTGCCAACGATGACTTTTTTATTATTATTATTATTTAAATAACATCCTGTTGGTACTTGTTATCCTTTAAAGTTACATGCAATGTTGTTAACATTGTTGTTTCCATTATCGCTTTATGTTATGACAGCTATTTTGTTTTTTGTTTTTTTTAAGTTCATCAGACAAATTTTTAAAAAATGCAATGTCACTTGTGATTGTCATGTCACTGAGAAACCACAAAGTGTGGAACCCTCCATCCTGAAAACGTTACAGCTTTACCTCTGACTGTTATAAAGCACTGATAATGGAGACTCATTTCAAAAAATAGTAAATAAACATGTCCTTGCAGAAAACGTCACCATTTCAACTACTACAAATGTTTGTTTGTTTGTTTTTTTTCCAATTTATTTATGCTGAGTCTCAGTTTTACAGGTTGCCATGTTAGAAACTATAGAAACATTAATGTATTAGAATGACCACTTTCCTTGCAGCCTGAACTACTTCTTCATTTTTAAATCTTCTTCAGGTTTTTTTCATGTCAGAAGTCAAGTTTGCATGCAAGGCTTTGGTTATGTTTGCAACTTCCTGTGTTTTTTCCCTTTTTTGCTTTTCTGTCTATATGGCATGTAGTATTGATGACAGCATTTCTCATAAATTCATAGCCAAGCAATAAGCACCCAGAGAAGTCCCTTGTATTAAACAAACAGTCTGTAGTGCCATGTGACTTACGCGCTTTGGATATGAATGTGCAGAAATGAAAGCACTTCGAGAGGAAGAGGAAGCCGCCGTCACCGTTGAGAACAACATGTGCAGACGACAAATAGGGAACAGTGCTTCAAGCCACTCAAATGCGCCAAGTTATTCTTTTGAATGTTTATTATTATAACTTTATACCGAGGTACCATTGACTCTGGTGCATCTCCAACAGTTTATGCTTTAGCTGTATTGTAAACGCTTGCATACTTGCATACATGGCATTTAATTAATCAGCACAAAGCAATGCAATGCAGATACTGTAATACATGGATATAAACTAGAAAATAAAAATGATTAGGGGTCTATGGTGCATCTAATAATCAGCAGAAGCAATTGCAGATTGGAGGGAAAAAAACAAGTTTTCAAGTAGAACTGCAGAGAAAGAAAACTGTCCCTATAAAAACACGTGGAGTGCAGAAAGCGTCCACGTGAGAACTATGGAAAGCCACCGCTGCAAGGTATAATTCTCCGATCGGCATCAGATTACAGAGTATTGAGATGAGCATGCAAACACGTTTTTCTATTAAGTTTATTCAGGTACATAACTTTGCATTGTTAGTACATAAAAGGACTCGTGTCAATTCTGCTTGCTTCTTGATGCGATCTCACGTGTTGATGCAAGTAAACTTATGTGCCATATGTAAATGTGTCATCGTATTCGCACAACAGTTTTCAAAGAACAGTTCAACAATAGTTGAAATGAAGTTCGCAAAAACGTTTTGGATGTTTGCTTGTTGTCTGGATTTTGCTACTGAATATCCAAGAGATCACACACTCGCTTCAATAGACATATAGGCTTACTAAATGCTAAGGATTTTTGACATGAATTGTCATTTGTCAGGTGAAATTTCCTTCACAACAACCAATGTGAATATTTACAGTGGTGCTTGAATGTTTGCGAACCCTTTATAAATGATGTTTTGGTCTCATCCGTTGACGAATCATTTTTCCAACAGCCTTCTGGCTTGTCCACGTGCTCTTTAGCAAACTGCAGAATGGTAGCAATGTTCTTTTTGGAGAGCAGTGGTTTTCTCCTTGCAGCCCTGCCATGCACACCATTGTTGTTCAGTGTTCTCCTGATGGTGGACTCGTGAACATTAACATTAGCCAAGTTACCCTGGGTTCCTTTGTGGCCTCGCAGACTATAAGCCTTTATCACAGTCCACGTGTCGTCACTTCCGGGGCTAAATATTAACATAAACTGATTTACGATCTGCAGCCGCAGTGGATGCACGAAGGTTTACTACATTACGTCGAGATCTTCCTCACATCAGCACCGTTTGTAAGATTGTCGAAAATCATTCTCAAACAAAGATATCCAAACTTGAGAAGGGTTATAAATTACAGTGGGGGAAAAAAGTACTTGATCCCCTGCTGATTTTGTACGTTTGCCCACTGACAAAGAAATGATCAGTCTATAATTTTAATGGTAGGTGTATTTTAACAGTGAGAGACAGAATAACAACAAAAAAATCCAGAAAAACGCATTTCAAAAAAGTTATAAATTGATTTGCATTTTAATGAGGGAAATAAGTATTTGATCCCCTATCAATCAGCAAGATTTCTGGCTCCCAGGTGTCTTTTACACAGGTAATGAGCTGAGATTAGGAGCACTCTCTTAAAGGGAGTGCTCCTAATCTCAGTTTGTTACCTGTAAAAAGACACCTGCCCACAGAAGCAATCAATCAATCAGATTCCAAACTCTCCACCATGGCCAAGACCAAAGAGCTGTCCAAGGATGTCAGGGACAAGATTGTAGACCTACACAAGGCTGGAATGGGCTACAAGACCATCGCCAAGCAGCTTGGTCAGAAGGTGACAGCAGTTAGTGCGATTATTCACAAATAGAAGAAACTGTCAGTCTCCCTCGGTCTAGGGCTCCATGCAAGATCTCACCTCGTGAAGTTTCGGTGATCATGAGAACGGTGAGGAATCAGCCCAGAACTACACGGGAGGATCTTGTTAATGATCTCAAGGCAGCTGGGACCATAGTCACCAAGAAAACAATTGGTAACACACTACGCCGTGAAGGACTGAAATCCTGCAGCTCCTGCAAGGTCCCCCTGCTCAAGAAAGCAGATGTACAGGCCCGTCTGAAGTTTGCGTGAATGATTCAGAGGAGAACTGGGTGAAAGTGTTGTGGACAGGTGTGGTCAGATCTCTTTGGCATCAACTCAACTCGCCGTGTTTGGAGGAGGAGGAATGCTGCCTATGACCCCAAGTCATAACACCATCCCCACCGTCAATCATGGAGATGGGAACATTATGCTTTGGGGGTGTTTTTCTGCTAAGGGGACAGGACAACTGCACCACATCAAAGGGACAATGGACGGGGCCATGTACTGTCAAATCTTGGGTGAGAACCTCCTTCCCTGAGCCAGGGCATTGAAAATGACCTTAATGACTTGGAGAGGATCTGCAAAGAGGAGTGGGACAAAATCCCTCCTGAGATGTGTGCAAACCTGGTGGCTAACACGTCTGACCTCTGTGATTGCCAACAAGGGTTTCGCCAGTACTAAGTCGAAGAGATCAAATACTTATTTCCCTCATTAAAATGCAAATCAATTTATAACTTTTTTGAAATGCGTTTTTCTGGATTTTTTTGTTGTTATTCTGTCTCTCACTGTTAAAATACACCTACCATTAAAATTATAGACTGATCATTTCTTTGTCAGTGGGCAAACGTACAAAATCAGCAGGGGATCAAATACTTTTTTTGTCCCCCACTGTATTCTATGAAAACTACATCTTCAACTATGAAGGTAAGTTTAAATTTAACATTAGTTTAATTGCTACTCGAGATGGCTGGTATCCGAGGTGGTAGATAGTGAGGTGATTGTAAGGGCACAGTGTTACCAGTCCTTGAAGAAAAATGAAGAGCCACACTCTCTGCAGGTTACCTGTTCAGGATGGATTGTAGCACGCTCCAGTTCAAGGAGACAAAAATATTTGTGTTCATTGTTGCTACGGTTGTAGCTTGTTAGACTGCAGCTGCAGTTTATTTAAACAGTTTACAATTTTAAAAAAAGCTTGTTAGACTGCCGTTGCAGTCAGTGTAAGCTAATGTTACGTTTGTATTATAATCCTAAATTGTAGATAGTGATGTACAGAATGTGTTTTTGTTTATTTAGAGTTCATGCAGAGTGTGTTTCTCTTTGTTTTTCTTCATGGACCGATAACACTGCGCCCTGACAATCAGACAATCTACCACCTCAGATACTATTATACAAAATAGTATTATATCACAACACAGTATCACATCGAAATAAAAAGGCAGCTTAACCTGTTGGTGTTTTTGTCAGTTTTATACCTTTTTCAATGTTATGAATTTCATCACATGGTTTAGCCAGTTAGGTAGCCTGTTAGCCATCTCGAGTAGCGATTAAACTAACGTTAAATTTAAACTTATCTTCATAGCTGAAGATGTGGTTTTCATAGAAGAATTTATAACCCTTCTCCTTCTCGAGTTTGGATATCTTCGTTTGAGAATGATTTTCGACAATCTTACAAACGTTGTTGATGTGAGGAAGATCTCAAAGCAATGTAGTAAACCTTCATGCGTCCACTGCTGCTGCAGATCGTAAATCAGTTTATGTTAATATTCAGCCCCGGGAAGTGACGACACGCCTATTACACGTCTTGCTCTTGGAGTGATCTTTGTTGGTCGACCACTCCTGGGGAGGGTAACAATGGTCTTGAATTTCCTCCATTTGTACACGATCTGTCTGACTGTGGATTGGTGGAGTCCAAACTCTTTAGAGATGGCTTTGTAACCTTTTCCAGCCTGTTCATGCCATGATACACTTCCACAAACATGTGTTGTGAAGACTTTAATAGATCCCTGTTCTTTAAATAAAACAGGACGCTCACTCACACCTGATTGTCATCCCACTGACTGAAAACACCTGACTCTAATTTCACCTTCAAATTAACTGCTAATCCTAGAGGTTCACATACTTTTGCCACTCACAGATATGTAATATTGGATCATTTTCCTCAATAAATAACAGACCAAGTGTAATATTTTTGTCTAATTGGGTTCTCTGTGTTTACTTTTAGGATGATGTTTTAGGTCATATTTATGCAGATATATAGACAATTCTAAAGGGTTCACAAACTTTCAAGCACCACTGTATATACACTTTACCTTGAAATATAACCATTAAAATACATTAAAAATCGACATTTTTAGTTCCCAGAGCGTTCACTCAGCCCTGTTACCAGTACACATTCACTTCTATAAAATACTTACAGCCACATGCTCAACAGGAAGTTGCATCATCCAAATTTCCTGAATATCATGGGATGAAGAAATGTAAATTCTTTCGTTTTTTTTTGTTTGTTTGTTTTTCAATGATATTGTGATCATGACTGACAGGGTCAAGTGCAACGCTCTTCCCCAAATTATATATCGAAAGTAAATTATGAATTCTAGTTAACCACATTTGATGTTTTTGGTAATTCTATGTGTCAACCCTCAATCCTATGTCCCATGTAAGAGCAAAAAAAAAATAAAATCTGCCTTGAAACCTTGTAAAAATGAGATATTATTGCCTGAGATGAATGAACACTTTTTGTTTTTAATGGTTAAGTGCATATTTTCTTAGATTCAATGTTGAAAATCCTTGAGTTACTGCAAAAGAGCATGATTCAGATTTTACAGTTGGTGCTACAGCTGTTTTTTGGGGGGGGGTTTTGCTTTGTTTTTTCTGTGGCATCTGTCAGAAACCACTAAATGCTTCTGAGATTCTATAAAGTAAAATGTTCGTGATGAACAAAGTAACTTTCATTGTTCTGGTAAATGTCAGCTAGTTTACTGTCGGTTAGCTAACTAGGATATCTTGGCAAACTTAGCTAATGCTAGTAAAATTAGGCTACTTGGGATACCGGGAGCACACAGGCTTTTCCCAATGGTATATTCTTAGATCTTTATAATAGTAAAGGTGTAGAACTATTCAGTGGCTATTTTTTTGTAGATTCATTTGTTTAAAAAAAAAAATGAATGAATGAATAAATAACCCCCAAACTATTGTTTTAATCTTATTTTAAATTGTCCAGTTGAATGGTGGTTCAATCTAAAAAAAAAAAGGTTCGATCTAGATCTCAGAATTTAGTCCCAGAAACCGGAATATCAAGTTTCAGCTGCTTTCATTTCATATTTAGCGCTCCATATGTAGTCATATTTGAATATTCCGTGGTATTGTGTGACTTTCCTGACAATGCGATGCACAGTAGCAATATCAAGCCATTATAAGGGTGGCAAGAATGGACGACATGACTGGTTATTTATAAGACGAACACTCGTCATGTTCCTGCTCTTAAAGGCAAATGCAGTCTACCTTTTTTTCTTTTTTTGCATTTAACCTACACTTACTGCTGCTTAGCAACGTGGAACTGAACCTAATTTGACTATTATGAACACGCAGGAGTGGAAAACAAAGTACAGCAAAAATACTATTTAAATAAAGTTACATTTTAGTGGAAGTTAAAAAGTTTCCACTTTCCAATGTATTCCAAAGTTACAAAAAGTAAAAGTAAGCTGAAAAGTTTTCTTGTTATGAAACCAAACTCAGTCCATCCTCGTCACCCTCACTTTTTTTTGAAATTATACAAATTTTCCAATACTGGATTGTTTTTCTTTGTTTTAAATGTGTTTATTTTTTGTATGTAATGGACTATGGATTTGATGTGATGTTTAAAATATAGATAAAGGGCACCACAAATGGATTGAATTGGCAAACAGCTTAAAATCTAAGTAAAATATCTGAGTAATTATTTTTTATTATTATTAATTAAATTGGTAGGCTATATTAAAATGTTGGGCGTTTTGAAATGTTAGAAATGGTAATTGAGTAACAAACATCCAGGTACCTTCAAGCTAGAAATAGTGTCGTATAGCAACATGGCTTGAGTTTGAATATGAGGCCTGACAGAAAGCCACTGTTGGGTTTCTGATCGAGGCTCACAACCCTCCAGCGGATGTGTCCTCACTCTGGACTCGTAAGTCACTACCAAACCAATAAATGCAAATGTGATGAGGCAAGAAGCTTCCACGCCATTTTTGCAGCACAGTATCGCCACCTACCGTCCGTCCAACACACTGTGCGACCACTGAATGAAAGACTATTTCACCTGAGCGACATTTACATGCACTGCACTTCAATATAGATGTGGTGTAGTTACACTGTACTTTTATTTGCACAGGCAATTCCAACAGAGTAAGCTGTCCATTCTCTTTGGAGAAAAACATCAAAAAGTGTCCCAAGGTAACAGGAAATGAGATTCTGATTAAATGTTTACATTTTTTTTTTTTTTAACTAACATCATATATCAATATCATAAATTATATTACACAAAGCACCAGCTTTCTATGTTTTTTTTTTTTTAAATTTAATAATCCAAAAATTTTTTTTTTGCAGAGATTAAATTAATAATGCTGCATTACTACTGATGGCATGACAACATTTGATTGCGCAAATTTATACTTATACAGTACATGAGGTTTTACAGCTATTTCATAATAATTATAATAATAATAATAAAAGAATGCTATATAATTTTGCATGTGGTATGTAGATGACTTTTTATATGTGTAACGTATCCAGGCAAATAAGCAATTTAACATATGTGTGGTGGCCTGGGAAAACCCATCGACAATCGGTCAAAATTGGGGTTTTCAACCTATTTTGACACCTCAAATTGAAATAAATAGATTTCATGGAAATGTTTGGAGCCTGTCTGATTTCCTCAGTGGATGTCACACTTTTGGGGCTAGAAATGTACTTTTGGATTGATATACATGCGAAAGAGAAACCAATTTAGTTTAGCAAATCCTGTAAAAAAAACTCGAAATTTCATCATGTAAAGTGTTTTCTCAGGCCGTCACACATACAGTACTGTGCAAAAGTTTTAGGCATTTTTTTTTTTTTAGTGCAAACTTTGCTACAGATTTTTTATTTGATGACGTCTACATTATCACGTCAGTGCAAAAAACAGTTTCGATTCCCAAACATTAGTTTTCTAGCACAAAATTAAATCTTACAGAAAATTTTTTGTATGTCATTAAAGAAAGCAGCACATTACGTAAGAGACACTTTTCAGACAAAAAACACAACGAAGGCTGCTGGGTTTTTCTGCAAAAATAAGAAGCAACTGTGAAAGTCAAAGTCTCCAGAAGAACTGTGGCTGGTTCTGCAAGATGCTCAATAAAACTTACCAGCTCATTTCCTTTATAAAACTGCACAAATTGTACCGAAGACTACTATTTTTATTTTTTATTTTTTGTCACACCAAATATTGATTTTGTTTCATTTACTACTGTTCACTGCTTTTTACAGTATTTAAAAAAAAAATAATGTAGAAACATTTAATTTCATTACTTTGAAGGCATCTTTTGCTCTACAGCATTTCTTTGCATGTGCCTAAAACTTTTGCACAGTACTGTATATACACATGTTTCATAGAAAAAAAAGTCTTTATGCAAACAAAAGCATGTTCTTAAAAAAAAAACCCTTACACTTTTTATACTTAACAGATGACCACACCAAAAACGTCACTACAACCGTATTCTACGTTGCAAACTAATACAATGTGCAGCAACCTGCCAGTTTCTGTACAATATAACATGGTCCACAGAACAATGTTTTGCCAGGCTTGATATGCAATACACTCTCAATTACATTTACTTAAAGTGCGCTAGTTACCAGGTAATAGTGAGATTGATGGCGAATTTATGTTGGCACATTGGTGATATGATCAATCATTCAGTTGGGTCGTTTTCAGAGATACACATATTAGAGACCTAGACCATGTGCTGTACTTCCAAAAAAAATGTAGCTGAAAATTGTGTGCTACGTTTTCAAGCATTAATTTAACCTAATTTTTTAAACATTTTTGGCAGAAATTTCAAGTGTAAAGATCTGTGGTAAAAGGCTAAGTTTTAGATAACTAGCCAGTTTTTTCTAGCTAGATTCAACTATTTATTTGACAAAGTTCAATCAATCCAACCTATTTGCCTTTTTTTTTTTGTCTAGCTGTACATGTTATCATAAACTTGCTAGCTACTTACTCTTTTCTGTACTAGCTACATTTGCTGGCCAAATTTGGCAACATAAGCTATTCTGACTTTTACAAAGTACCTGACTGTAAATTTTGGTTATGTCAGATTTTGAAGCACTACAACACATTTTGAGTTGATTTTTGACTAATAGTTTGGAGTTCCAATTTTCAATAGCGATGTAGATCCTTACTGTACGTACACAATAACGTTGTAAGAAAGTACACATCACAGTATATTAAGGGCTCAGGTGATAAGACTCAAGATTTATTATTTTATATATATTTTTTCAAGCAATACAATATCTTAAGGAAAATCAAGTTTTCAAAATCAAGCAGTGGCTTATCTAGGTCTCTAATATACATATCTGTGGTTGCTGAAATTTTGGTAAAGGTGCAGTATACTGTCATATTAGGTAAATTACTACAATCTATTGTGAAGAGCCTTTAGTTCCTCAGTTCCAAATGGCCTATTGAGAGCGGCTTTGTGGTAGAACTCCATGGGAACTCGTCGGTTCAGCCTGAACGAAGGTGTATGTGCATTTTACCTGGGAACCAAACACACTCTTAAAGAAAGATATTTTAATCCTAGAGAAGTCAGGTGTGGCCTCATTTCTGCAGCAGCGCCTGGTAGATGTCGGATTTTAAAAACCGCGGGTAAGAGTCCCTCGTCATGAGCCTGTAGATCAGAGCTTGGGCCATTTCGAAGGTGGCCTCGTCCGGATCTGAGATGTTTTTTGTTATTGTCGCTCGAGTCTTACAGTCGATGTTGATCTGGAAACAAATGGGTGCTATTTCTGTTATTTTGGCATGTTAAACAGCAGCAATTATTATTATTATCATTATTATTATTATTTTGATGATGATGATGATGATTATTATTATTATTACTATTGTTTTTTTCAGCCTGGCTTTCATTAGCACATTTTGCAGTTCAGTTTAACTACTAGTCAAATAATGACGCAGTTGTGACCTTATTATTGCTCCATCTGCACATTCCAAGTATTCATCTGTACAAGGGCATGAAACCTGCTTGTTAAGATGTACCTTCACCACATTTCCAGATCCCAACCCAACACCGTGGATCACCTCAAGGAACCGAGATCCAACATACCTGCCTGGGAGCCTCCGTTTGTACAAACTCAGAGTAGATCCTATTGGCCTCACACGTCATTTCTGTCCTGCATGTGATCTTCTTGTATTCCTTACAAGCTTGCCAGAACAAGATGTTTTCCTCACTGTACTCGGACTTCAGGAACTCCGTGAAGGCATGCATACCAGCTACAAAAACAAAAACAAACAAACAAACAAAAAAAATCCAGAACAACAGCGAATCATGACGTAAACTGGGTTAAGATTTTGCTGGGGAAAATAAAGGCTGCATTTTGGGTGTTGGCTTGTCGTCATGAAGACACAAAGCTCCAATTTGAATGCTGACGTGCAGATTTGAATTATCCAAAGCACCTTAAAACAGAAAGCCTTCAAGTACACTTTCAGTGTTAGTTTAGCGTTTTCTTCCTTTGTCATTTTAAAAAAAAATATTCTCTTGATTTCAATTAAACATTGAGTTTTTAATGTACATATCCACAAGTTAAACAGATAGTATATGAGTACATTGGAAGCTGAGCCACTCTTATATGATCATCAGTTCACGACTCAGACATTCAGTGTTTGTTTTTAATGTATCTCTTTTGTTCATTTTTTTTAAACATTTTTTTTTTATCGGAATTGCGATAACTCAAAAACTCAACACATAATAAAGTCTGAAACGTAACTTTCTTACCTTGGGACTCCAGTAGCTTTTCGATCGACTCGCTCCAAACTGTAACATCTTCAACAGGTTCCTTGGCAAAGCAACAAAATCTACCCTTCAAAATTACAATTAGATCTTTCACTAGTCACATAGGCTACAAAACCAGGATTACCTTACAACCCCGAGCATTTAGCAGGAAATTCATTCCTTTAAATTCTCTCGTTAAAAATACAAACAACACACTTCATATTGAACTAGTAAGAAATGTACTACAAATGTACACAAACAAAAAAAAAAAAAAACACAGCCTGATCAGTGCATTAAAGTGCTATTACATGTCCAGAGTACAAATTGAATCCTAAACGAACTCACTTTATGGCCATCTTTGCCACTCCGGTGCTCAGGATCTGCCCTCCGCGCACTCTGCCAGTGTGTGGGACTGCCAAGGGGGTCTGAGCAGGACTACCTCCATGAATAGAACACATGGAAATGAACATGCAAAGCTCTGTTTGGGAGGGTCACCTCACCGCAGGACCTGTGGGGAAGCCTCTTCCGATCTAAGTTAAGACCTAGATGACGCCATGCCTAACACGAGAACTTCCATTTAGTCCATGGGGGGGGGGGTATTTTTCAATACTGAAAAATATTGTAATAATGAAGGGTGATTAAATTACTTCAGAATGAAGCGTCAGGTCTGTTAGTGGCCTGTTACAGTGGCATGTCATTTCAGATGGCGTGAAAAATTCATTTCAAGAAACATATTAACCATCAACACTAATACGCAAACCTGAAGAAAAAAAACAAACAACCCACCGTGTCCTGATGTAAAAACACACACATTTATAGTTACACTAATGTCCAAAATTCAATATAAAATTATATTCATTCATTTTATTAGTCAGGACATATATATTTAATTCAAATGGAAATATCATTGAATTAGTTATATTAAGTATAATACCTCACTAAGAACAAATGATACTTGAATACTTGTTCATAAGAACACACTTCTTTTGATGAATTGATGAACTGTATTATTATTATTATTATTATTATTATTATTATTATTATTATTATTATTTTTATTATTATTATACCTTTTGGACTCTTACACTGCTTGATAAGAAAGGCAAATTTTCCAAGCCAATGATGAGTCAATGCTAAATTAACACAAAAGTACAATTGCATTGAGGACAAAATATAACTATTTATATATTTATTTACAGTAAAGCACACTAGTTAAGTAAACTAATGTGTTCATAAATGTACAAATTATATGTAAAAGTTAATACCTAGCTAGTTTAACCCAACATAGGGTTATGTTTATCTTAAGCCTTTAATAATAATAAAAAAAAAATGTTTTACCTAAAATAGAATAATGCTTAAATTTTTTCTCATTTGAGTCATTGTTCCTCAGATTCATAAATTCAGTTTATTGAATATGTTTTCAAATACTTGACTTAGTAGCAATTTCCTCCCTGTAACTTTCCCTACATCACTGATTCACACTCTGGCCTGTGTACACACACACGCACACACACACACACACACACACAACCCTGCCGTTAGGGGGATCCTTGAGCATGGGATTTCTGTGCTTATTAGTTATTAGAAATAGAAATAATTCAACTACATTGCTCTATAGTCTTAATTGGGAAGTAGTAATGTAGTAAACCAAGCTGAATTTGGACACTTTCCCTGTAATATTTTGCTGGCATGCATTAAATTCATATTCAAAGTCCTTCCGGGCTCAGATGAACTCTTCATGAGTTCATTCTACCCATTTATTTGGCTCTTTAGAAATCAGACCATCGCATTAGTTTGGTCAAAGTGCTTTTATTACTAATGCCATGGTCTGATTTGGCTGGTCAGTGTACCCTTAAGGCTATCGATCAAACAATCGAATAAAAAAAAAAAGCGTGACATTAAAATCGCTGAATGGAAATCTGGTCGTAGGCAAATGGGAGTGTGGTTGAAATCATCGTGTCTCCTCAGATTTGCCTATTGTACAACATGGGCCTCAGCTCATTGTAAACCTGCAGCCGACGCCGATGTCATATTTTCCACTTTCTGTCATTTACCAGCTTCTTAACATAAACAGTGCAAATTTCCTTACTGAAAAAAAAAACAACCCTGCATTAGCATGATTCTTTTGGTGGTACAGCTTACGTATCAAGATCTGGATCTTATATGGTTCTCTCTTCCACTCATTATTAAACCTTATCATACTAAACTCATATGCATTTCTTGCAATATGAATGAATTAAATGTTATATGATGCATGCATTTTATCACGATTCATCTGATTCATATGATTCATATGATTCAGATTAAGACTGACTCATGCATTTAACACTGTTTCAGATTTATCATACTAAACTCCTACCAAACTCATACATTTCTTGCAATATGCATGAGATAAATTGTATTAAGTGATTCATATGTTTCATCACACGATTCACATTAGTGATTCACATGATTCACATGAGCATTAAATGATACATTTGACTCTGGTTCAGATAGAACCTTATAATACTTAGCTCATGAAATGTCATGCATTTCTTGCAATATGCATAAATAAAACTTTTTTTTTAACTGATGCATGCATTTCAACTGATGCATGATTCATATGATTCACATTAGCAATTCATATGATTCACATTAGCGTTGACTTAGCGTTCACACAGAACCTAGAATCATCCTAAACTCACAATACATCATATGCAGTTCTTGCAATATACATGAATGAAATTATATTAAATGATTCACATCAGAGATTCACATGATTCATGAGAAAGATTCATGATTCAAATGATTCACATTATTACATGTTGACTTAAGTTTTGTTTAATTCTGTTTAAGACCCTTGTAATACTAAGGCCATGATATACCATATGCATTTCTTCAATAGGCATGAATGAAATTTTATTAAATGATTCACATCAGAGATTCACATGATTCACATGATTCACATTGGCTTATGTCTTGTGAACCTTACAGTACTAATGTGACAGTATGTCGTGCATTTCTTGCAACATGTACAGTATGCGTGCATTTCATCACATGATTCACATTAGCGATTCATATGATTCACATGATTCACATTAGCGTCACTTTATCTCTGTTTCACATAGACCCAAGAATCATCCTAAACGCATGTTGTATGCAGTTCTTGCAATATGCATGAATGAAATTATATTAGATTCACAGTAGAGATTCACATGATTCATGTGATTTGCATTAATGATTCATGATTCAAATGATTCACATTAGTGTTAACTTAAGTTTTGTGTAATTCTGTTCAGAACCTTACAATACTAAAGTGACGATATGCCATGAATTTCATTGCATGATTCACATTAGCGATTCATATGATTCACATTGGCGTTGACTTTAGCTCTCTTTCACACAGAACCTAGAATCATCATAAACTCACAATATGTCATATGCAGTTCTTGCAAAATGTATAAATGAAATTGTATTAAATGATTCACATCAGAGATTCATATGATTCATATTAATGATTCATGATTCAAATGATTCACATTAGTGTTGATTTATGCATTTAACTCTTCATATAGAAATAGATATAGTTTCAGATAGAACCTTACAATACTAAAGTGACAATATGGAACGTATGAATGCATTTCATCACGATTCACATGATTCACATTCAAATTGACTAAGCCACTTTTATAATATTAGCATAGCAGTGGTGTAATAATACACATAGACAGCTATTGATCAACATTGGCCATTAATTATTTAAAAAAGATATCATGATATTGAAATATCTCCAAAATGTTTAGTGACATAATTTATCACAATATTGATATTACACTGTCATCATATTGCCCAGCCCTAATCCTATTAACATATGATTGTGCAATATTTGGATCATTTGTGATTAATTCTATTTGGTGAATCGTAAAGTAATTGGTAATAATTGTAACAGGCCTCAGAATGAAAACAATGAATAAGTTCCCTCTTCTGAACCTTTTACATGAACATTTTATTAATACTAGTCAATTATATTTTATTAGGTAAGGAAGAAAACATTTGGGGGGCATGCTGTTCTAGGAAAATAATCAATGGTGGGTGGTGAGATGTGGCCCAGCGCAAAGTAGACTCACTGTTACCACCCTGAAGTTGATTAATTTTCAATAACAGCCTGTCCTGAAACGTTTTTATTCATCTTCTAACTTAGAAATTTACCATTAATTACAATTTTCAATGTTTATTTTTATCCATTTATAGTTACATTTACATTTAAAGTTAGCTCCTGTTTATTCTTAAGTTATAGCACCTATAAACATTGTTCCCTGACCAGACTTGCTCTGTCCTGAAGACTTTCCAGCAGTGGAAAACTTACTGACTGTTGACACTGGAGACTCCTTCCATAAATATTATCTGTTTATTATTAGGCTTCGATTATGTGGAGCATCCGCTGCTCAGTCCCGGTGAACGAGTTGTTACTGTAGAAAACGTATTAGAACGAGCGCATTAATATAAACCTGTGATTCGAATTCCAGCCTGCGATACTATAAGCAAATTTAATAAATAGCTACCATACTAACTAATAATGCATTTGCGTTAATTAAAATTTAGCCATTAACTTGTGAACTAGCTTGCTAATTTGACGTGTTAACTAGCTGGCTTGCAAACTAGCCAGCACACTAACTAGCCAGCAGAAAAAGGTAATTGCGTTCGATATGAGTAACTAGCCATGAAACATGAAGTAACAACGTTGTGTTAGATATCATGTACAGATGAAATCGGCTAATTGAAATAGCTTGTTAACCAGCTAGCTAAATTGATGATGTATGAACTATCAATTACCTTATGAACCAACTAGCACACTAACTAGCTAGCAAATAAAGTAATTAAGATTTGTTAGATATAACGTATAGATAGATTTGGCTTGTGAATTACCTTCTTAAGTAACTAGCGTGTTATCTGGCTAGTTCGATGTCTTGTATATACCCGGTACCTACTACAGAAACGAGAACGTATTCGAACGAGCGCTTGGAGTGATTCGAATTCCAACCTGCGCTACTATAAGCTGATTTATTAAATAGCTTCTGACCAATCAGATTCGAGAATTCAACATCGTATAATTACTCAAAATAGTGCAGACTATGTTCGTTTTCTTTTTTTTTTGCTGTAGTTTTGTACATTCTCACTTGTCTTGTGCATTTCTACTCATGTGTAGTCCATGACGCCTGATTTTATTTTATATATATATATATATATATATATCTTTTTTTTTTTTTTTTTTTTACTTTTTTTTTTTTTTTTTTTTTACCCAAAATCTTGTGTATACGGCATAAGCCAGAAAAGCTCTGCTGATTAACCGTACCTCAGCAGGCTTCCTGGCCATGTAAATGTCTGCAGGCAATGGAAAATACAAGGACGACCATGATTTGCATGCATAATCATCCGCACATGGCTCTGCGAATTTGATTTCCAAAAGAGGTGGCGCGGACGCGCTCGGAGCCGAGCAGGTCACACTTTCTCGCTCCTTCTCGCTCTCCCCGCAACCTTGAGTACCAAACACTTTTTTTACAACCGCCGAATGCCTCCGTCCAACTGTCTGGGGTGTGGGCGCTTCAAGCATGTGTCTCTATGCACGGCCAGCACTTGCATACGAGTCGGATAGCTCCGACGGAATCAAAATGGTGGAATTGTCCGCGCGGGAACTGGTGTTACATCGAAACATATTCGGCATTGGCGAGGGGATTGTGTTCTTCCCACCTCTTTGAGCTTGTTGGAGGCTTATTTGGTTAGGAATTTGTTTACACCACCTGTGTGTGTGTGTGTGTGTGTGTGTGTGTGTGTGTGTGTGTGTGTGTGTGTGTGAGTGTAGGAAACATAACTTATGATGAGTCATTCCTTTAAAAAATAAATAAAAATGGAGGATCCTTGTAAAATTTTATGGAATTTGAAAACCTACTCATGATTTATTAGTCAGTCAGATTTTCTTTCTTTCTTTTCTCTCACGCCGGATGATTTTACACTCACACGTTAGATGGAGCTGTGGCTCCTCTTTCAACTTCCTTTCCACACACTGCTTTACTTCCTGGCGAGCCAGCAGCCAGCAATAACACAACCTTTATTTCTCTAGCCTTGAATTTTTTTAATCGAGTCAGGGTGCGAACATTTCTGTTCAGCATGATTCAAATTAAATCTCCCCCCCTCCCCCATCACTGCCTTTCACCCCCACGTCAAAATCCCAAATCTGTTTTAAGCACATTTTCATTGACTGCCCATCATGACTGTGAAGTGTGTATTACATTATACACACCATGCAAGTGACCATTTGCAGAACACGAGTTTGTAGCCCTATGATTTATTTATTTGTTTATTTATTCATTTCCACCAGAGTCCATTGTAACGCACTAGCAACTTGGCAGCAATCACGATGTCATTGAAAATACATTTCGGAGATTTGTACACTCCATTTCCCTGGAACTGTGCTCAGTTTAAACAATAAAAGCTTGTGAACTAGCAAGCAAAAGAATTTGTTTTGCCGATAGAGTTGAATAGATTCAACTAATTTGATGTTGTGCTTACTAGCAGGCTTGCTAACTAGTTAAAATAATATAAAAATAATACAAAATAATATTACTTTAGTTGTGTTAGATTTCAAGTATAAAAAGAATGGGCTAATTATATAGCTTGTTTATTAGCAGGCTTGCTAACTAGTTAGCAAAACAAAGTAATGAAGTTGTGTTAGATATCAAGTATATAGAGAGTGGGCTAATTAAATAACTTGTTTATTAGCAGGCTTGCTAACTAGCTAGCAAATTAAAGTTGTGTTAGATTTCATGTATAAAAAAATGGGCTAATTAAATAACTTGTTTATTAGCTGGCTTGCTAACTAGCTAGCTGAATAAAGTAATAAAGTTGTGTTAGATTTCATGTATAAAAAGAATGGGCTAATTATGTAACTTGTTTATTAGCTGGCTTGCAAACTAGCTAGCAGAATAAAGTAATGAAGTTGTGCTGGATATCATCAGCGAATGAATTTGCGTGTTAACTATTTATATGCTTGCTAACTAGCTAGCATAGTAACGAGGTAGCAAAATAAATAGAGTCAGCTAATTAATAAACTTTTGTGCTGTCGTTGTAACTAGCTAGCACTTTAATCTGCTAACAAAATAATGAATTTGTGCTAGATATCATTAACTAGCTAGCTAGCAAAATAAATTAATGAAGTTGTATTAGTATGTACAGGGAGAGTTATTAATTAATTTCCTTGTAATCTAACTAGCTATCGTACTGATTAGCTAGCAAAATAAAGAAATGAAGTGGTAATAATTATTTCTAAGTGGTAATAATTAATTAGCTTGTTAACTAGCCTGCCGTACTAACCAGTAATGAATTTGCACTGATCATCATTCTATAATGAAGTAATTAACTTGTGCACTAGCTAGCTAATTTGATGTGATAACTAGCTGGCTTGCAAACTAGTCAGCACACTAACTAGCTAGCAGAAAGGGTAATTGTGTTTGATATGGCTAACTAGCCATGAAAAATAAAGTAATAGCATTATCATGTGTAGATGAAGTTGGCTAATTAAATAGCTTGTTAACTGGCTAGCTAAATTGATGTCTCAACTATCAATGAGCTTGTGAACCAACTAGCATACTAGCTAGCTAGCAAATAAAGTAATGAATTTGTATTAGATATCTTGTATATACCCAGAAATTGACCCTGTTGCTAATTATTTTCCTATAACAGCATGCCCCCAAGCATTTCATTCCTTATACAGTATATATTGCATGATATTCAGATCCATATGAGCACTTCTCAAACAGCTACAAACTGAATTCATCTCAGTTTTTCATTCATTATTCATCTTGAGTAACTCAGTAACTCAGTAAGTGCTTTATCCTGGTTAGGGTTGCTGTGGAAGGGGAAGGAAGATATACACACTGTGCATCACGGGGCATTACACACACACACACACACACACACACACACACACATTCATACCTATTTCATATTTCACATAAAGCATTCATGACTAAAACCTAATATTATCTTTTAATAAAAGATCAAATGAGTTCTTGAATGCTGTTCTTTATTCTGTTCTCTGTGTAAGCGTGATATGTCATGAATAATGATTAGGGTGCCATTTTTAACGTAGCCATACTGTATTTTGTTTTGTTAAGAACTCCTAGCATCGTCAAAGTCTATATCGGAAGTCAGAACACACGAAGGCAACACGCAGCACGGATAATCCACGATCAGAAACCGGTTGAGAATCAAAAACCAGGAAGTACAAGAGGTAAGGGATTTACGGCAACAAAAGCATGATAATAGACAAAATAATCACGAAGTAACACGAAACAGCCGAACACAGTCAGGTAACAAGAAAATATAGGGCGGGGGGGCATGTTCGAGAGACTGAACGGTTATTTGTTTTAATCTGGGAAAGTTTTTTAAGCTCTATTTGGTGATAGTTTCTCAGGGTGTTATCGTTAGTCAAATATTTGCACACCTCCTCAGCGATAAAACGCCGGCTCAGGATGTTTGCTTGACACATCATTGCATCATTGGATAGGATCATGAATTTATTTATATAGTGCTAGATGTTGCATGATATTGTGGCATGTTTGAATATAATATAATATAATATAATATAATATAATATAATATAATGTGTCTCAATGCTGAGGTTATTATAACTAATTACTCAGCTTGCTGTATGGGGCCCTTCTGATTGGCTTTATTTTCTAAAAAGTAAGAAAATTCCCTTCTGGCCTTCCAAGACGGAACAGAGATTAAACGACATGCCCTGGTTTAATTCGGAGAAATCCGCACGCGAGAGTTTTATCATTAAAGAGACAGGCAAGGCTTATTTCAGACGTCACCCTGAGAAACAAATAATGTCCAAATTACACTAGTTTGTCAACCTCTAACCTTGTATTTATTTGTTAAACGCTAAGTCAGAGCCCTCGGTAGGCCGACCCGCATCCCTGATGAAACTCTCCTTAAAAAAATAAATAAATAAACCAGTAAGTTCCCTGACATAAAGAAATATGCAATTTCTTGCGAGCTGACCTTAATTGCACGATTTGAATACCTCGACCCGGTGAGGAATATCAATAACCGTTCCCAACCATAAACAATCTCACCCTGTCAAAGCTTAACGGCTTCCCATCCCAATATTTTAGAAATAATGAAATTTTTGTTGGTAATGGATTCCATAAAGTAGTTTTACACATATCATTTGTCTACAGCATTAATATTTTACTCAAGCCTGCTTCACTCATGAAATATAGATTTCTTCTGTGCTTTAATGCCCCTTTTTTTTTATTTAGACAAAGTAATATCTGGGTGTGATGGATTTACCTACTAACGCTACGCTTGTTATTCCGGCCCTGATTCCGTACTGAGCCAACAACAGATCTTATGTATTCCACACGCTTTTATGTGCATACATAATTGATATTTGCCGAGAGTCTGTTCTGTGAGGAGGGATTGAGTTGTGCTTCGGGATGTGATGGAAGCCTGATGAGAGTTCTAATTATCCAGAAAGTTCTGTAGTAACTAGGAGTAAACCAGCGATTAAGATTACCTGTACCAAGGTTCTGCGGTTATGACTAGAAAGTTGTCAGTTCAAATGGCTGGGCACTTGCGCAAGACCCTTAACCCTCAACAGGTCTGTTATGATCTAATGAGCATAATAAATAAATGTGAAAGTGGACAGTTAATGAGCAACTTTTAAAAAAAAAAATACACACGATCAGCCATAACATTAAAACCACCAACAGGTGAAGTGAATAACATTGATTCTCTCGTTACAATGGCACCTGTCAAGGGGTGGGATATACAGTATTAGGCAGCAAGTGAACAGTCAGTTCTCGAAGTTGATGTGTTGGAAGCAGGAAAAAATGGGCAAGCATAAGGATCTGAGCGACTTTGACAAGGGTCAAATTGTGATGGCTAGCCGACTGGGTCGGAGTATCTCCAAAACGGCAGGTCTTGTAGGATGTTCCTGGTATGCAGTGGTTAGTACCTACCAAATGTGGTCCAAGGAAGGACAGGGTCATGGGTCTGGTGACAGGGTCATGGCCGCACACCCTTTTTTTTTTTAAATAAGCCTTGTGAGAAAGGTTCACAGGACATCTGGTTGAGTCTAGAGGTATGTGTCAGGACTGGGAGCCCATGGGACGCAACAACAAATTTGTATGAGCTGGAGGTTTTTATTTACATGGTCAGATATGAAGCTACAGTGGGGGGAAAAAGTATTTGATCCCCTGCTGATTTTGTACATTTGCCCACTGACAAAGAAATGATCAGTCTATAATTTTAATGGTAGGTGTATTTTAACAGTGAGACACAGAATAACAACAAAAAAATCCAGAAAAACGCATTCCAAAAAAGTTATAAATTGATTTGCATTTTAATGAGGGAAATAAGTATTTGACCCCTTCGACTTAGTACTTGGTGGCAAAACCCTTGTTGGCAATCACAGAGGTCAGACGTTTCTTGTAGTTGGCCACCAGGTTTGCACACATCTCACGAGGGATTTTGTCCCACTCCTCTTTGCAGCTCCTCTCCAAGTCATTAAGGTCTCGAGGCTGACGTTTGGCAATTCGAGCCTTCAGCTCCCTCCACAGATTTTCTATGGGATTAAGGTCTGGAGACTGGCTAGGCCACTCCAGGACCTTAATGTGCTTCTTCTTGAGCCACTCCTTTATTGCCTTGGCTGTGTGTTTTGGGTCATTGTCATGCTGGAATACCCATCCACTACCCATTTTCAATGCCCTGGCTGAGGGAAGGAGGTTCTCACCCAAGATTTGACGGTACATGGCCCTGTCCATCGTCCCTTTGATGCGGTGCAGTTGTCCTGTCCCCTTAGCAGAAAAACACCCCCAAAGCATAATGTTTCCACCTTCATGTTTGACGATGGGGATGGTGTTCTTAGGGTCATAGACAGCATTCCTCCGCCACACGACGAGTTGAGTTGATGCCAAAGAGCTCGATTTTGGTCTCATCTGAACACAACGCTTTCACCCAGTTCTCCTCTGAATCATTCACGCAAACTTCAGACGGGCCTGTACATGTGCTTTCTTGAGCAGGGGGACCTTGCGGGCACTGCAGGATTTCAGTCCTTCATGGTATAGTGTGTTACCAATTGTTTTCTTGGTGACTATGGTCCCAGCTGCCTTGAGATCATTAACAAGATCCTCCCGTGTAGTTCTGGGCTTATTCCTCACCATTTTCACGATCATTGAAACTTCACGAGGTGAGATCTTGCATGGAGCCCCAGACCAAGGGAGGCTGACAGTTATTTTGTGTTTCTTCCATTTGCGAATAATCGCACCAACTGTTGTCACCTTCTCACCAAGCTGCTTGACGATGGTCTTGTAGCCCATTCCAGCCTTGTGTAGGTCTACAATCTTGTCCCTGACATCCTTGGACAGCTCTTTGGTCTTGGCCATGGTGGAGAGTTTGGAATCTGATTGATTGATTGCTTCTGTGGACAGGTGTCTTTTATACAGGTAACAAGCTGAGACTTTGAGCACTCTCTTAAAGGGAATGCTCCTAATCTCAGATTATTACCTGTATAAAAGACACCTGCGAGCCAGAAATCTTGCTGATTGATAGGGGTTCAAATACTTATTTCCCTCATTAAAATGCAAATCAATTTATAACTTTTTTGAAATGCGTTTTTCTGGATTTTTTTGTTGTTATTCTGTCTCTCACTGTTAAAATACACCTACCATTAAAATTATAGACTGATCATTTCTTTGTCAGTGGGCAAACGTACAAAATCAGCAGGGGGTCAAATACTTTTTTCCCTCACTGTAGAGGGACAAACATAGACCGCATTCATTAATATCTATGTGCGGCAACATGTAATGCATTTACAGCATTCATTCATTCATCCTCAGTAACTGCCTGGTGAGGGTGATGGAGGGAGGGGGTTAAATTAGGTTACTTATTTGTTTATATTATGCAGACTAAAACTAAAAGACTTCCTAGTGTAGTCTTGTGCAGTTGACTGTAGAATTGGCATCATTTAGTACATTTTGCTGCTTTATTACCTTCTGCCTCACTGTTTTATCCACCACCCCGACTAGGTGACTAATCCCCACAGCGTAATAGTTGACTAATAGAGTTGTACCTTGGCTAAAATCTCTAGTTGAAACCAAGTATGAACTGGAGAGATGTAGCTGAGGTTGAGGAACTGTCAGAGCCAGAATTCACACATCATGCTGACACTGCTGGCATTTCTACCTCTGTTGTACCCCCTGAATACAGAGACAGAATCGGACTAAACAGATCCAGATCCAGACAATGGCATTGCGCTACACCACTACTTTGTTTGCATAGATGCAGTTGCGTGGGTACTGAATCACTATCTGCGTGATGTATAGTATATAATTGGACAAGTGTAACACAATGCACATGTAGCTTTTCACGTTGAAAGTCTTTATCGATCCACAAATTACATTGCCTTCTGTCATGAAAGGAGAAGACAATATTGTTATTTCTCATTCTTTCTCGTTTTCATTCCTTTACAGTTCCTGAAATCAATAAATCTTGAAACAGATTATGTTCATCGATAATTTCAGTCAGAGCTGAAATGTTTTTTTAATTTTTTTTTTTATGAATGTTATATTTTTTGAACACAGAATAATGAAACTGTCCCCACCCAAACTGTAGACTTTATGCCAATAAATATAAAAGAAATAAAACACTTCGGGGCATGCTGTTATTGAAAATAATCAACAATGGTGTGGTGCGATGCTTCCCGTCATGAAGCAGGGTTGCTCTCACCATACAGAAGTTAATTAATTTTCCAATAACAGAATGTCCGGAAGCGTTGCTGACACTGGAGACTCCTTCCATAAATAGCGAAAGTTTCACCATATTAATGGATATTATTATTTTTTTAAATTTTCTGTTTATTTCTGTTTATTATTAGTCTTAGATTATGTGAATACAAGTCCCTATACGTTAGTTTGCAGAATATATTTTGCAAATAGAACGTAAAAGCTCCATCAAACTCTTTCAGTCATTGATTGAGAAACGCTTTTATTATACAATGATTTATCACATAGGTTGTATATACAATTTACAAATTAAAGCTAAGATTGTAATCATGTAGATAGAAATAGAAACTTGAAAACTCTTGGCAAAGGGAGAAGTTTTAGTCAATAAATAATTCATGGCTCGCATTAGTACTTGAATATGAATATGTGCCAATGTAAAAAAAACAAAAACAATGCTAATATGCATATTAGGTGTGGAATAATGTAATAGTGCAATAGTATAGACAGAAAGGAAATGTGAAATAGTTTAGACCTTAATATTTCTGCATTGCTTTCATAAAAAGATACAAATCTTCTCATAGCACGAAAGAAATTTCCTGGGTCACAGATTAATACTTGTACTTCTGTAAACAGATATTCTAAAAAAAAAAAAAAAAAACCTGCGATACTGATATGTACTGTACGAATCATCGTGAACTCTCCGATTTTGCATAATGACAGGAGTTCCTGGGACAACAAGGGGCGGAGCTTAAGAGAAATTTGATCAGGAAATTGCAAATGTAATCATATGACGTGGCTACAGTACTTTATCTGTGATTAGCTAGCTTGCGTGTGACTCTGCTCTAAGTAAATAATAAACCATTCTGGGTGTGCTGTTATAGGTAAATAATCAACGACGGGGTGGCACGTGTTACTGTCGAGTTGAGTTACTGTTACCACCTCGAAGTTGATTATGAAGCTACGGCATCATGTCCCGAATTGTATAGTTACATTTAATGTTGCGAAACTAGTTATCACGTACGTTATAGCAGCTATAAACAATTGTTCTCTCACCTTTTTTTTCTCTCTCTCTTAAAGTTACCACCACACACACACACACACACACACACACACACACACACACACACACACACAGACAAGACTTTTCCATAACAAAGCTGTTACAAAGCTCTGGTACTGGAGACTCCTTCCTTTAACAAAAATGTAAAATAAACGTCTCCTTACAGAAAACCTTGCGATATCGATCAACGTTTTTCTTTTGTTAACATTTTAAATCCATTTATTATTAGCTTTAGACTATGTAGATCATCTGTGATACAACAAGCGCAAACTTGGATAGCTACCTAATATAAGCTACTAGACAGACAATGTTGATGTTGTCTAAGTTCAATATTTACCTTGCTAACGTTAACACAGTCCCGTAGGTAGCTGCCTGCCCACTATCTAGCTATATTTTATATCTAAAACCAGTATTTTATGCTAAGCGAATACATGAAGCCAGTGAAATGAATCAAATCTGCGATTGGCTGAAATCTAAGCTCAACTCTTTTTGCTGGCCCTGGGGAAAATACTGTCCAACGCGCATCTCGCAAGGCACTGAGTGTGAAAGGTGCACAGCTGACGATTGTAGAAACGATTATACTAATTGCCGTTGAGGAGCTACAACCAGGCGGCCGCGTTATCCTCGCGGTCACTGAAGACAAAAGATCGAGACCTTCTCCTGGTCATGACAGGAGGCGCTTTCCTCTTGGTCAGGCTCAGATAGATGTCTGAGGTGAGGAAGCGTGGGTAGCAGTCCTTCTTCATCAAGGCGTAGATTTTGCTCTGCGCCGAATCGAAACACGACTGCGTCGGTTGTACGATGTTCTTCTGAATGTCCTGCTTGGTCGAGTGGTCGATGTTAATCTGTAACACATAATACAATATATCTTAGAGCGCTGTTTTCCCGGCCAGCTATTCTTTGAAAAATGAATCCAGGCAGTCCCAGTGTTCTGGATGCGACTAGCATGGTAATAACTTAACACCAGAAAGACATGTGCATATCATGTCATGTGACGTTATGAAGAAAAATGATACAAGAGTAAGATGTTAATGTAGGGGGAAAATAAAAAAGTTACAATAACCTGGTTGCGTAAGTCTGCGCACCCTTTAATAACTGGAGAGGTGGCTGTGTTCAGAATGAACCACATAATCACATTCAATCTCATGTTCAAAAGTAATTATCATACAGCTGTCATCAATGAAATGATTCTGATTAACCCCAAATAAAGACCAGCTGTTTCTGTAGGATTTTCTTCACATCTTGGTTTCATCTGACTGCTGAAGACGTGGTCCTCAAAGAGCGAACAGAGCATGTACGGTATCTCACTTGTTCAAAGTCATCGATCAGGAGAGGGGTATAAAAGGATTTCCAAAATATTAGATGTACCATGGAACACCGTAAAGGCCATCATAAACAAATAGAAAAAATGGAGCACCACAGTGACATCACCAAGAACAAGATGTCCCTCCAAAATTTACAAAAGGACAAGACAAAAACTTACCAGGGAGGCTGCCAAGAGACCGACAGCAACATTAAAGGAGCTACAGTTATATCTGACAAGTACTGATTACTCTCTGTATGTGACAACAATCTCGTATTCTTCACATGCCTGGGCTAGGGGGGTAGGGTGGCTAGATGGGTGGCTTTCTCACAAAAAAAAAAACTTCCAAGCTCAATAGTCTCTGATTGTTTTTCACTACATTCTGTATACATTGATTGTAATTTCACGTTGAGGGACAACAAAAAGTTCCGACATGATTTATCTTTGTTTCATTTTGGGTATTTTTTCACATCACAAAAGCCTGCCATTTTAACAAGTGTGTGTAGACTTTTTATATCCATTGTATATAGCAATTAGTCAGCCTTAGATCTTGCAGTGGCAGAGATTTCTGAACAATCAATAGAGATAATCATGCCAACTAGCAAACCCCAGTATGTCGATGTGGACCATTTCCTTTTCTTATCAAACTAACCATGCCAGATTCAGTGCTGGCTGTATTGTATTGCATGCAGAACCTTTTTCATGCTTTGTTGGTGACGATTGAGATGTTTCGGAAAGGTAGACTTTCTTGTTCAGGCAAATTTTCTCACTTTTGCTAGGTGCTGCACAGTGACTCAAAGTGTTTTCTGAACTTCGTCTACTTCCTTATGTGACAACATAGTCCATAACCTCAGTGTGCACATTAAACACGCATTTCCTTTGCTTTTATACCTCAATGGTAAGATGGTAATTTGTTTTAAAAATTTAATAGTTAGCCTCTGCTGTATTTGAACCCTACTTTAAAAAAAAAAAAAAAAACTGTTTGAGATCTACCAAAGAAAAAAAAAAAGGAAATGCTATATTTATGGTAGTCTGAGAACAGGTTTTGGACCAAATTTGGCTTTCCTGCTATGCATGTCAGCACAGTTTTACAAATGTTCTGGGAAGCCTAATGAATTCAGTTTGTGATTAGATACCGGCTGACAAAACATCCACCGTCACGATTGCCAAAACAGAGAAGAGCGCTTTCACGCGCTGTATGGCCAACAGCGGAGAACATTTTATAATAGCATTAATAACAAGAGATTTAGTCAACTGAATGAATCAGCGATTATTTCCCCATCAACGTTTGGGCGATTTGAAAAGGGAAAAAAAAACCTAATTCTGTTTGTGATACATGCAAACGAGAAAGACATTTCAGTTCAGGAAAATCTGTAGCGTTCAGAACTATATAAAGTTTGAAAATTTGACCGTGCGAATATACCGTAACAGTCTCTTGTTTTATCAGTCATTTCTCCAGTCTTGCCTATACTGTGAAAGCTTCGCATCATTGGCGTTACTGTGTGTTAAGTTCGTTTTGACTCAGTAACTTCTGCTTACTTGTATTTCAATGTGTTTTTTTTTCTTTTTCTCAGGCTGAAAGAGCGTGGGTGGCTGAGTAAGGGGGGGGTGGGTGGGTTTGCAGGCCCAGCTGTGAAATGCTAGCAGGAAAACCACACGGTCACATCTCCACTTCGGTCTTGTGGCCACACGACTCGGGCCTTTTTTCAGACACTTCGTGCTATAGACACAAAGGCTTTCCATTTCAGCCTCACAGAAGCCAAAGCTCAGACAAAAAAAAACAAGCGAAACTAAGCCACTGGGCACACATTGACGCTGGTTCTCACTCATAGGGGCTTTTTCTTTGGAACGTTTATAACAACAGCTACTAGACCAGATATAGATACATAAGACACTCTCACAGAGGGTTCAAATATAATCTGGTAAATCAATTCGCTCAACTGTATTTTATCTACGCTAAAACTAGGATAGTTATTTCAAATCTATCTTTCATTGTTATATATTTTTTAGATTTTAAGAAATTTGATTTCACCTGTGGTACGGGAATTATGAATTGTAGATGGGATCATCTGGTGACTCAAATGAATCAATACTGACTTAGTTTCATGCACATAAAGTTTCCAAAGAATCAAATCACTAAAGTAAAGAATCAATTTATATAATTTCTTACTGTATTTACTAAGCCATTCCAAGTGTTTTACAACTTTCAAAAAAAAAAAAAAGTTTTAATCAAATGTAATGTTCAGTAATGCTCAGGACAGAAGACTTTGCACTTTGCTCCTGAAATGTGTTTTATTGCTTTTATACCACAACAATTCGACTACAGTTACAATTTTGACACTTTATTAAAGTACAACATGTCATACTTTTTATACGTTTATAGTTACGTTGTTATGGGATGCCCAATGAAACAAGTATCACTTACATTCTAGCAGCTATAAACAACCGTTCCTTCAACAGTCTCTCTTTTCTCTCCCTTAAAGTTGGTAAGAAACTGGGAAATTGAACAACTAAGCATTGGATTTTGTTCTGTTATTATATCCTCTGACAAAAGTCAGTCAATTTTGGTGACACTTCCTGGGGTCTAATTTTGTAGACCAATATCCACCCAAAATAAGTCTATGGAAACCCCACTTGAGAAAAGAGAAAAATGTAAACCAGTGGTCACCAACCCCTCTTCCTTGAGATCTACCTTCCTGCAGGTTTCATCTCCCAGCCAAAATCTAACACACCTGTTTTAGCTGATTAAGAACCTCTTAAGGCAATGTTTAGATGGTCAGGTGGGCATGATTATGGTTGGAGCTCCTGGAACAGGGTTGGTGACCACTTGTGTAAAGTGTTATACACCAGTCTGTGCTAATAAAGTTCTGAATAAGGGTGTTTTGCTAGCATACCTCTTTGGGCGCCTCGGCATCAATAAATACGGCATACATTTGCTTGGCCTTGGATTGCAGATTGGCAGAAGATGCTGTGCTCTTGTAATCCTCACACGCTAACCAGAACTCGATATTCTCCTCGCTGAACTCGGAGCGCAGGAATTGCGTGAAGGTCTCCACTCCATCTAAACCAGGAAAGGAGCATGTTATTAACATTCGATCGTTTGCGTTTTACCTGAACTCAGTCCGAGATGGATCTGAGACGATATTGGGAATTGAACTTGGTCATTACGACAGATCCTTCAGTGGTGTGAGTCTACAACAAGCAATGTTTTTGTATGCTTGAGTCACCCCACAATGCAGAAGTGATCCTTCTTGGTTTTGGGTGCTGGAGAGTTTATCAAGAAAGTTCTTCCTCATGACTGGACTACTTCAGTAAATGTTAGACTTGTTTGTTGAGTGTAAAAAAACAAGAATCTGTATCGAGCAATCCTGGGGCTGGTTTGAAATGACATGCTACCAGAAACATCTCTTGTTATATTAATAATAGGTGACCCATCAGTTCCCAAAAGGATCTTTGCACACCACCATTATCTAGTGCTTCTTCATTGTTTAGCATTAACATTGACATTATCTCACCTGGATGTGCCAGCAGATCTTCAAAGGAATCACTCCATCTCAAAGCGACCTCAGGTGTAATGCTGCAAGTCACAGATAAGGCAGCGTTTCTTATTTAATAAAGAAGTCCATGGTGCCAAATGTCAGCGTCTATATATTGTTTTTGAAAAGGACTTACTGAATGGTTTTACTTGGCGCCTTTTTCTCTGGGCTCACATTTTCATGCGATCCAGACCTGGTCATCAGAAGACTGAGTCTATACTTTTTGTCCTTGTCCTTATCTTTGTCCTTGTCCTTACTTCTGCATGAAAAGGAAAAGTTATTAGTTCCACAAAGAAACCAGAATTTCTCAAAGTGGGGTCCAGGGACCCCCAGCAGAGGCAGACTATTTAATCCGGGGGAGAGGCAGTCATTCTTTGGATGGGCCAGTTACATTAGACCTGTTTGTTCTCCAAATATCAAGCCATTGTACCTGTTGCCTTGCGTGTATTAAGAGGCAGACAATGACAATGTCATGCCACTACCATGATGTGTTTACAGATATTGAGGATCGGTTTGTACATTAAAAAAAAATATTCATACAGTGATGAATTAATGTGAGCATAAGCATAGCAAACCACTGGCATGTTTTCTTTACAGGTGAGGATATTGAATATTTTATTAATTCAACACAATCAAAACAGTGAATTAAAAACTTGATAAAATACACACACACATTACAACTTCATAACCTTAATTTAGTATCTTGTGGCTTCATTAAGTAGCTGTCAGCACATGAAACTAAAATAAATAAATAAATAAACAAAACACAAAAGTATTGGGATGTGCTGGATCAAGTGCTATTTTATAATCTACTGAGTAAGCCAGCTAATATTATACATATCACACAAATGTGGTATTTTGAATAACTGTGTTGCACAACTAAAGTAGTACGCTGGGATAGACAGGGTAGTTTTTAAACAATTCTTTGTGTTCACACACTAAAATAATGAGCCTAATATATGAACAGTGTGATAATTAATTACATTTGCATTTCGTTGACGTTGTACGACACCGAACCTCTATCCAAACAAATCTTTGTTTCTAAGAGTGCAGAAATCTTACGTGAGATAAGGTTTAATCAGACTGAGTTTGGATGAGTCATCTGTGATGCGTGCCATGCTGATTTACAGACGCACGATATAAGAAGTGCAATAAGGGGAAGTACTGATAGACTTTGGCTATGAACCATTTCTGTATTTCTTTAAAACGACTTTCAGAAGACCAAGTTGCAATTAAGAAATAATGTCGAACGGTCTCATGAAAGAAGTCTTTCTTTGTATCCTAAGCAAGAATCCTGAACCACTTGACATGAAGCTCTTGTACTTTGGTAGCGATGGTTTTGTAACAGATCTGTTTACAAACCGTTAGGATTATCCCTGATATCACAGATCCACTACAGTCAAGCAAAAAGCTGTAGCACTGGATAACAAGAGGGTGTCCAAGTACACATCTCAATCATTTTGTGTTTACAGATCATTGCGGTTATACATCGAATAATCTGCAGGATATCTGGATTCAAGCTAAAGAGCTCTGATAAAAGAGATAAGCAATGCAAACACGGCCAATACACCAATCTGTCACCATCCAGCAGCCTTATATACAGACTGCACAGTCCATACCGGCAACTGTTTCTTGAAAGATTTCAAGAAAATAAAAATAAAAACATACCTTGAGTGGCTGTCTTTCATTCTGGTAGCACGCCACACGGTCTCGCCGAGCATTTTGAAATACACTTCCTCCTTGGGGGCAGAGAAGTCGAATTGAGGAAACAGAAAGACAAAGGTCTCCATGCTTTTCCCCTGTCTCACTCTCCGTGTCTGTCTGTCTCACTCATGAAGCTAGACAGCAGGACATCAATCTTATTTAACCACAAATCCTCAAAGCACCAACTGGTATCTGGCAGGTCATTTCCCATACCTGTCGTTAACACTTCCTGCTCAATGGGAAGTACCCCCGATGTTACGGTAACACGGTTCAGAAAGAATTTCCCATCTGAAGTGGAGTAAAGTGTCAGCGAAGGCACTTTTGAAAGAAATGGTGTCAAGAGATGATTGATGGAAGGAAGTGTAACCCAGTGATGGTGAACGGTGTAGATAGCATGGTACAAAAAAAAGTAATTGCATTTAATAATAAATAATAAATAAATAAATAAAAAAGACAGATCTAAAAAAATCTCAAATCTGGTCCAAATCTTGTCCGTCGTCCAAATTTTGCCTCTTTAGTTTATCTAACGAGCAGTGGAAAGATTTGTCATGTTAATGGACACTTACGTCAAGTCACGGCAAGTTTTTAATTGGTATGAAATTAGTTCTTCATGCTACACCAGTGACCAATGGATAACACTTGGCTTTGATGACCCCTGCACCGTATGACTGACATGACGGTGTCATAAACGTCATGACAGTTTGTCCAGTCGTAGAACAAGGTCATGTTACCATAACTGGTAATTGTCATGATATCTGTTCAGTGTCATGGCGTGCACTTTTCTATGTAGTAACTTCCCTACTGTGGGACAAAAACCTTTTCGGGTTCCACATTTGACCTTTGTTTTTTGTTTTTTTTGTTTGTTTAGTGTATTTAGCAGTTTTATGACACCTTATGCCGTGACAAATGTCATGAAAGGTCTGTTTGATGCTGCAACAAATATGGAAGTAGCACGTAATGTTATTTTTTTATAACTGTTCCTGAGCAATGACAGGTCAGTAAGGTATTTCCATAACCACTACGTAGTTCAATGAGAAATTACACTTATTAATTATATGTAAGGAATAAAACACTTGGGGGTGTGCTGTTATAGGGAATTAATTAACATTTTTTAAAAAGTTGTAACATTTATAATTTAACATTTATAGTGTGTTTAATGTCATGGGACATCCAAAAAACAAGTGAGTTCCTGTTATCGCTTACGTTATAGCAGCTATAAATGTTCGTCCCCTCACCAGCCTCTCTTTTTTGTCTTTTGAAGCTAAAGAGATCTACATGAAACTTGCCCGAAAAAAATTGGAAAAGTGAGACACATTTTTTTTCTTCTTCACATTTTCCCCCTCAGCTTTCGCGTGACCGTGGTGCGCACGCATTTCTGACGTACGGACATTATCCACTATCTTATCCGAATCTTTGCGATATATCTTAAAATAGAAACGGTTCCGTACATCAGATACACTTTGGCTTTGTTTTGCGTAAAAGTATTGGATTTAATTTGCTATAAAACGAGATCTTAAAAACGTCGAATGTAAGGACAATGTCCTTACTCTTTCCTGTGTCCGAGAAAAACTCACAAAGTCCAGATACATAAAAAAAAAATTGTATTTATAATGGCGTTATGGAGTTCACTACTTTACACCTCTGATTAAATGTAACATGTAGCAGAAATTATTTTATTTATAAAAACAGTAATGAATTCATCTCATCAATCAAATTGAACAAACACATTTATATTTATCAGTTTGCATTAGGGGATAAACCTGAAATCAGGCTTTCTGTACCTTTCTGGATTTCTGAGCAGAACTGTCGAAAGCCACATTCATATCAAAACCCCTGCAGAGTCCAAAGAACATTTCCTTAAGCGTTTTTTTTTTTTTTTATTCAATTTAGTTACAGGTCGCCTGCGAACACTGAGGCTGCTTTTAGAATGCATTCACTGACAAGCTTGGATCAGTGCATAATGCACAGGCCCTGGAGCAGCTTCACCTCCCTACTGAGCCGCTGAATCATTCCGGTGGAAGTCACCCCGGCCTCGTCCTCGGTCCTTATGAGTAAAAATAACCATTTTAGTACTTTCTCAGCTACATATCAGATTATGTGTGCCTGTTTTTTTTGTTGTTGTTTTTTTTTAAACTGACACAGAAAAGTCACGTGTTGATGACTCACATGTGAAATTTACAGTTTGCTCTTATTAAAAATGACAGTGAATTGACTTCATTTTTAGACTTCACGTGTTATGCTTCATGTGTGTTTACTTGAATTCATATTACTTACATAACAGTACGTGAAAAATTTACGATGTAAAATGTGTTATTTTTCTGTAAGGGAAATAAAAGAAATATTAAATATATATAAAACATTTGCATAATCTGTACTACTACTACTACTACTAATAATAATAATAATAATAATTTGTATTTAAATCCTATCTGAATAAATAAAGATGTTTGTGCTTGAAATATATTTACATTTATTCATTTAGCAGACGCTTTTATCCAAAGCGACTTAAAAAATACAAGAAATACAAGCAAAGCGATATATCAAGTTGAGAACAATGCAAGTAGTGCTACCATACAAGATTTTTAATTGAGTTCAAGAGAAGCAAAGTGCGCAGAGTAGAGGTGCAAGTGTTTTTTGTTTGTTTTTTTAGTTAGGGTTAGTTAAGTGTTCACGGAAGAGGTGGGTCTTTTTTGAAGATAGTGACAGATTCTGCTGTCCGGATTGAGGATGGAAGTTCATTCCACCACTGAGGGACAGTCACTTTGAAGGTTCTGGAAAGGGACCTTATGCCTTGCTGAGTTGGCACTACTAGGCGTCGGTCATTAACCGATCGCAGGTTGCGTGAGGGAACATAAACCTCAAGGAGAGTGTTGAGGTAGGGAGGTGCTGTTCCAGCCAAGGTCTTGTACATGAGCATCAAGGCCTTGAATTTGATGTGGGCAGCTACAGGAAGCCAGTGGAGGGAGATGAAGAGGAGTGTGACATGGGTTCCTTTGCCTGGTAGAAAACAGTGTGGTGCTGCATTCTGAATCATCTGAAGGGGTTTGATGGAGTTGGCTGGGAGGCCCGGGAGTAGTGCGTTAGCATTAAGGATTTCAACTAGCCCCAATATACATATAAAAAGCAATGACAATAAAAACACTGAGATATAAAGCTATAGATTTATACATAACAATGTGTGGGCTTTGCATAAAGGAAATGAAAAAATATTTGTACTCATTAGATTTAAATAGAATTTCATAAACCTAATACATGAGTGTCCCAGATTCTATTTTGTTCCTTTCGATATGATAAAGCAAATGTGTTATGGTTTCAGCATTAGCAATGTCAGATTTGCACCTATATTGTCTTGTTCTCTGTACAAATTTAGCATTAAAGAGAGTATCTCGACGTGTAAACATTAAGGGATATTCTATATAGCTTTAAAAATGTTGTCGTTTTGGTGTATCTATCATTATGGATGTGATGTGTCTGAAACAGTCCTTCACAGACTATAGAAATCACATGGTTGCATTATTTATTGTACATAACCACTCAAACAGGAAGTAGGAACAAAGTAAGACGTAAGACATAGCACAAGAATTGTCCAATTGTCCCATTTCACTGTATTTAACATTTTAAAACTCTGCTGTTTTATATTATTATTATTATTGTCATGAATAAATGGTGTTTAGTTCGAGGAGACTTGGAGAGGGAATTCGACTGCGACACTTCTGAGCTTTCATTTGTCAAAGCCCAAGGTCAAACAAATTGAAGAGCGCTACAAGTCCTGAATCGTCTTTCATGTCTGTCGCCTTGTGTAGTCACATTACAATCACGGACAAATCTGATTGACGGTTAAAAAAGGTCAACAGGGAACAGGTGCGTCCTCGAGCGGAGACGAGAGCGGCATCCTAATCAAAATATCACACTCGCGGTGACCCAGTGGACTAATGTAATCATAACGACATTTGGCATGTTTGTTTACAGAGACTTAGATTTGTAATGTCTACGAAAAGTGCACTAAGAGGGCCTCATTTTATCAACGAACACATTTATTTGTAAATCTTTCGTAGGAGAGAGAGCCGCCGTGACCCAAAACGATTAAACGAAGCAGTTTCCCTGTGTGATCTTTATTTCTTGGTTTTCACGTCAAACCAGTTCCATTGATCCACACCTAATTCTGTAATTTGACTCCAGATCTGAGCTTTTTCAGGTGCTGTCATTCTGCTAAATAAATAATTGTTGTAAAAGTGACTCAAAATAACTTCCACTTCTGCGAAATTCCTTTACTTTCACCATTTTGTCCTCATTTTGTGCTTTCAGCTCTCTCTGAGCTTTACCTTTTATGGAGTTTTGTGGGCATCGCTAAATGCAAATTACAGTGGTGTGCTCGTGCTTTGCGTTTTGCTTGTGATTGGTATTCATCAACAATACGCTTGTGAGTACGAAGAAAATCAGCGCAGATTTACATACGAAACGTATGTAAATATGGCGTACATTTTTTAAAATTCGTTTTGGCCTGCGAAAACATTTACGGAAACATGTTCTCAAACATCCACGAAACAAGTTATCACATATATTATAGTAGCTATAAACAGTCATTCCCTCACCAGCCTCAAACTTAATAAGACAGGAAAATGCATCTTGCTATGCTCCGATAAATCAGAATCTCAGAAGCTCTGGAAAACTTACTGACTGTTCCAAAGTACTGACACTGGAGACTCCTTCCATAAATTCCTTGCAGAAAGTCACCATATCAATTAGTATGTTTTTATTTGTTAAATGACAATATTACAGTATGTTTTATTCTGTGTATTATTAGCCTTAGATTACGTCGAGGAGTTGTTACTATGGAAATAATAATATATAAATATAGAAAAAATAATTAGTACAAGCGCATTAATATAAACATTGCAGCTGGAACTAGTGTCTGAGCTACTGTTGTAGAAAATTAATCAACACCTGACCAATCAGAAACAACCATTCAACACCACTGTATAGTGCTATAGTGTGAACTCAAATTGTGTCCAGATAATATAATTAAATCGTATATATAAATATCTTATGCAGCGTAAAAGCTAGTGCAACACACTCTCAGAGCATCAGCTACTTAAAAATAGCAGTGACATAGACTTGATTGGTTTAAATGAATTAAAGTGTGCATTAAAGACAGAAAGGGTAACAACATCAACACTTACTGTAGTTGTGTTCCATGTGTACGTGTGAATTTAAACTGGCACTTCCTCATATGGTGGGTGATATATAGTATCATATGTGTGATGCCAACGCGGTAATGTTGTTGCAATCAATGTTTACAGACTTATGATGCTGTAAATACAATAGCAATAGCACTAATGCTATTTCAGTGATAACACCTCAGCCTGCCAGCACTGATACTAAAACAGATCTGTTCATGTTTTCCCAGTTGTATTAACAGTGTAAACAAGTTGAAAGCAAAAGACTCGGCCAGAGCAAGAGGAACTTTCTTGGGGTCATAAGTAATCCTGTTACACAAGCTGTCAAGGGAGAAGACTCAACCTGTACTAGTGTACCTGTGTTTGTCCAATTAAATGCTCTCTAGAATGTATATGATTCATTGGTGCATTTTTGGATGTTAGTCTTTCCGAACACTATTGTCCTTTCCAACTATCGCTTGTTTGAGGAAAAAATAGTTTATTCATTTGGAAGAGGCTGGAATTTGTGCAGGTTGGTAGTTGGAGGAACGTTTTAGTAACCTGGGGCTGTTCAGGACTTGAAATGTTGTACTTCAGACTATCTAGTATGTAAATTGTATCCCAGTGACAACCCTGTTACTCGTTAAACTCTTTAAACTCTCCTTTTTTTAAACTAATTTGTTAAGTTACAGTGACATTTGTTTATATTCAGTGGGGGAATGGCATATTTACAACGGTACTGGCTGTAAATCAGTCAACACACCGTCACTCTGACTTCCTGTTTCAAAAGGAAATACATCAACACCACTGCTCTCAAACCATTTCATGCGGGCTTTAAGTATTTTACTCTCTCAAAAACATTATAATTACCTTAGGACAACTTTCTATAATTGCGACAGTGGTTTAGTGTAAGTGTGGTGAATGTGGCGGATAATAAAGTGTTGCGCCATCATTTGTTCGTCTGTTATCAGGTTCTGTCCCAAATCCATTTCATGAATTCGATTTCAAGGTGGTATTGAGAGTCACCCCCGGTACACCAACCAGTTGTTTGGCTTCTACATAGTCATGTGGCAAAGAAAAAAAATGTGTAGCATTCTTATCTTAGCTCTTTGACTTCCTTGACAATTCTGGTACGGATCGCTGAAAGATGCAGGAGCTTCATCCATGTCCGCTGAGACGTCTGCTACCTTTCACGCTCCCAGCTTAAATATATCATGATGCACCATGATAAGAAAGGCTCCGATGTGTAATGAATATGAAAAGATAAATAAAAGTGGGGAAAGGAAGTTTAAAAATAGAGTCCTGGCTCTATAAAATCCAGGGGTCTAATGTAATTTCCTTCTGCTGGTTATTAGCTAATGAGGTGAAATTTTACACAGCATGGAGTCCACAGGATTGGATTGTTGTCTTATAGCATTATGTCAGTTTCTTTGCCTCAAAACCCAGTTCCCCATTTGAAACAGCTTTCACAAATGTATGTTGTAGCACTTGTTCAGTGCTTTTCATTATTAGGTTGTTGCATGGCAATCGTCTAACCAGACCCCGAGACCCTAAAATTGTGCAGAAGCTGTCCTCCAGGGACCTTGTTCATTACTCACAAACATCAAAGTGTCAGTTTGCCGGGGATCCATTTGTTAAAGCTGTCAACTGTGTTCTTATAAATGAGGCCCGAGCCAAAGAAAGGGGAAATGTGGCAGGCAGAAATTGAAACTGAAATGTGTTGTCGCAAAGTACTTCCTGTCTTGCAAGCTCGTTAAAGAAAATCCACAGATCAATCTCACGTCGTCTAATGCCTCCTGATGGTCAGACGTTTATGTTGTTTATTAAAATACTTTCTTGGTCTTTGGATTGGACTGCTCTTTGGTTTAGCATTAGGCCCTGTACAATACAGTATGATTTTGATTCAAGGTGTCACGATGCGATAAACACTTAGCTAGTTTCTAACATACCCAAAGCTCACTTGCTAGCCTACACCTTTCCATTTCACCACCCAATTGGCTTTCCATTAAAAATATAACTAATAATTGTAAAATATATACGATTATGGAGATATGTGCATTGATGCAATTTAGTCTAAAGAAAGAATCAAGATTTATTTTCTCCAGCCCTAATTGACACTGAAGCCCAAACTCCCCAAACATTGTCTGCAGTGATGCTTTTGGAGGATGTCTTGTGGAAACTTCTGTCAAGTTGAATTTTTTTTCAGGATTGCATGCTCAGTGACATGCTTTTAGCTCCCTTACGGTTCCTCTTGACGCATAGCTGCTTTTTCATCATCCAAAATATTACACATTCCATTTCACAGTGCTGGATTTCCATGCTGACGGGCAGCAATCTGAGAAAAATATCACCTCATACACTAATAAAAAAGTTATAAAAGCTTCTTCTTGAGAATATTTGAGGATATTTATGGATGTGAAGCTTTTATATGAAACCTGGACACCTGGCCTGGGACGCCTGTATTGTCTACAGTCCTTATGGTTCCCTAAAATGGTTCCCTATAATTCTCTGCAGTCTGCGTTAAACCTTGATAAACAAAGATGATCTTTTGCATGAAGATTTTTAAGCAACACACAAACATTCCTGCCTATGCATTAGTTTGCATAAGCCCGATCATGCAAAGATATCAAGACGATTTCTTTTAAATGGTTTGATTCTTATGCAACTTCAAGATGTTTATCTGCCGAGTGACGACACGCCGATGTGACAGCTGGGATCTCCCGAGTTCTCAAGCGCTTACAAGAACGCGAGCGGCTTCCTGTAAATGTGCTTTCACTTCCCATGTGCACAGCCGTGAAGAAATGGCAAACACCTGCTGCATACCAAGGAAGCCTGATGTCAGGTGATGTCATTTCCTTAACAACCGCATCCTTAACAGGTTTGGAGTCTTGACCATGAACCAGGAAATCGATGATTCTTAACATGCAAGGCTTGGCGTACTCTCAACAGTAGTATTATACTGATTGACGGCTAGTGATGATGTTAGATGTGAGGCTAAAACACCTATACGAAACTATGAAAACTAAAAAAAACCCCAATAAACTCCCAGAAACAAAGCTATTTCTATTTTTAGTCTCTGATTGTACTACAGTGTCAGACACTACCAATTCAAATACACTTAGCAGCCACTTTATTAGGAACACCTGTACAACCACTGCCCTATTTGTCCAAATATCAGCCGATCATATGGCAGCAGTGCGATGCATAAAATCGTCAGCAGCTTCATGTTCACTTCAAATAGCGGGGGGGGGGGGGGGGGTGATTTCATTGACTTTGTGGTTGCTCCTGGGATTTTCACCACAGAATGGTGAGAAAAACCAAAACAACAACAAAAAACATTATCTTTGTGGGTAGAAACTTATTGATGAGAGATGTCAGAACAGAATGGTGAGACTGGTTTGAACTGACAGGAACACTGCATCCGTGGTGAGCAGATAACCACTCGTTACATCCGTGGTGCGCAGAAAAGCATTTCAGAATGCATGTTAACCCTTGTCACAGATGGATACAAAATACAAGAGCAGAAGACCACATTCGGGTTCCACTTCTGTCAGCCAAGAACAGGAATCTGAGGCTACACTGGACAGCTGAAGACGGTTGACATGATAATGAGTTCAGTGCATTTCAATGGCATCTCCAGTTAACAGATCTGAATCCAATAGAGCACCTTTGGCATTTGGTAGAGCAGGAAATCTGCAGCAATTACGTGATGTGATTATTGTCAACATGGACCAGAATCTCAAAGGAATGTTTCCAAGACCTTGTGGACTCCACACCATGAACAACTGAGGTGAAACCAAAGAGGGGTCCTACCCAGTATTAATTATGGTGTTCCTAATAAAGTGGCTGATGAGTAAAAACCTACACAGAAGAAATGTTTGCATGGCCTAAACTCAAAATGACTATGGCTCAGTTCAAGCCGGCCTCAAGGCTGCCTCCTTCTGTTTATCCATAGGTGTTGCACAGTTGGTACTGAATTTTAAGTCCCCATTAATGGCCCCAGTTATTATCATTATTAAAGAAACATTAAGGTTACTTAGATTTAATTGTTGTATATGGGCTCCGAATCCGTGCACCCCGGAGGCATGTGGGCAAGCCACTGAATCTCAATTAAATCAAGACATTAAATATAAAGGCGCATTTTAATTAGCACCCGGAATTGTCTTACGCTTGCAAAGAATGTGTGTGTGTCTCTCCTCGGGGGCATGAGTCAATCCGTCGCCTCCACACATCCTTTGCAGCTTGTTTTGATCGATGGCAGTGCATTTTTGATTAAAGTGTGATGAATCTGCATATCAGATCCGTGACAGTGCTGATAGATTGAGGGGCTACAGTAGATATTTTAGATAAAAAAATACACAATGTATGACATTGACTTAACTGTGACATGCTTTGCTGACCTTTATTCATCAGAATGTCGTAACAGAGACCGAAGAAATGTTGCTCAAGAGTCAATGAAAAGGAAAACATTTAAGCTGACAGCCATTTGGTCACTAAATTTAAGCTTTAAGACACCAATTAAACCTTTCATGTCAGTCTTGTGGTGCTAACTAGGTCAACCAGCCTCACATTAATGCTAACATGGCCTTTTTAAAGGAACACTAGCTTTAATGTTAGCTAGAATTAGCAGGATTAGCATTAGGACTGAGTAAAAATGATGGCTTAGTTCGCCATTTTAAAACCTACACTAAACCATTCACGTTTGAATTTCTTTCTAACCTGCTACTCAAGATGCTAAACTTGTGAATCAAGACAGTACACATGTGACTCTTAACTGAATCTGCCACTTTATACAAAAAAAAAAAAAAAAAAAAAAAAAAAAAAAAGATAGTGATAATAACTAGCATTACTGTTAGGTATTAGCATAATTAGCATAATTGTGATTAGGACTGAATAAAAAGTATGGTTTACCTCACCCACCCATCTTAAAATCCACTGAAAAAATGCTAACATGGCTAGGGATAAAGGAATACTAGCCCTAATGTTAGCTGTAATTAGCATAATTGTCATTAGACCAGAATAAACAGACATGTTGAATTTTTTTTCTAATGATAATTAAGACACTAAAATTGTGACTGTTAGCCTAAACTGCTACTTCACACAAAAATGCTAACATAGAGTAGCTAGTCGTAAATGACCATTAGAGTTATCATGTGGTAACACAATCTTGCTAACTCTTAAGCTAAGACCAGTGGTATCGAATTATAAAAGCTTGACACTGACATACGGTAAAGTAATGCCTTCACTGGTGGATATAAATTGAAGAAGCTGAAATTGTTTTGGGGTTCACAGTTTACAATCGATTCTAAAGACTTGAATGTTTTATTTCAGCCATTTTATAAGTTTCCTACTCAACTAAACCATGTTTCAGTCCGTTTTTTTTCTCACGTAAACATGCTAATTCTGAGGACGAGCCTGTGAAACTTTTACACATTTAGCGTGATTAGAAATCTTGCCAGTGGCCTTCCATTTTGAATTTGAGGTCTTGACTTTTGTGTTTGTATTGTAGAATGTAAGCTTGAATTAGATAATATAATTTATAATGACATCACAGGAGTTACAGTATGAGCGAACATTTGAGGCTAATCAGGAGGTTAAACCTTTAGAACGTTAAAACATCCACTTTACATAAACTCAACTCCACCTCAGCTGAAAATGCTAACCTACCTAGTGATAAATGGACGCTTTATTTTAGTGCCAGACTGATTAATGGCCATAATGCTAATCTGTCCTCACCAGCTTTTATTTGTTATTGGCAACTTTTGCACGTTTAGTTGACTTCTTTTTTTTTTAAAAAATAAAAAATTAATGGTCCCAAAGCTGTTGTGCTCTTAAACATGGTGCACTGAAGGATGGGAGGCTAGCAGTCAAGCTCCTCAGCTTAAGCTAAGGTGACTCAAAACTGACACCGAAGCGACGTCCTGTCACTCTTGAGTGATGCGCTAGTAAAGAGCGCGTGACGTCTTTTCTCTATCGTAGGTCTACAAAATGTTCATAGTCCCAGTGGTAATCAGACGCAGGTGCCAATAGTGATGGATTCCTCCATGCTAGAGGCCCGCAGGCTTGACCGCCCTCCCAAACACACTCCTTGATCAATGCACATTTTCTCCCTAAAAGATCTTTCCATCCACTTTCATACTGCTGGAATTGACACCCAGTTTAGCGCAAATCGAGCTGGATGAATAGTGTCTCGGGGTGGGTGGGGAAAGAAAAGAATACTATTGTTACTGCAAATGTCAAGTCTCTTGCAGATCACAGTGCATTTGAAGTGTTAATTTGAGCTCGTCAGAAAATTAATGGAGGATTCTTGATTAGAATAGGCGTTTTTATGCTAGGCTGCTTTTATTCAGCCATTCCAAACAAATGGTCTCTCTGGCTATGCTCAAAGCCATCTGTATATACAACACAATTAAAATTTGATTAGGCAATTTCCGTTCGTCAAAGCCATGCTGTTCAGTGCATGCATATTCTTTTTTTGGAGAACCATTACAAGCCTAGCAGTCTAGAAAAGAAAAGAAAAACACAGTGATTCTGCAAAAAAAAAAAAAAAAAAAAAAAAGACATTTAAAATTGGTCATGGACCATTTCTCTTTCTAATGAAGCTCAAGCAAACAAATCTGTGTTGCATACATTTGAATTGTACACCACATTGTGCTGGGGTTGTGCACATTGTGTTGGGTTAAAAATTATGTTCTGTTTCAGATGTATGACAGAGAGAGTATATGACCCTCCCCCCAAGCATGAGATCAGAATGTTCAATCAGTTGGAACTGAGGCCTTCAAGCTTTTTTGTACCTGCACTGAGAGGTTGCCATGTGTTGGTCTGCTCGGTCAATGTCGTGACTACCAGATAAATCATCAAGGCAGCATGAGACTGGACAGCTCTTTCTGCCTCATACAAAAGCTCCCCAGGTAGGCCCATCCATGGTTTCACTAAGAGCAACTGATCTGGGCTTTACAGCGGTACAGCTGATGCCCTGTCAAGACTTCTGGAACAGGATACACTGGTTCACGACTGGCTAATCTAGAATGATCTAAAACTGCTTCTGCTCAGAATTCAGCAACTAGACCACACAGTCCTCAAAATTCAGCAACTAGACCACACAGTCCTCAAAATTCAGCAACTAGACCACACAGTCCTGCTAATAAAACCTGGGCCTTAATGCTTTTTGGTGGAAGCTGTTCCACCAATGGTGTCCAGCATATCAGCTGGATCTGGTAAACTTCCCAGTTCCCAAAATACTATGTCTTTAGGGAGAACCAGACAGCGTCAAGTCTCCAACTACACTAAAGTTGTATAAATGCTTCAAAGCACTTCACAGAACTGTCAATGGCATCTAAGGGCTCGTAAACTTATTATGGCCTTTCTGAAAGGGGTAAGAAAGTTGAGTGGGATCTCCCCTTTGTTCTGGAGTCACTTTAGGCAAAGTTCACTTCTTCACCAACCTGTGCAAGATTCCAAACTTATACTTTTTTTTTGCTAGCAATCACATCAGCATGCTTTGGTGGAAAGATGACTCTAGTCATCTGTATTTTGTACATCAATCAATTGACCTTGCTGTGCAGCCAGAGATCGTTTCTTGTTGTGCCGGTTATCTGCTGTACAATACAATTTACATCAAACTGTTTATCTATCATGAAGGAAAGACACAGATATCTTCCCTGTTTCAACAGAGACTGGTCCGCTGGGTAGCCTACTGGTAGGCTGACTGACATATCCCTTAACCAGTTGTGTCTCCTACTCATGTGCATACCACTCCATGATGTCTGCACTGCTGCGACCTGGGTGTCACCGTATACCTTCTCAATGTTCTACAACCTTAACACCACCCCTCCCAGAGACATGAGTTTGGCGGTTGTCTCTGAACACCTTTCCAGTTAGCCCTAAGTACCAACAGTTTCTCGTGATATTGTGGCATACGTTATCTAGGTGATTCTACATTACCCTGGAGAACTGCCAGAAACACAAACAGCGCCAACCCTGTGAGAAGCTTTCAGTGAAAGACGATGGGATTCATCGCAAATTCTACATCGTACAGTCACTTCATGACGTTGTTGGAAGGTCATGGCATTCACACAGTTGATTCTCACAATCCCTGGTGGTTTTGAGGGCTGAAATTGAATGCTAGTTAAATATGTATGTTTACGATGCCTCGTTATTCCGAACCAGGCGAGGTTTCAGGAAAATATGGCTGAATGATGACAGTATTTATTGCACCTAATGGTCACTCCATGACTTTGCTGGAAGGTATCGCAAGTGCATTCACGGATAGCCCCTGGTGGTTATCCGAAGTTTATAAAACCACATAACTAGCAAAATGTTTTTACTTTAGGTATATTTTACAGAGGTTTATAAGTCAATCTTATACCACGTGGATCTGATTAGCAATTAATTCGGTATTCGGTTTATAGTTATAGTAGTTACAGTAGTGATGAACAGCAGTAGACAATGATAGCAGTGTGTAAAACGATAGCTTTTGAAAAAAAAGTTTCCTTGTTTATTATTCCTTGTTTCCTTGTTTTTTATTTATTTTTATTTATGTCCACACTCCTAATTTAGATCCCTAAATTCCCAGCTTATTATTTAGTTATTCATCCTTCAGCACATATACAGTAACTATCATGAATTATTCATGTGCTAATAGTTACAAGAGTGAGGAATGTAAATGTGGACCTGCAGACAGACTCTGGGAGTTTAAGAGGTTAATGAATTAATAATATGTATAGATATCTTGCTGAAGTAACACCTAGAAACAATTTTTACTGTCCAAACCTGTTTAGGCTAGCATCAATAGGATTAGTATCGACTCGCAATGTATTTTATAGCTTAGCTTACTACATTTAAAAGTCTAGATAAGTGAAGCTTGCTACTACTGTGTATATCATCCTGTGATTGATTGACTTTAAAGACTAACACAATATACCGCAATGTAATAACCTGGTTTTTCCTGCTTAACCTTAGACAGCATATTGGTTAAGTTGCATGTTTCACCCTGGGTTGTTTTTTTTTTTTTTTTTTTTTGGAAGACAGCAAGGTTCAATCTCCACTTGAGCTGAGGGATGACATCATTTCGAAGTGGATGCGGGAGATGATGCAGAGATCAGTTTCGCTGAGTGCTTGATGTCCTTGCTGTATCCACTTCACAGAGCTGGGATGGGCTTTTTCCTCCCTGCACTTTGAAGAAGAATCGTTCTCTTGCACTAACACCATTTCCTTCACAGAAACCAAATCTAATCTTACACGGTGTTCAGAGTGATTTTTTTTTTGAGAAGTAGTTTGAAGAGGGGATGTAACTGAATGGTGCAGTAGAATGTCTAACACCCCCAGGAAACTCGTAGCTTTACTGACGATTTCTATGATATGAAAGGCTGATAAAATCACTCTCACTTGTAAGAATTCCTATGAATTTTTATCAGACTTGCTTAAAGGAAAAGTCCACTCTGAAACATGTTAAATATGTTTATATTGAAATATTTGAGGTGTGTTTAGTGATTCTGGTGCTAATTTGTTGGTGGTTGTTCCAAGATCTTTTTTTCTCACTCGCCATTTTCCAGCTTCATTCATCACCATAGTAGTCTATGAAGAGAAATCTAAACTAGAACTAGTAGAAACTTTGGTGGCGGACTCAAAGTCCCAGAATGCAATGCCGCTATACGATGCAGTCACGCTGAGTTACGGCAGAGATTCGGCTTGGGAAGTTAGCGATCTACGATCTGTTTGAGCAGAGTGTACAGATGAGGTGGTGAGATAGCTGGACAGACTAAAGGACTAAAGCACCGCTGCATCATCTCTTTAGGTAGAGATGAGAGGAAGGTCTAAATCTACTGGAACCACCATTTTAACCACCACTGTAACCACTATCAGACGGCACTGTGGGTAACGTAGGAATCCGGTAGCCAAAATGAAAATATACCAACATGTCAGTGAAAGAAGTTTAAACTAAGAATCTTGGACATCATGTTAATTATAAAGATTAGTAGGCAAGTCTTTCAGGATTTATTTTTCTGTTAAAAACTCCTTCACAATGGAAGCCTTGGCTGTGGAATTGCCCCCATGTGATACAGTCGATGCATAACTGCTCATTTATAAATCAGTACATAAATGCTAACACCGCATTACAAGAATCTCAATGCTTAGATTGTTTGAAAAGCCCAATGTATCCGGCCTCTGACCCAAACATCTGTTAGCTGTTGGCATCCTTTTTCACAATCCCCTCAGCACCCGGAGGTGCAAAGCTTTTTGTGCTGAATTGAAGATTTATGTGGTGTCATTGTGGTGGAAAAACATTTTTTCAGCCCGTGTCTTTTAGGAATTACTGTAATGCTCCAAATTTGCAGGGTTAGCAAACAGCTGTCTAGCAGACCATTGTCTTGCAAAGATTTTATTTTATTATTATTTTTTTTAAATTTCTGCTTTGAATGAATAGCATGCTCTCTTTGGCCCAGCTCAAATGGATCAGTTTCCTCCTTTTTTTTAATGCTGCTTTGTGGAAATCCAAGAGGCAAACAGTAGATTAAGAAAAGTGAATAGGGACCCTAATCTCTTACCACACACAAAAATGAAAAGAGCTTCTCTATGAAATGAAAAGGACAGTAAATGAGCTTAAACACTGGCCAGGTGCAGCTTTTATGGGTATTGAGACTAGTTAAAGGGATAGCTTGGTCAAAAGGTAAAATTCAGCTGGACAGCCAAGACATGTCTGCTGTCTAAAGTTTGCTTCTTTACTTTTGTAATGGTGCTACGAGGCTAATATAGCAAACAAGTAAAGGAGGATTATAGTCTCTAGCTAAGCATTATGTAAACTGCATGCCTAAAATCAACAGTTTTCTCAAAAGAGTTGCCGCTGAAATACGTGCTCATCAGCCCAGACTTGTTTGGTGTTTGACATTTGTTTGTTTAGTTTTCGAGCTACAGGGCGAATGTAGCTAATAAGTGATGGAAGGTATAGCTGCAAGTTAACCAGGTTTACTACTTTATTACTATTTTTAAATAACGTTTATAGATAACAGTGTGCCATAGTGTCAGAAATTACATTAGCAAGTCTATATGAGATACAGCTTAACATTGTTTGTACAATGCTAAACTTCCATTACTTGTCAGTTACACTAGCCCTTACTAATATCCAATTACTAAAGAACCAAATGTCTTGGCTGATCAATTTGAGGTAAAGGAACAAACTGTGTCAACTGTGTAATTTTAATATTTGTATATTCCTTTAAGCTGATAGTGCTTGGACCCTGATGATCGCTAATGGCCAGGCTTTTTATATATTATACTACAAATATAATGTGGTCTAGTACTGGTAATGCTGAAGCTGTGTACAAACCCTATAGTGCCCCCAAAGGACATACCCACCACAGGAAAGAAAAATAAATAAATAATAAAAGCAGAAGAGATAAATTAATATATATAAAAAAAGAAACCACAGGAGGTAGCTACACAAGTCTTGCCACTCTTACCCTAACTATAGCTTCCACTTAGCAGGTTGCTAGGATTCTCTAAGTATTTGAAAGGAAACAGGCCAAATTGATTCAAGTCTCTGCCAAGAGCAGAATTATACCGCAATTACACCCTCCTTCCTTTTTCCAGAAAGGTTCCACTCATATACTGTTTGTCGTGAAGTGAAAAGAGCATTTTAAGAGGATTTCCATAGGTGAACTGGTATTCGAAAGTGGCAAGTAAGGAAAAACAAACATGGAGGACAGCGTCCTGGTGAAAAAATAAATGCTTTTGTTTTTGTTGTAGTTCCGTCTCTTTGCCGTCCTGTCATTGATTAGTTACCTGACTGTGTCCACCTGTTTTATGTTAGTTCTTGATTAGTTTGTTTGTTTATACTCTGTTGCATCTTTGTTCAGTCTTATCCTGTTTTTTTTTAAAAATTTTTTTGCTGTCATTAAGTCCAAGCCTTGATCTGAGTTTTCCTAGTTCTGTACATCTTTGAACTGTTGCATAAACAGGATAGGAAGGTGATTTGCCCGTAACTCTGATACTTAAAATAATCGTTCTCTACGTCTTCATCATTCGCAAATGAACAGTCGGCTTATGCTAGATTCTAAACAAAGTTGGTCACGTATCGGTTGGAGGCTAGTAAAGTAAATTGTAACATACCGTAACATATCGTAGCAGATTCGTTAGCATCATCAAATACAAATAAACAATCTCATCATTGTCACCCGAGTTAAACTAATCATTATTCCGTCTGCATTACAGAGAAGAATAATCTAATTTAGATAGTAAGTTAGGTTAGTTTGTTAGCTGACACTACCTAGAGTAAAAAAGCCTATTACTTGAAAACCGGTCTAAACTGTATCCTAGAGTGTAAATGATGTCAGATTGAAGAGAATTTACATACGCCAATATGACGTTAGGCACAGCAACAGTGGTACTGCTCATTTGCATTTCTATAAATTTTGCTTTATTACTTTTTTCCTCTTGTTTTTTTAGCGACAGCGTGACGGTTCTGAGCTGAGAATGTGAGCTCCTTATTAGAGCAGCATGACATCTTAATGTGACTTTCTTAACGTTTGATGAGGCTGTCACCTTTGATATCCCTTAGCTTTCTCCTGCCGTTCGAGGCTCGTAAACAAGATTAAAATGTGAGAAAAGCAGGTCATAACAATAAATCTCATCAGTCATAAAACATTACAGCTCATTTCGCTGAGCTGCTTGATGGATTGATACTTCGGCAGCGTTATTATCGGTGCACGAGCCAGGAAATGCTGCTGTATCCCTTTGCCGGGTTTCATGCTGTCCTCAGGTTTGGTGCTACTAATGCAAATCGACCAAGTACGTACATAACTCATTAAAAGATACGTTATGTAAGTATTTACTTGAATAAGTATTCACCCCACTTGAAATGTTCCCCATTTTGTGCTATAATTCTGATTATATACCATAAAAAATCTACAAAAAAATACTATCTAATTTTGAAGTGGAAGGCAATCCAGCTTGCAAAAATCAATCAACAGTCAGGAAGCAATCAAGAAGCCAAGGGTAACGCTCAGCATAATGCTACCACCACCATGCTATAGTCAAAATTGCATAAATATTCAACCCCATTGCTGTGAAACCCCTACATTTGTTCAGATGTCATATAATTAGTTGAAAGAAGTTGCAATAAAAGTGTCATCTGATCGCAAAATAAATACACCTGTTCCTGGAAGAGCCCAGAGTTTGTTATAGAACACACCAAAACAAATAGCATCTTGAAGACCAAGGGTCTTCAACTAAGAAGCCAAGGGTAACTCTCAGCACAGTGCTACCACCACCATGCTTCACAGCAGGGACTGTATACAAGGTATACCTACCTATCTGAGCAATGTATGAAGAACCAAATATTTCCCAGCACTGATATCCCACATAGGATGCACATACTTGTGTATCCGATGAAAAGTCTTCTACCCACATTATATGGCGCTCTTTCTTCCGTACATAAATAAAGTATTTCATTAACTCGGCCCATGGGGTGACCACAGCGGTCTTCCGGGAACATCTCAGGAGCAGATCATCAAAGTGCGCTCTTCAAACATGAACGAGGGTGATGTGAGAATGTTGGGGGTAAAAATACCACAAAGATCAAACAAAAAAGATCATTAGTGCTCTATCCTCCAACGTCCCCAAGCCAACCAGGCTTTCTCAGGCTTTATCTTAAAATGGAGCGGATAAACAAATTATTTTCCATATCAAGGAATTATGTGTAGTGTTGAAGAATGCGACTCAGCAGGGACGTGATCCATTTAGAAGCACACGGAAGAGTGAGAAGAGTTTGTAGATGCATGGTGCATAATAATAATAATAATAATAATAATAATAATAATAATAATAATAATAATAATAATAATAATTTTTCCACTCAAAACAGTTGGAGAAATTATTGAGCTTTCCTCTAACAAAACACAAGAACTTTTTTTTTTTTTTTTTAAAATAATAGTGTTCCTAAAAAGTGTGCAAAATTATTGGCACCCTTCTAGAATATTTAAAATGGCCACAGGAAAAAAAATACCATCCTTCTAAAAATAATAATAATAATTTAAATTTATTTAAATCACTCTTTTGTTGCCTTTGACCATTTCCTGTTTCCTTGGGGTATAAATATGAGGGTGTACAGTTTTTGGCATCCACCACCAATTGGCTTTCTACATAAGTGTGAACTATATGCCTAATCAAAATCAGGGTTATAATAAATATTGGGAAAAAAAAGAAGAAGAAGTCAGGAAAAGTCAGAAGAAATTGGATGTATTCTGCCCAGGGATGGCAAAAATATTAATTGTTGGATGCCAATAATAAAACCATTGAAACTACTGTTATAGTATGGAATAGTTGGCAATTTGCCAGGAACCAAACCTCCAACATCTACAGCCTAAGTAGATATTCCAGGAAGGGGCTCATCGCTGTTATTCTCTCCAACGGAGGCTTCACCGTTTCCTCAACCGCATGTCCGACAAATTATTAATCAACAAAAAAGGTGCTGTCAAAATATTCATCAAATATTTATGCCTGCAGTTTACTTTACATTGGGTAAAGAGAGCACCATATTGATGGCTCAAAAAGCTCCGTCTCTCCAAGATAAGACAAACGATCCATATTTCATATTCCGACCTCTCCCTTCAGACGTGTCGTGTAATAACTGATAAATCGAATTTGCCGTGTAATGGACTAGAGGGTGGTTATATATTCACATTACACTCCATGCAACGCGCTGTCTAGAGAAGTCAAAATCAGCTCTGCCTCACGAACAGCTCGCACCCCACATGGTTACATATAATTACAAAAAACTAAAAAATTAAAAAATCAAATAGAAAAGACTGCAATCCCAAATCTTACACTTCATCTCTTATTAATATGCCTAAATGACTTTCTCATTTCGTACAAATACAAAAAATTAGGCCTACTGTTCAACAAGAATCTTAGGTGATTATGTCTAATTATACCACAGCGCTGTTGAAGTCTTGATTCTGACTGATAAAAAGGTGTTGATTGATTTCCTTGAGTTCCTGCTAAGATTTATATTAATGGTCTCAATGTAATCCTTTATCATTTCTATAGTAACAACTCATTTCCAGGAACTTGTCCACTACGTTATCTAGCACGAATAATAATAAACACATTTAAAACAAAGAAAAACAGACAGTGTAAGCGTTGATATGGTGAAGTTTTCTGTAAGGAGACGTTTATTTAACATTTACGGAAGGAGTCTCCAGTGTCAGCGCTCTGTTACAGTAGGTTTTCCGCCACTGGGAAGTCTTCAGGACGGAGGACTGTGAGCTGGAAGAGAGGAAAAATAGAGAGGCTAGTGAGAGAATGACTCTTTATACTTTTTGGCTAAATGCGTGTCGTGATGACGTCACATTGCATGTTGTGATGACATCACTTGGCCCAAATCTGTGGAAAATCTGCGGTAATTTTGAAAACTTGCAAGCTGCTGCGAATATTGCAGTTTCCTTGATTTTGCGCTAATTTCTGCGTTCGCAAAATTGCAAAATCCTAAAGGGACTGATAGTGTCTATAACGTAAGTGATAACAGGAACAAAATAAAATGTAGCTATAAATGGATAAAAGGTATGCCGTCTCATTCAAAGATAATACAAAAATTTTAATCTCCGGTGTGTTATAAGATGAATAAAACACATCGGGACATGCCGTCAGAGGAAAATAATCATCTTTGGTGTGGTGTACCTTCTGACCAATCAGATTCGAGAATTCAACAGCACTGTGGTGTGTCCTCATGTGATTAGAACCTCAATCATGGACTCACCTAACAATGATAAGATAAGATTAAGAATGAATTTGCATCAAAATTGTGACAGTCATTACGTTTTGATTTAATTTTGTCCAAATTACTAAGACCTAAGCATCGAGAGAGAGAGAGAGAGAGAGAGAGAGAGAGAGAGAGAATAGTGGAGTAAGGGGCATGCAAGTGTTTTGTACATTTGTGGAGAAAACCATAACAAGCAGCTATTATATATTTCTCAGCCTCCATTTCTACAAAGATAGCAATGCTTGGGATCGATAAATATTTGTTCAATGCGGTAGGCACTGGAGTAAAGGCACTGGAGTAAAAGCACAGGTAAGATATATATCTCTGCTGCCTTTATCCTTCTGCTCACATTATCTTGATGTGCAGCTCCATCATGTAACACGAGCCTGTTCGATTGCATGGCCATTAGATGTTTTTATTACCAACTCATATCTTTTCGAACCATTTCCCCAAAATACTCACTCTGAGTAAGACTCTCAGACTTTGTTCATCCAATGGAAAACTTCCAAAATCAGTGTTATATTTCATTAACAATCAGTTGATGGTCCAACTTAGGTAGGTAGGTTATAAGGATGTAACCGAATATGAATATATTATTCAGTTAACTGCTGATAGAGGTCAAGAGTTAACTGCTGATATCCTGCTTCTACAAAGAATGGTGCAAAAAAACAAACAAACAAAAAAGCATCCAGTGAGCGACAGTTCTGCGGTTGGAAGGCTACGGTAACTCAAATAACCACTCTTTACAGCCGTGATGAGCAGAAAAGCATCACTCCTGGCTTAACTCCAGATACGGATGCGGATATTTGCAGCACTCAACAGATACAGATATACAGTGACATTGCGTTACACCCCTAGTAGGTATCTTAATTACTTTCTGCATATCTGTCTCCGTGCTTTGTATCGGTGTACACCCTTTGGAGACATGAGCATTCTCTCGAATAAAAAAAAATATGCACGCATGCAAAAAAGATATTTCCTCTGCGTCGACACAGAAGCTCCACTTGAAGAATAATTTATGAAATGGATCTCAGACAGATTCTGAACGCGAGCTGAGGTGCATGGCAGTGGCGTCTCCAGATATATGAATCATAAAGAATTTAGAGTCTATCTACAGGAGAACAAAAATAAAAGTTGCGCTTGCATATAGATATAGTATATAAGTAAAAAATAAACTTAACATAAAGGTAGGCAATTAAAAAGTTTTAGTCATATCTATAGGAGCTCTTGAATGTTTGGGGAGGAAAAAAAAAATGCAAATGCTGCAAATATGAAACAAATGTATATCCAATGTCATGGCATGTTATGCGAGGTCATGTATATCCAGTACACCCCCTCACACACTGTTTGAGTAGTTAGCCCTGTTTTCTGGAGTCACTGTGTGGTGCCTGTGTAGCAGCGCTCCACAGACGCTAATGAACTCATGAAATTTAAAACCTAATCTGCGATAATGAGGTAATTAGCACAGAAGCGCATTACAACCCTGAAAAAGTGACAGCAGAGCTTTAATGATCAAGGCTTTTAATTTTTTTTCTCCTTTTAACTCCACGACAGAGCGAAAAACAGCGAAAGGAAGATGGATTACACCGTACACACCAGCAGCGTCGTGCGACGTTAAAAATGACCTCTGACCGCAGGAGGTCAAATCATGTGTGAGAAAGATGTTGTTTTGAAAAATAGTGGTTTAAACCCTTGAGATCAAGACATAATAAGAAGAAGAAGAAGATGAAGAAGAACAAGAACATCTTCATGGAACGATTTGTGTTATTTATTTGTAAATTATGCAGCAAGAAACACTCCAATACCAGACAAAACAATCAAGGAGTCTATCCTTGACCTGGTATTTTCCCAATCAGTTTTCTCAGGCATTTGCACTTGTTTTTATCACACGGCTTCAACGGTTACGTTACACCATCTTCTTCATTTGTGTCCACATTATTCGTATCAGTAAGACTAAAAGACCATTATACTGGGTCGTATAACTGTCATGCCATGATTTTTGCACAGCACTGGACTGATACTCCTAGTAAGTAAGCAATACATGAAACAGGAATACGGAAAATAATCAAAGACATGGTGGTGTGACGCAGCCCAACATGAAGCTAAGTTATTTTTACCACCACAAAGTTAATTATTTTCTAGTAACTGCACATCCTGAAGTGTTTTATTTCTCTTAGCAATTTGTCAACCGTAACAATTACTTACTGACTACTTACTGATTACTTACAGACTACTTACTCATTACTTACTGATTACTTACTGACTACTTACTGATTACTTACCTACTACTTACTTATTACTTACTGATTAAAGAACAACACATACTTTTTTAACTGTTTACTGTCACATTTAACATTGTGGAACATCCACAGGACAGGTTAGCTCATGTTATCACTTGTGTTATAACAGCTGTTCCATCTCCACTCTTTTATCTCTCTTGAAACATGTTACCTCTAGACTGAAACCTTTCCCATGGAAGAAAACTTCTGTTGACTCCTGACACCTACCAAAAACAAAATAAAACCAAAAAAACATCTCCTCACAACGTCACCATATCAACAGCTACACACATTTAAAAAAAGTACTTTTATGCGGAACGTCCGCCATACAAGTCCATGTGTAAGTTGTTACTATAGAAACATTAGTGTATTAGAATGAGCGCATTAATATAAACCTGCGATTTGGCTTTCTGACCAATCAGAATTGAGAATTCAACAGCACTGTGGTAGAGGTAAACATAAAGTATTAAGCCTTTACTGCATGGTGTTGCCATATGGCAACAATTAATTTGTCTCTAATTTTTTGATAGGCAATAATACAAAACTACTATTTTCCTATATAACTGGAAAAAGGGGGCTTTAACTTTGACATAACAAAAAAAAAAAAAAAAAAAAAGCCATGTCAGATGACCGGGAAGTGCTGTTTGCACTTCCTTTTCTGCAGTCACATGGCACAGTGAAGGTCATCATAGGGCTCTCAAAATTTGATTCACTTCTCAATATTTAGGCAAAACTACTTAAAGGAACAAACTAAAACACTATATGAGATAAGTTAACATTTATTTTTTTGTCATTTAAACAAGTGTATATATTTTGAGTATTCTGTTCAATGGTAAAATGTAATTGTTGCCATATGGCAACAGCATGCGATAATGGAACTGTGGTATGCGCATTCATGAACTGAAACAGGCCTACAGAGGAAGAAAAATACACTAGGCATCTGTAAAAGTATATTTCCATTTGTTCACATTCAAAGTAAGAAAAACTGTTGTAATTTCAGACATTTTGCAATTGCACCTTATGTTCTAAATTCTTTGATTCAAGAGAAAGAATTAAAAAGATACTTCACCCAAAACATGTTGGGATCTAATTTTTGTATGTATTTTAAATGGGTAAATCCATCCACATACTTTTTACAACTGTAATTTCTTTCTAGAATATTAAAAAAAAAAAAAAAAAACTTTTGCAACATTACTAGATGGCAAAAAAAAACCTCTGCAATTTATAGTCTGGAAAATGCAGTAATTGCAATTGTAATCTCATACATTTATTCTTGACTATATGATACTTTCCACCATTGCACATTTACCAACATTTTTTCAAATGTTTTTTTTTATTATTACTTGAACTATTTCAAGTAGTTAAAAATTCATAAAAACATTTTTTTTTATGTAAATGGATTAATTCATACAGTAGAGGGTTAAACGTCACCAGATAAAGCTCTATGCAATACCTACAGTATAGTTGTTCATTGTACGCTTAACATGTGATATATTTTGTTTTCAGAAACTACAGGCTGTATTGTACTGTGCAAAAGATTTAAGCAGTTGTGAAAAAATGCTGTAAAGTAAGAATGCTTTCAAAAATAGACATGATAATAGTTTATATTTATCAATTAACAAAATGCAAAGTGAGTGAACAGAAGAAAAATCTACATCAAATCAGTATTTGGTGTGACCACCCTTTGCCTTCAAAACAGCATCAATTCTTCTAGGTACACTTGCACAAAATGAGGGATTTTGTAGGCATATAGTCAGATGTATTATTAAACAGTTATACCAAACAGGTGCTAATGATCATCAATTCAATATGCAGGATGAAACACAATCATTAACTTAAACAGAAACAGCTGTGTAGGAGGAATAAAACTGGGTGAGGAACAGCCAAACTCAGCTAACACGGTGAGGTTGCTGAAGACAGTTTACTGTCAAAAGTCATACACCATGGCAAGACTGAGCACAGCAACAAGACAGAAGGTAGTTATACTGCATCAGCAAGGTCTCTCCCAGGCAGAAATTTCAAGGCAGACAGGGGTTTCCAGATGTGCTGTCCAAGGTCTTTTGAAGAAGCACAAAGAAACGGGCAATTCTGAGGACCGTAGATGCAGTGGTCGGCCTCTAAAAATGTCCAGCAGTGCCATCAGCTCAGACCTGGCAGAAACCAGTGGGACCCTTGTACACCCATCTACTGTCTGGAGAAGTCTGGTCAGAAGTGGCCTTCATGGAAGACTTGCGGCCAAAAAGCCATACCTCCGACGTGGAAACAGGGCCAAGCGACTCAACTATACACAAAATCACAGGAACTGGGGTGCAGAAAAATGGCAGGAGGTACTCTGGACTGATGAGGCAAAATGTGACATATTTGGCTGTAGCAGAAGGCAGTTTGTTTGCCGAAGGGCTGGAGAACAGAACATGAGTGTCTGCAGTGAAGCATGGTGGAGGTTCCTTGCATGTTTGGGGCTGCATTTCTGCAAATGGAGTTGGGGATTTGGTCAGAATTAATGGTCGCCTCAATGCTGAGAAGTACAGGCAAATACTTATCTATCATGCAGTACCATCAGGGAGACATCTGATTGGCCCCAAATTTAATCTGCAGCATGACAGTTACCCCAAGCATTCAGCGAAAGTCATTAAGAACTATCTTCATTGAAAAGAAGAACAGGAGTCCTTGAAGTGATGGTATGGCCCCCACAGAGCCCTGATCTCAACATCATTAAGTCTGTCTGGGATTACATGAAGAGAGAGAAGCAACTGAGGCTGCCTAAATCCACAGAAGAACTGTGATTAGTTATCCAAGATGTTTGGGCCAACCTACCTGCCAAGTTCCTTCAAAAACCGAGTGCAAGTGTACCTAGAAGAATGTTGCTGATTGATGCTGTTCTGAAAGCAAAGGGTGGTCACACCAAATATTGATTTGATGTAGATTTTTCTTCTGTTCACTCACTTTGCATTTTGTTGATGAATATAAACTATTAACATGTCTATTTTGAAAGCATTCTTACTTTACAGCTTTTTTTCACACCTGCCTAAGACTTTTGCACAGTACTGTACATCTGACAGCTCCCCTGGTCCGAAGCTCTTGTTTTCATTAGCACTGTGTATCCTGCATGTTAAAAGCTATCCATGCTTTATGAGAGCAACACTCGGTCAGGTAGCAGAACGATTGTTGTCTCTGAAAACCCTTAGTGCATTTCAGGCCCGCTAATGAGCTCCATTACAACCACCAGTTCCCATCCAAAACTTTGAAGCCGCTCTCTGGGCCAGCCCCCAAGACACGGACGGACATCAAAACCTCAACCTCAGAAACAGATCAGTGCTAATGTTGATCCCTTCTGCATTTTAGCATGCTCCAGCCTGTCTTGTTTATATATTTATTTATTTTTACCATAATTAACAAACTTTGAATGCGTTGTTTGATTGTATGGCATCATCAATTCTTTTCCATCCTCTTCCAGGAAAGAAGCTTGGGTCGGATATAATAATTACGATTGTGGTACGGAGAGAAAAGCTAATTAAAGAGCCATCGGAATGAAACAAACAAACAAAAAAAAAAAAAACAAGCCTAGCGTTCACTCCTACACACTAACAATTCGCTTCACTTGTTTATCATAAATTGTAATGTAATGGTGTAAATCCAAAATGAGTTAATGGGGAGACCTTGTTTAAAATGTTCCCGTTTCTGTAGTCACGTCTTGACCTTGTAATTAGCGCTGTGTATTCTTCACTAATAGGCTGCAGACATGCTGCTTGTAATTAGTATTACAGCAGGGTCAGTACCGTGTCGCTCGGATTCTTAGCACAACAAGTTGTCAGTAAAGAAAGGCTTATTATCAGCGAAACATAACTTTCTTTGGAAAACTTTAGAGGTGTATTATTAAAGTTTAGTGCAGTAATTAAACTGGAGTAACAGCAAACTTTGGTTATTTTAAACGTCTAGCAAAAGTTCAACAAAAAAAACCCAATAACAATTATGATAAAATAAATTAAAAAATTTAAGATTTTTGACCCTTTTTTGCTACAAAGATACTAGACACTTGAAAACAATGTTTTTTTTTAAGCTAGATCAGTGGTCAGACCAAACGTCAAAATAAAAGTTGCCTGACAAAAACGCAAAACGCAAATTCACTGAAGGGGAAAGGACACAGGACGTGAAAGATACACATTTGCCTCGGGTAGCTGTTATTTTTGCTTTTGCGTCGAATTTATCTAGATGAACTTTGAAGTGTTAATTCGCCAGCCTCTGTCTTGTGAGCCAATCGGAAACAAGAAGGCGGGACTTTGACCATGGACTCTTTGGTCGGTAAAGAAAAGGAAGGAGCTGTTTCATCTCGTCCACCAACACATGTTAGGGTTTTTGGGGTCAATTTTTTTCCTGTGTTAGTACTCAAGTGGTGAAAAACACATAAACTGAATAATTGCAATAGAACAACAGAAACCCTCATAGAATTTGTAATGGTTTTAATGGTTATAATGGGAATTGTATTGGTTTTAATGGAAACTGTAATGGTCCCTGTGGGTCTCTACTGGTAATTTGTTGCCTTCTATTGGTGGCATGTTATGTCAAGTGGGTACCATTAAGGACCAATAATGGTAATGGTTTTAATGGTTAGCTTATGGTTTGTAATGGTATTTGTAATGGTAATTTCTCTGATGGTTTCTATTGTTTTGGGGGTTTTTTTCAGCAGGGATAATGACCCAGTCGCAATGAATTACGGCGTTAATTGACATGAAAGTTGAAGTTTTGGAAGCTGATCAGTTTGAGCTTGTACACACACGGGGAAGCGAGAGAGCTGGACAGACTAAAGCGCCGCTGCATCGCTCTATATGAGATGAAGCAAGGACAACATCCTACTGGCATCACTATCAGCATGGCATTGTGAGTAATGCAGGAAAGCATTAACCAATGTGAAAATAGACCAGCATGTGGAAGAATGACATTTAAACAACAAAAAAAAAACTCAAAATAAATCTTGGATGCTGTTAAAGATCATATGTTAATTATAAAGATTAAAATACAATTTAAGTTTTGAGAATAATCATGTAAGAATGTGCACTGGAATGTGCAATTATTTGTAATTTAAGCTACATATCGTGCACACATTAGTCTACTTAAAAGACAAACACGGATTTATGTTCACTGGAACTTTAACACTAAATCATAATATATGTAGATGGCTCCTTTTGTCAGCGTAACTTCCATAGCTTCATCAGAGTAACTTTGGAACATTAACCAACAAATGTTGGGCGAACCAACATGTTCCATTAATTTCCATGAGTTTTAGTAGTAAACACACTCGTCATTTAGGAGTGTTCGGGGATATTCATGAAATATTCATCGAAAGCCACAGGAAAGCAGTGGATGTCTAATGGCTCGCAAATGATCGTCTTCGCAACTGTCCGTGCCACGTTGGCTCTGCATCACGCTTTTACATAATACATTAACACATTTACTAGGTTTTCTGGGGAGCAGAACGAATCTGTGGTAAGTTTCCCTGGTATAGTGTATTTTCTGAAACACTAACAGGTCGGCGCCTCACAGAAATGCATCAATGTTTAAAGCCCACTGAGATGGGAATCACTGGAAGAAGATCTTCACTTTAAAGAATCTCTTCGCTGCTTAGTTCGTGAGTATATGTGCGTTCGACAGGGCGTGGGGAAAAAAACGAGACCTCAACAGTCAAGTTAATGTGTTAATGTGATACTTAGCTACTAGCTATGATTAGCTAGTGAAATCTGATATCACGTACACATACTAAAGTGCAAACACTATTCTTATACCGCAGTGTTTTTGAATTCTCGATTCTGATTGGTCCGTAGATGTCAGTCGAGTTACAGGTCATCTTCATAGAATGTTTTTTTTTTTTTTTCTGTGATCACATGACGGGTTTATTTTAATGCGTCCGTTCTAGATATATTGCATTTTTGGAGGGAGTCTCCAGTGTCAGTGCTTTGTAACAATCAGTAGTTTCTATAGTAACTGCATACACAAGGACTTGCGCCACATAATCGAAGCTGAATAATATGCAGATTCAAAATTTTTTGTTGAGGGAAAATACGTTCGGTGAGGTTTTCCTCCATGGGAAAGTCCTCAAGACAGAGGTTTGACAAGCTGCACTTTATTAGGCGGTTGAGGGAATGCCTGTTTATAGCTGCTCTAACTTTTAACTTGTTTCGTGGACGTTTCACAACATCAAATGTTAAATGGATAAAAAGTATGACATGTCATTCATTAACAAGTTTTTAAAAAATGTCATCGTTGGCTTGTTGCTGTGGTATAAGGGGTATAAAACATACTTCTGGCCGCATCACAATACTCTGTCTTCGATTATTTTCCTATAACAGACTGCCCAAAGTGTTTTATTCCTTACTTAACAGGCTTTGTTTGCTTTAATTTAATTGATATAATTTCATTTATTGCAATATATATAAAATATATATTATTAAAATATATATATATATATGTATGTATGTATGTATGTAGTAGGTAACTGAAACACAGTCATAGATTCATCTCAGTCCTACAACACAATGCGCAATATTTTCTACTATGTTGATAATTTATTTTTAATTTCATTTGCATCTACATTTGCATTTTCAGTCCAGAGTCTATGTGCGAACAAATCTAATGGGAGGTCATTAGGCTTCCCGCGGGGAGGAAAGGACTGCCGATTAACAAATGAATCAGGAAAGTAAAACTGTGTTGAGAAATGAGCTTTCGAAGCAATATCTGCAGATCTCCAAGTATATGTTTTTCTTTGCCTCTCTTTCTCTCTCTCTCTCACACACACACACACACACACACACACAAGAACTTTATGTAGTCATATCATAGATCTATCACAATCTCCACCAAAAAAAACAGCATACTATAGATAGGTGCATGGCTAGTTACTGCTGTGTGGAAGCAAAGGTACATTATTACAAAGGGGTTTAATGGCTATAGATAGTGGACGCCATTTTAGAAATATAAACATAACACATCTCAACATTATTTATTGTATCTGTCATTTTTCACTAGTTATGAGGAAAAATCCTAAAAGACAATGTAATAAGCTTGTGTGTTTGTGCGTGAGGGGATAATTACACTGTAAAACCCTACGATACACCCTATGACACTGACTGAATGATGTGTATGGACGTCCATTACTGGACCACTCTGGCCTGACTTAAATTAATTGGGAAGTTAGGGTTAAGTTCAGCTTTATTTGGCCAACATTATTGGGTAGATATTCAATTCAACATTTTATAAATAACCACAACAGTCTAAAAGACATACAGAAATTAATATTTACTCTGGCTGAAATAACCGGCATAACAATTAACCTGATCATTTAAAGTGAAGTGGAGTGCAGAGGATTTTTTTTTGGGTAAAAATGAAAACAAATTATTGTGAGTCAACTGTAGAATCCTGTTATAGTAATTCATGCCTGAAAGTAGTACAGCCAAGGACTGGTGTCTGATGGATCGTAACAGATTGAAGTTTCAGCTAGCATGTTGGTGTTAGCCAGCTAACTTGCTACAATCGGCTTTGTGCCATCTTCTGATCGCAGAACAATTAAACCACTACACTGGGCAAGTGATTTAGTAGATAGCGATTCAAAGACACAACACTTCAGGATCATAATAACGCACAAAACATTAATGTTCTAGCTAAAAAGACAAGCTCTTTTTAAAGGAGAAAGGTTTTGATCGTTCATCTCGTACTCGGTAATTGTGACAGTCACATAATGACAGCAGAAATAATCATCTTTAATTTTCCAGTCCCAAATAACATACTACTGTACTGTACGTACACTGATCAGCCATAACATTAAAACCACCTGCCTAATATTGTGTCTGTTTGCAGTTTGTGCTACAGTAGCTCTTCTGTGGGATCGGACCAGACGGGCTAGCCTTCACTCCCCACGCACATCAATGAGCCTTGGGTGCCCATGACTCTGTCGCCGGTTTACCGGTTGTCCTTCCTTGGACCACATTTGGAAGGTACTAACCACTGCATACCGGGAACATCCTTTTTGGAGATGCTCTGACCCAACCGTCTAGCCATCACAGTTTGGCCCTCGTCAACGTCGCTCAGATCCTTGCGCTTGCCCATTTTTCCTGCTTCCAACACATCAACTTCATTAACTGACTGTTGCTGTCTAATATAACCCACTCCTTGACAGGGGCCATTGTAACGAGATAATCAACGTTATTCACGTCACCTGTCAGTGGTTTTAATGTTATGACTGATCGGTGTAACTACAACAATGGTATCTACTATCTATGCTATTTAGGTTTCTGAATTTTTGCTTCTCAGAGCTTTCAGATTAAGGACATGTTACGAAATGTTCTTATGCAATTCGCTTGCTATAGCGTTCCCCCCCCCCCACTAGTGAGGGTAGAAGAGGCTAGATTAACAAATAGATGTAGTAAGAACAACAACAAATGTCATACCCTGTACAAAACGAAACACTCAAGTTGTGCCAATGTAATTATTATAAAATAACAGTTCGATTAAATGCTCAGGAATAAAGATGAGCCTGCTAAATCTCTCGAGGTGATGTGTTCCAGATTTTACAGCATTAAGAAGGCAGCTTCACCACTTTTTCTTTTCCTGCTCTACCCTTGGGATGTTCATTAAGGCAGCACTTGACGATGTTAAAACTCGATTTAGAACACAGCCTGTCAGACATTAAGAGGTGTATAAACATGCCAAGTTATTAAGAGCTTTAGAAAGCGAACCAAGGAACGAAATCAATTCGAAACAAAACAAGCCATTAGTTCAGAAATGGTGAAACAGGTGTAAAAATCTACACAAATATCATGCAGTAAGATTGCAAACTGTAAAGTTCTTTTGGATTTAAAAAAAAAATTTTTTTAAATCGCTTGAATATGTAATCCTACTTTTTTTTCCCCCAAAGCACCAATTTGTGTTGTCTTTGAACTTTTCTAAGCTGCGGAAGATAAAAGCGAAAGCAGAAAAGAGATCTCAAAATAATGTACGAGCTGCTTGAGGTGTGATTCCAGCCTAGCGATTCAGTAACAGCAACCGTATACAACATTTCTCTTCTCATTTTCCTGCCCTTTTATCTGCTCTGACTGAAGAGTTGCTTTCTTTCACTCCCTCGCAAGGAGGAAAATGAACAAGGTCCTGGAATGGCAAACACGTGTGGGATTAATATATTTCTTTTTCCTTTGTGTGATGTAAGTAGCCCACTTGAAATTGAAGAGCATTTCAGGAGAAAAATAAAAGGCCTCACGACTCGTGAAAGTGCAGTAACAACATGGACGTGACTTCAGATTTTGAATATCGCAGTCAGGAAGGCAGCCAGAGAACTTAAAGGATTAAAAAAAAAAATCTTCTGTTCAATTTTCAAACCCAAGTCCTTCTTATATTTCTATTTCGTTTAACAGAAATCTCAGTGATGTATTTACGAGGTTCTAAGAAGAAGGTTCCCACATTAATGTGTGATTTGTTATAGTAACCCCCATGTTGTAGTAACACCATTTGTACTACAGTGACAACACACCCTACTTAGCTAAAGAGCTTTACCCAGTTGGTTTTAAGATAGAAAACTCATGTAGTGCTTTCGATTTCGGCGTTTTATATATATATATATATATATATATATATATATATATATATATATATATATATATATATATAAAATACAGTACAAAATAAAAGTATGTGCTGGATCAAGTGCTATTCTACTGTATACGCTGACAAATAATAATCTTGTTAAATGAAAACAAATTTGCAGTGATTATCATGAGAATTACAACTAGACTAGGAAGTCTTCTTTGAACGGTGGATTATGATACCTTCACCCCTGTCGTGTAGAGGTTGTTGGTGATGTCACTGACTGTTGTTTTTGGGTTTTTCTTCACAGCTCTCACAATGTTTCTGACATCAGCAGTTGTTGTTTTCCTTGTCCGACCCATTCGGTGTCTGTTGCTCAGTACACCAGTGGTTTCTTTCTTTTTCAGGACATTCCAAATTGTTGTATTGGCTATGCCGAATGTTTGTCCAATGCCTCTGATTGATTTTCCCTCTTTTCTCAGCTTCAAAATAGCTTGCTTTTCTCCCATAGACAGCCCTCTTATCTTCATGATGGCTTATCCTTTTTTAAACAACAAATGCAGGTGAAACTAAAGGGTAAATCCAAGAGTAGATGTTCAGAGCTATTTATTGTTTAAACAGTCAATCTATCAGGACACACCTAGGTAACAAGAAACACCTGTCAGCCACATGTTAAAATATTTTTTCCCACTTACAAATTGGATGGTCTAATACAAAATGTGCTATGTTCTATGTCGTTTAACATGTCTACATATAAATACCAGGGAATAAAAGCTGAAATTCTAAACTCTCTTCTCATATTCATCATTTGATCTCAAACCCAAATGTCTTTGGTGTGTAGCACAAACATTCTGTGAGCTACGCATTAAGAAGTATTAAAAAGTATTAAGACTCTTGAGACTTTCGACTTCCAAAGTAGTGAATACCATAGGAATTGTTTTTTAATTATTATTTTCAGCTAATTTATCCCCAGTTCGGTCAATTTCCAAAGGAAACCGTCCTGGAGGAAGTACAACAGAATTTTTTTAATGGATTTTTTAAAAATACAACAGCTGTACAATGAATGTATAATGTACAGGGTGTTTGACTCAGATTTTAACCTGGTTTAGTCTTAACTGTACTGTATATTCCAGTAGAGTGAAAAGAAATCACATTGTGTAATAGAGATGTGCCGGAGAAGTCCCAAGGTCACATGCATAGGTACAGAAAACAAAGAAAGTGCTATATTATAACAGGCGGGGAAAAAAAAGAAAAGGAAAATTGCACTCAGGCTACAGGTAACCGAAGTCAGTCAATAAATATCCCATTCGTCCTAATCCAGAGTCTCGGCCCAAAAACTGCATATCAGCATTTCAGAACAAACTAAATTCAATGCCACTTGATTAAATGCACCACTGAGCAATTTCTAAGATGTAAGCATTTAATTTTCCTGCGTGGACTGTCAGCAAATCTTGCCTGGAGTATTCTTACATTTGCTTTCCCAATCATCAAAAATGTTTTTGTTTTTTTTCTTAACCCTTTTGGGGGTGGGTTTGAGCTCAAAATGTGCCAACAAGTGTATGGTATCGCTTTCTATGAAGTCCATATACATAAATCATTACAAACAATTATGATACCTCATAAAGCTCTAATAATTTTCTATCAATTATGCAAAGTTGTAGGAAAATAATCAATGACAGAGACACCATTACTGTCATTTTTATCCATTTATAGTTACATTTAATGTTGTGGAACATCAAGAGGCATTTCCCTTTTATTTCCTTTTATCACTTACGTTATAGCAGATATCAACAGCCGTTCAATCACGAGTCTCACTTTTTTTCTTTCTTGAAGTTGACACTAGAGACCAATAAATCAGACCAATCAGAACCAGGAATTCAACAGTGCTCAACAAAAAAGCAACAAAACCTGAAAAGTTAACCCACTTCATTTATGGCATCACAAGAAACACACGTTTATGCAAAAATAAAAGTGGAATCCTGCTGAGAGGAAGTGTTCAATATTTACAGCAAGACATATACCGATCAGCCATAAAACCACCTATCTGATATTGTGTAGGTCCTCCTTGTGCCGCTGAAACAGCCCTGACCCGTCGAGGCATGGACTCCACAAGACCTCTGAAGGTGTGCGGTGGTATCTGGGACCAAGATTAGCAGCAGATCCTTTAAGTTCTGTAAGTTGCAAGGTGGGGGCTCTATGGATCAGACTTGTTTATCCAGCCCATCCCACAGATGCTCGGTCAGATTGAGAGCTGTGGAATTTGGAAGCCGAGTCAACACCTTGAACTCTTTGTAATGATCCTCAAACCATTCCTGAACAGTTTTTGCAGTGTGGCAGGGCGCATTATCCTGTTGAAAGAGGCCACGGCCATTAGGGAATACCGTTGCCATGAAGGGGTGTACTTGGTCTGCAACAATGTTTAGGTAGGTGGTACATGTCAAAGTAACATCCACATGAATGCCAGGACCCAAGGTTTCCCAGCAGAACATTGCCCAGAGCATCACACTGCCTCCGCCAGCTTGCTTTCTCCCCTTAGTGCATCTTGGTGCCATGTCTTCCCCAGGTAAGCGATGCACACGCACCTGGCCGTCCACAGGATGTAAAAGAAAATGTGATTCATCAGACCAGGCCACCTTCTTTCATTGCTCAATGGTCCAGTTTTGATGCTTACATGCCCATTGTAGGAGCTTTTGGCTTTTCCTCCTTTCAACACATTAACTTTGAGAACTGACTGTTCACTTGCTGCCTAATATATCCCACCCCTTGACAACTGCCATTGTAACGAGATAATCAATGTTATTCACTTCAACTGTCAGTGGTTTTAATGTTATGGCTGATCGGTGTATATAGAGGAATAAGCAACCGAAAATGCGTCGGATAAACAACATGGAGGTATAATAAAATAAAGAAATATGGGAACATTGAAACTATGTGCCACATAGAAGCCACACTTGGTCATTTGAGCCACATACGCCATTTTCGACTCTATATTTAGCCAATGATAAATGATGCTTGCTCTATTCATTCGTTTCGTGCAATATCACTGTGTACTCACGCCGACGGAAAATCATCTCTCATTTAAACAGAGAGTGCACACTCGCTTTTCGCACCGCTATGAGACCCCAGAGATCTCCTCCTGCATGAGATGGGTCCACCGCTTAATATATTTTCTTCTGTTCAAAAGAGAACAGACGACCTCACGCACAAGGGGTTGGCCCACTCCATTTCGCAGTTTAATGTGCAAACTTAGAACATATTTCACCACTTCTTATAAATAAATATATACAGGTCCCATGTGCTCCTTAAACCTTAGCAAAACGGAACATTAAAACCTGATCCAGAGCACATTTTGGTGCTTCCCTGCACTAACACACCTGATTTAACGCCACAGCTAATTAATGAGCCTTTTGTGAAGTTAAACGACCAGAGAAACACTATAAAATGCAGTGTAAGGACACTTGGGTAATTGGGGGAAACACTGTTTTAAAGCCGGCAGGAAATGTAAAACTGTGATTCTTTTCTAATTAGGTTGATTTCGGTCTTGTGGGTCACAAAAGTTACAAATAATTGGTGACTTACATGTGTATTTTCTTCACCAAGCACTATATCAGTGTCTTTAGAGCTCACAGCTTTTATGAAAATTTTATTAGAGCCTGAAACACTCGACACATTGACATATTTAGTCCCCGCTTCATCTCTGTCTAAAGAGAGTGATGCAGCAGTGCTTTAGTCTTTTAGACTGTCCAGCTTGGCCAACATTTCCAACTCCAGTTTTCTCCCCAATTTGGTCGCCTGCCAATTCCTACCCCCCCATATGACGGGGAGGGTGAACGTGCTTGCTCTGAGAAACGTGCTTCCTCTGAGACACATGAAGCCATACAACCACATCTTTTTGAACTGCTGCTCCTGCTGCATCACATGGAGGTGTAACACACTCGGAGGAAAGCATTATCCGCCGTCTTCCGCATACATGAACTCACAGGTGGCCATGATTGGCTAGTGTCACTGTGATTGACAAGAGAGAAATAGAGTACGTCACCCTTCCCATCCAGAGAGCACGGAAATTTTTTCTGCCTTGGCTCCCGTCCACGAGCGTTTTCCAGAAAATAGGGTGAACCCTTTTGTGTTGCACCACATGGTAGCCCCATTTATTAACGTCTTTAATATTTTACAGTACACTCTCTGAAAATAAGTAAATAAATAAATAAGACATGAGATTCTCAATTCCTTTCTCTTACTCAATTCTCCTTTCTCTAATCCATCAACTAAAAAAGTTACTTTATATGAAAAATAAAAATAAAATAAGCCCGCAAGTGCAGTGTGAGTCATTATCATTTTCATTTGCAGTATGCCAGCGGCACAACACCAAGAGTAAACAGCAGAGCAAGTGCAAACTAACACACACTACAGTATGATGAAGCAGTGCATCAACAGAGAGACAACTTGAAGAAGCTGGAGTGAAGATCCAAGCGCTGGGTGTATTGAACGGATCGTAATTGCAAATCCAATACGAGTCATGGTCAGTCAAAAAACAAGTTCAAGTTCAGTTTATTTGTATAGCGCTTTTAACAATGGACATTGTCCCAAAGCAGCTTTACAGAAGTATATAAATTCAGGACATAGATTTCAAATTTATGAATTTAACCCCCAATGAGCAAGCCAGCGGCGACGGCGGCAAGGAAAAACTCCCTGAGACGACATAAGGAAGAAACCCCGAGAGGAACCAGACTCAAAAGGGATACCATCCTCATCTGGGTAACACCGGATAGTGCAATTATAAATAAATAAATCCCTTCTATAACTGTACCAGTACAACACGGTCAGATAGCAGTTGTGAGACCATGAAAAATTCATTACAGTTTTTATATGAAGTCTATATGAATATGAAAAACAGTTCAGTCAGAGGCAAAAACATGAACAAAAAAAACAGGACGGAAGTAAAAACAGCTGTTAAACAGGAATTGCACATAAGGCATAGATTCTCACTTTAATGAAGCAGGCCATTTGAGATAATTGATGTCTATGCAGGCGAAATTGAAAGAACACTCGTAGAAATTACCAAAAGTGTGATATTGAAAAACAATTGCTTCAAAAGACCCATTACTGAGAGAAAAACTGGACACTGCTTCTGAGGTATTTCACTTTGCGCTTTCTTTAATGGAATTTTAAGTGCACTTAATTACATAGATTATGTTCAAGTACATATTAATGCTACTTTTGTTCAATCGCATGCACTGCACAGCTCCAGCGTTCGATCCTGAGTTTAGTAACTGTCTGTATGTGCGTCTGTATGTAGCTGCGCGATAACGTAATCAGATTATATATTTTTTTAAAAAGTAGAATTACAATTGTATTTTGTAATATTCAACTAGTTTGTACGGTCAGTTCTTTTCATGCTAGCTAGCGTCTGAGAGATTTGGAATGATGCTGTTGTTTGTTAGCCTTAACTAATCTTGGTTCCTTGGTGAAACAGTAATTTAAACAAACTAATTTACTATCTGTTACTAAAATCAATGTGTGAGTTGAGGATTTCTACTTCAAATTTGAGGGAAGAATTTGAAGCTATACTTCATCTTTTACCAGAGGATTTATTTAGATAAGGAGTTGCACTTTTAGTGGGTACTTTTACCACCTCTGCTGCTTACCTAGCTAGCTAGCTAACTAACTTAGCTAAGATTAGAAACAAACAATAAAATTTAGATTCTTAAGGTATATTTCTGACAGATTTGTCTGTTAAATAAATCTTATGATTTCGATTATGACAATGTAACTCAGGATTCTGATACTGAAATCCAGTTGCTAGCTGTGACAAATGCGAGCTAGCTTACTAGCAGGTAGCAAGCCAGCTAGCTATTTGAGATGGCAGGAGGACATGAGTTGAGTTCATCAAGAATTTATTAGCATGTTCACTTTAAAAAAAAAAAAAAAAAAATCTTATATAAATAAAATCTATGTAAACAATTGTTTAATCAGCAAGGCAGTACAAATGTGTATTGGCAATTCATTGTATGTGATTCATTAGAAAGATATGCAGTATTATCATTTATTCTGAGAACTACTGCTGACACACTTGACTATGTATGGATCCTACCACACGTCCCCTTTTTCCCGGACATGTCCTCTTTTTCGGACCTTAAAAAAAGCGTCCGGCCGGGATTTCTAAATTTGAGAAAATGTTTAAGCGGGATTCGGCTTTAGTTTCATTATGATGTGCTTACGGTCTAATACTGCATCATGCGTGCACATATTTGCTTTGCTTTAACCCCTCTCTGTAATTCTCGCCTTCTCGCACACCAATTGGTCGATTATAAAAGGTTTACAGCAACTATTGGCCAAAGTCCTGCCTCTCAACCATTAGCCTACTCTTATCGAACGCGGGAAGGCGAAGCTCTGTTGTGTACGGCATCAAACAGTTGCTTGACATTAGCAGCAAATGACAGCTGTCCTGAGTCAAAACAATGCCCATGGCCATATAAGGTCATTTTTAATTTCAATTGCTTCGTATTACATGGCAATTCAAATGTGTAAATGATGGCAGAAGTACACTCAAGGCACTTAATATTTTATTTTATTCCATGGACGTTCAAAAGACTGTAGGGACAAATGTAAAATGTGGGCAGAGTTAAACCAATTTTATTTATATATATTTATGTGCATTCATAGTAACACTGTTTTGAACGCTATTAAGACAACCCCCCCATGCCCATCTCCAACCCCCACCCCACCCTAATCCTACCTGCCATGCTGCCTCATACACACAGTTGAGCATCAAACACACATCTCACAGTTCATTCTAATAAACAACTCAGATGTTGAACAAAGGTTTCCATGGACGCATTTTGATTAAGCAAGAGTAATGGCATTGCCTGCATCAATAAAAAAGAAAAGAAAAAACCCCTCATACTTACATGCATATTTATGTACATGAGTTGGCTCTCAATGTTCAACTAAATGAGTCGAGTCAAAGAGTCAACTCGTTGACAGATGACACATCACTAATTCACATTTGCCTGTAGAGCAAAGATGTTTTCTTTCAAGACCATTTGGAAGTGTCTGACCCTAATCACACTGACACATATGAAGATTGTCATATTGTGCTCCTGGTTTCTCAGTGGATCATGTACAAATTCTCAGAATTAGGATTTCACAGAGCACATCTGTTAAATATGGATGAGCAATATCTCGGCAGTTGCGGGACCGAATATCAAGTGCATGAAACCATGGCACTGTGGTGGTCTAATAACCGCAAAGCTGACCTTTCTGATCCCAATCTCCCACCTGACCTTTTCCTCACACTCGCATTCCTACAGAGTAGCTCCCTGGGCGACAGCCTTGTCATGTAGTTGTCCTATGGCTTTATTTCTCTCTCAAACACAGTTCTCGCTCTCGCCGTTTCTCAGCATGGAGTTTTCCTCCCTGCTGACTCATTACTGTAATATAGTTCTTGCTCTGCGTGCACCAGCAGTCCCCTTTACCCCTATTCCCAATGATCATCATTTCTCTCACAAGTTTCTTGACCTACTTTGACCTCTGCACTTTCAGCTCCATGTCACCAACACCATCACCAACACCAGAAAATACACTGTATCTTGAGTACATAGTCATTTCTTTTTAAATAACTAACTTGTCACTGCTGAATTGATCTCTCTATATAGGAATGCTACGAAGATCTACTCATCAAAAGTTTTATCCCCTTAGGACAAATTCAAGACGAAGGAACACATCTATCCTGATGGGAGTAGGCTCTTCCAGGATGACTCTGTCCCCATCTACAGGACACAAGGACTCTCTGAACATGGTGTAAATCATATGCTATGGCCTTTACGGTCACCAGATCCCAATGCAATTGAACACCAATGTGTTAGACATTGCTCTCCACCACCATCATCAAAACAACAACTAAGGGAATGTCTTCTCCAGTCGCTCCAGTTCAGCTCCAGAGACATGTAGAATTGATACCAAGGTACACTGAAGCTGTTCTGGCTCATGATAGCTCAGTATTCTTTAGAACGGCTCTGGGGACTGAAAGGGTCATGGCGATCTTGGTTTTCAAACCATTTCATGTTGATTTTTGACTTACATTTTGGATTCTTGTCTTATTCCAGGATACACCCATGTTTCATTTATGTCTCCATGGAATTCTATTAAAAAAAAAAAAAAATTATATATATATATATATATATATATATATATATATATATATATATATATATATATATATATATATATATATATATATATATATATAGTTCCATTTAAAAACGATGGGGATCCAAACTCATGCCCTGGTCCATCTTTGTTCAGAAGTCATTATTTCTTGAGTAAACTGATTTAAAATCTCTCTGTAATCGCTGAATTTGCAGTTTCCCCCCTGTAGAGTTCATAAGCATTTCGAGCTGTATATCTTATATTCTGCCTATGAATAGTTTAATACTAAATGGTGCTGAGAAAAGCAGGAGAGAGCATTAGCATACATCGATAGAATTCCCCTAGTTGAGGCTACAGACCATACTGACATCCAAAACCCTTTCAATTTGATATCAAAGTGCTGCTTTGTGTGTTTTTCTGTTATTCTCATTATGCTACTGATGTTGAAATGATTGATGAAATGATTGTCAACAGTCAGCACTCTTTCTGTGACTCTTCCTATGAACTTTAGGATTTTTTTTTTGAATGCATTAGTAACTGCAAGAAACAGAGACAAAAAAGGAAGTATTGTGAAGGAATGACTGTTTATAGCTATTATAACATAAGTGATAACAGGAACAAACTTACTTCATGGATCTTCCACAACATTAAGCATGTTATTCTTTGATTCAAAAATTTAATTGTTGGAAATTTGCTGTTGTATAAGATAAATAAAACACTTCGAGACATTATATTACAGGAAAGCATTCAACTTTGGGGTGGTAACAGGTAAAGCTGCTTTCTTTTGGTCACTGATAAAACATCCCCCAAGCATTTTATTCCTGGGTTTTGACCAATCCAGAGCCTATCCTACTACCAATTGGCATGAGGCAGGAATACATCCTGGATCTATTGTGGAGCAATTCTCAACAAGGGGGCAATTTAAACCAGCCAGTTATCAAAGCTCAGGATCAAACCCCACAGTTGTGAGGCACCAATACTACTTGGTCTACCTTGCTGCCACCAAATCTTGTTAGGGTCACAGTGGATCCAGACCATATTCTCGGATTACTGGACATTAACACACCTTGAATGGGGCAATAAAGTTTTAATTTTCACTGATATTTTTCATCATCATGTTTGTTTGCCTGGGGAAGAATTGCTTTGGGTATTTAAGGTTATTTTTTCTTTGAAAAACCTTCCTCTAAGGTTGATTCACGGCTTCAAATTGGGTTTTGGATAACTATGAGCTCAGTAGGGAGCTAGTAGGCACACCTTTGTCCCACACCTTAGACTTGGTCACATTTGTGTGTGTTGTTTTATTCTGCAAGGTCAGTTTAAAGGTATCAGCAAGTTATACCTTCACTAAGTTCATTTTTATTGTAAATTAATTCACGAAGGCAAGATTACATCTTGCCTCTGACCTTTGAAACCACTCAAATCTGATCTGAAATATTCCCCAGCCAGCATTTGGTGTCTGCAGGAACAAAACCAAGGTTGTGGCAGAATCGAGGACAGGTGAGTGACAGCTGAGGCTAAAGGCTCACCTCCCCATCCACACCAAGCAGCTGCTGTGGCATTATATACACCGAGATCCTCACTCTGCAGCCAGCCAAGAGGACTCACTCCAACACCTTCTCTTTTAGCTGTATTCCCACTTGATAGCTTTCACTTATGACATCTCTCCAGGTGGCACGGGTTGCGACCACGTGACCACACAGACCCGCGTAATCCCTATTTGTCGACCTTTCTTCAAACTACACTGAAGTGTCAAGGGTACTTAGACAGATTGCAGCTTAAGAGGAAGATGCCTATAACGAGCGAGTGGTGGCTGTCAAAGCCCAAGCTCACAGGGCCAGATGGAGTGCTAAAATTGATGCACTTAGCTTTTTATTTTGAATGAAATGTGGATTAAATTTGATTTGGGACAATAAATAAAATGGTTGGAATACCATTTTCTGACACTAAATACTTTGCCCTATGCTGTACTCTGAGATTCTGAGTTCCACAGAGCATTGCAACAGAAAATTCTCTATGGCTTTGAAGAAAGTGGTGGACCTAGTGGTTAAGGCTCAAATCCCAGGCCTATCAGTTTTGGAACCACTGTTAAGCTTCATCTCTTTGGAACCATATAATCATCAGCTCTGGGGGATACGTAATTATCTTGTGGTGTTATTGATTCGCAAGTTTATGGTGTAATAGTTGGAAAAAGTTCATGGTTAATGCTTAAATGTGCCATTATGATGTTCAGTTAGCCAATCATTATCCATATTGAATATAAACAATGACATGACTTTTGCAGAAAATGGGCTCACATAAAAACAAACATTCTGAGATTGTAATAAAAATTTCTGTTACTGCTAAAACTTTGTCGTTGGCCATCTTCGCTGACAATGGCCATCAATGAGCTTGTTAAGGCAGATTAAGTATACACAAGAGGCTTGGTAATGGTCAACCACACTCTTTGGTTCCGGTACTTGAGCAACATCTAAAGTAGTATTAATAAATGGTCTGCACTTATATAGCTCCTTTTTTTAACCTTTGCAGTTTACAAAGCACTTTACACTGTGTCTCATTGGCAGAAAGAGCTACCATGCAAGGCACCTGCCTGCCATCAGGAGCAACTTGGGGTTCAATGTCTTGCCCAAGGACACTTTAGCACATGGACCAGGAATCGAACCGCCAACCCTACTATTAGTGGCTAACCCACTCTACCACCTGTGCCAAAGCTGCCCCATATAGAAAAGGCCACATAAAGTAGTAACAATAGTATGGACACTGGACCAAAGGTCAATTAGGAGACTTGAATCTGGATTTGTGTAAAGCTGCTTTGTGACAATGTCTATTTCCATGCATCCATTTTTCCATACCGCTTATCCTACACAGGGTTGCAGGGGAGCCTGGAGCCTATCCCAGGGAACTCGGGGCACAGTGCGGGGACACCCTGGACAGGGTGCCAACCCATGACAGGGCACAATCGCACACCTATTCACACACTATGGACAATTTGGAAATGCCAATCAGATCTCGATGGGACACCAGATGATATAACTTATTGATATCATACAAAACATGATTGTAATGTATCAAAATGACTAATAAGAAACTTGATAATCATTAACTTATATCAGTTATTACTTTATTGTTTCAGTATTGAAGGACTGTTTTATTGGAACCTCATAAAACCAAACAATATTTAAGTGTACAGAATAACAGAGTTCAATCTGTATCTGGTCGCAGTTAAAAAAAAAAAAATCCGCTTTGTAATTTCCATTTTGATAATGGAAAATTTAAACAAGCCCTTTTCGAGCTGTAAAAATAGACTTCAGTTTTGCTAGCATGGAATGACAAAACTAGGACTCACATTTCTTAGATAAATAGAACTAACACGATTTGTGAGTCACTTTGGATTAAGGCGTCTACCAGATGAATAATTCATAGCCATTCTTGAGGATTCATAGAAATAAAAGATATCTGGCATGCATTTTGATCCTAGCAGCTGTTAATACAATACAAATGCATCATCTAGCCCTATAAGATCATTAATATGGAGCAGCAGGGTGCTAGTGGGAAATATCGGACAGTTGCTTGTAGTTTTATTAATTTATTATTTTGGAGAGACCATCTGGTGGGTAGGAGTGTTGAACTCATTGAATAGACATGACCTTGGCGTGTTGTGGATTCACAAACGCACATATGTTGTGGTCTCATTTCAGTGTGTAGGTGAATAGTTCTGTGATGTCAATATTTATCTTAGCTTTTTTTTTTTTTTTAGACATCAGGCACATTCAATTCAAACAGAGGTGTCCGCCATAAAAACGTTCAATGCTGTGATATTTGATTGCAATGTATTTTGAACTAAGGGAATTCAAATGTCTATAATGGGTTGTCATGGTTCCCATGGTAATGAACACCAAGTGTTCATGTCTGTTTTTTTTTTCTTCTACCCTGTCCTGTCATCTGTTTGTTGCCCTATTGTGTTCACCTGTTTTGTGTTAGTTCTTGTTTAGTTAGTTTGTTTATATCCTCTGTTTTTCAGTGAGTATTTCAGTGCCTTGTTTTCTTTTGGCACCTTTTTATTTTGACTATGGACTCTTTAAAAAGACACATACCAGGTTTATGCACCTGTACTCATCACATACAGCATGAACCCTGTATGTCAGTGCAAATGTACAATTGGTTGATTATATTGAGGCCACAAGGCCACAGACGGCATCTCATGGCCACACATTATTACTGTATATGCTATATATATAAGCATAATAATATAAGCCCATGATTTAAGATGTCATGGGATGTCAAACTTGATATGTGGCCTCCCATTAATTATTTGGCAAAAACAAGTGAACAAGTCGATTCGATTAAAATTCACTGATAGTGTACAGTATCTATCCATGCTGCAACATCAGTTCTAGTATGTCTTTATGCATCATTCCTTGATAAAGTGTAACATCATTTTCATGTTTAGGTTCAGGGTCAACTGATTTCTCTCTCGAACACTTTTTAAAATATGTTGTGGCCATGAAATCAATCTCGAGAAATTGAAGTTGAGGTTTTAATATGTTAATTTTATTAAAAAAGGTTATTAAAATAACCTTATTAAAAAAGTAACCACTCTGTTGCATCAGTGGCTCCATACAAACACAATGAAAAATGCAATATAGGCAGACTTAGATTCTTAACATCTAAATAAATATTTTTTATTTATTGATTGACTTAGTTACATATTTATGCAGTTTACCAGATGCAAATATTTTATCTGTCTGTCCCTTTAAATGAGGAAGAACACCACTGCCGGATCAGAATATTGATGACTAATTACACACTGGTAATAAGTAAAGAAAATAAGTGAGGAATAAGCAGAAAGCAAGTGCAAAGCCAGTCGATGCCAGTCTTCTTCCCTTCCACCGAATGTACTTGATCAGGCAAGGCACGTTTTATTTGGAAAGCTTAAATCCTTCAGTTGAGCGTCGTGAAAATTGCAAACCATGTGCCTAAATCATTAAGGGCTCGAGAGTTTGTACAACTCAATTCATGGTTCAGACTTAGTCATGGGGATTGCAGTCATGCTGTTTGAAAACCATGGTCATTTTTTTAAAGGGTGTACGAAATCCAACAAAATAGCTTTCGATGAATACTTATGAATGTTGCCCGAGAAAAAAAAAGGTAAAAATCACACGTAAATTTATGAGGTCTGATTGATGGTATAATAAGAATGATGTGGGGGAAAAACTAGATAGGCAGCTGCATTCGCCATTTATTTTTTTGTAAGTATTTCAAATCTGTAATGCTCTACTTGTTTCATGTTGCGTTTCCCCGCAGACCAAACAATTCTGTTACTTTTTCATTATCTGTCCTTCTGTGTGATTGTGCTTAGTCTATATCTACTTATAAACATGTCTAAAATACTATAAAAATGTCTAAAAACATGAAAAACATCGTCACTGCACGAATCTACAGTTTGGGCTAAAAAGAAATCAGCCCCAGCCTTGCACTTTGCTTCTTTATACCATTCTGTGTATTTTTTCTTACGACCATCGGTGGTGCTGTTGTGCTCAAACTAATCCACATGATTACATTTAGTAACAGTTAATAATCTTTTCAGTACATTTTTGATCGACTATTTTTGGCATCTGTGGAAAGTTTTCGACCACGCCGTTTCTCCATGAATTAGACATTTTCTATTTTTTTTTTTACTTTGCTGTGGACTTCCATGTTCTCTCCAAAAACTTGTCAGGACCTGTCAAACTAAAAGCGCGCTGGTGTTTTGGATGTGACACTTGAGATAAAAAGCTTCAAAAGCATGCAAATTCAAAAATCCTTTTTAGAAACAGCAGCGCTCAAATCTCCGAGATTTTATGCAGGAAGCTCGGGCAGATGCGTGTCGCACTTTTCCGAAAAAGTGACACTCGAAAAGCCCCTCACTTCACACTGCGAATCCTGTCCTCCATGACAGATGGCAGTTTTTATAGGATCATAAAAAGCAGCCTGTGCAAGCGGATTTTTATTGAGGAGTAACTGTCTTTTATGCACGCGGGCTGTGTTTTTCTGAATCGAGACAGTTATTTTCTTTCCCCCAGTGCATATGGCATGCTTTCCCAAGCCACAATTTAGCTTCTTCCTCTGAGGGGCCAGTTCAGAGCTCTGTTTAATCAATAGCTTACACAAAAATGGTCAATTAAGCCTGAAAAAGGGGTCCAGGCCATTTTCACAACCCTTTAGCAAGTCACTCCTTTGCTAAATGTGCGCTTTGTGGTGTAAGACGTGGTATCTAACTTATTACCTTTAACAGTATTGGCAGCTAATTTGGGAGAAAATAATAGTAGCAATGTTGATCTGTAATGTATGATTAATAACTAGTATTGCCATGTTGACTATTTTAATGTGGTTGTTGAAAATCTGACCATATTGAGACGTAAACTGGGCTTTGGAACTTGACTTGGCATCTATAATCTGACAATTATGACAATTAGTAGTCATTAGTTCATTAAATACCACTGTGGACCACATGATATCAGGTTTTTTTTAACTTTGTCATTTTCCACCAACATGGATAAAAAAAAAAAAAAGAGTTTAATAATAGTCCTTTTCCATTATAAGTCTAAAATTGGGTTGCAGAGATGCAGTATTGTAGTCAGGCTACTGTAAACCTTCTTTTCCCAAAGGAAACGTCGCCTTTAATGTGACCGATCGAATCCACAGCTAACACTGAGCCCGTGACAGATGAAGTGTGTGAGGGCTGAATGAAGGGCACAAGGGCCTAGTTGGAATGCTAGTATGACTGATGAACACGTCAATCACGGAGACGCCATTTTTCATCGGATGTGGAAAAAACATGGGAAGAAGTAGGTCGAGGGCGGAAGCCGTGTAGCGTTTCTTTTTCATTTTGTAAATCGAGAGGACTGCTTGGATTCAGACCTTTTTCTGAATCTTCAACCTCGACTCATCAGTCCCTCCAGGATTTCGCGATTTTGCGATCGTAGAAATTAACGCAAAATCAAGCAAACTCTACAGTATTCGGAGGAGCTTGCAATTTTTCAAATTTACAACAGATTTTTCCACAGATTTGGGCCAAGACGCGTCATGTGACATCATCACAACGAGTATTCAGCCAAAGCCCTCTTCGATTCACGCGCGTCAAACATGAGTACAGCTAAAAGCTCTCGTTTACCAACAAACATCGCTGTGAAAGACCGTGCAAAACAATTTTGTGCACGTAAAGCGAGTACGCGTTAACTAGCGAACCAGATATTGCCAGGCCACATCTCATTTAAATTTTGTCGTGAGTGAGGAAATAACTCAACATTACGATTAGGATTAGGCCAATGAGAGCAGTGATATACACGAGCAGATGGCAGTAAACCGTGCATGGAGGTTTGACATGACTGATGCTTGTTTTGTTTTTTTTTGCTTGTCCTTTTCATGCGAAATGCTAATCCTGAAGGGAAAAAAAAAACAATCATGAGAAGACTTGCAAAGTGGCAAAGGCAAGTGGAAAGAGGAAAGTGATTGGACTGGGAAAAGGAAATTTAATGATTTTTGACTTTTAGCAAGCCCAATGCTGGTGGTTTAATGTTTTATGGAGACAAAAAAAAAAAAAAAGCATTGTGAACCAAAGAGCTTCTTTTATTGGTTGGTGAATAGAGATATTCTTCAGGGAAAAAGTAATTATATTGAAAATGAAATTTATTTTAGATTTGATTAAAAATAATTTAATCTCACACCTTAGTGAACAATGCACACACGTACATAATAAAAAGAAAAAGCTAGTATTTATGAAAGCTCTTATGACAAGGATTTTCCTCTTTGTTTGAGTGGACCATTTTCATAATTGCGTGCAACATTTATTTTATGTAATCACAATTTTGCCTAACCATTTATCATTGCGCTAATTATGCTACTTGAGGAGGTTTTTTTGGGTTGAAAGCACTTTAAAAAAGAGAGAGAAGGTGTTCAATGATGATATTTATTATGTTTGCATTTAAGATATACTTTAGTGGTATCAATCATTTCACCAAATGTTTTTTGTTGTTGTTGTTGTAATGTTTAAATTATATGGTAATGTATTGACTGTTCTCATGAAGGGTGCCAATATTTCTGAAATTAACTGAGTGGTCTCAGTTAACCAAATCTGCGACCGATTCGATTTAAAATGTGATCAGCAAAAAATTCAGCACAGTTAATATAAAGACCTAAAAGAATCACAGTGGTTGTAAGAAATTTTACATAAATAGCTGACTGTTATCTAAGAAAAATTCTAAATAAACAAAATATTGGTGATAGATTTATTCCATGCATTTGACAACTCGAAATAGCTCATTAAAAATGCAATAAAATAGATTGGCTTAGGATGTACTGGATCAAGTGTTATTTTATAAGCTGCTGAATACTGAGGGTGGATTGAACCACATTTGCAGTGATTCATGTGCTAATTAATTTAGTCTTTTTTATTATTCATTGTTAAATTGTCTCTTGATTTTAATGAAAAAAGAAAAAAGGAAAAAAAAATTTGTTCTGCATTCCGTATTTACTATACCTCTTTTTTTCCGGGAGTAGAGTGCTTGCGTTTAAAGACGTTATTGATAAACCTACGTCTTGAACACTTCTTCTCAAGAACAATTTGGGCAACCCTTGGAGAGCCATGAAAATTGACCTAAGCAGGTGCGTTATATCACACAAATTTGATTACGTGCAAATTTGAGATTTAAATTGTTGACCCTGCGTGATTAAAGGCACATTTGAGTGAAGTATAGCCTCTTGTACTCACAAATTTGCCAGATTATGCCAAGTTTAGATACGTATGTCAGCGTGCCATTATGCGAAAAATATCATGCACTACGGCACTATGCCTCGGAGACGGAGCCTTGTCGTGTTTCCGGGAGTTTCTGACAGGCAGATCAGGGTAGGAGCTCTCCTCTGAGGAATATGTGGCAGAAGAGTGCTCCTGCAAAACTGATCTCTTTCCAGCTTCTCCAAGCCTGTTTATTATCAGAGGAACTACAAATGCTGATCTCAAATCCTTGCAAAGGCATTGAGTTCATCACGTGACGCAACGTTACATAATAGGATGCTAAATGTAGTCATGGTAGATCAACATAGTAATGAGAACATTCACCAGGGTGTGGGGGGGGGGGGTGGCATTGGGGTTGGGCGGAGCAGCCCTCAGGGCAAATCTGGGCTTTTTATCCATTTATAGTTACATTTAATGTTACAGTGATTCCCCAGAGCTATAAATATTGCTTGTTCTCCTCTTAAAAGTTCTCTTAAAAGTATGAAACTGTTTCAAGAAAATTAATATTAAGGCACCGCTCAAGGCTTTTGCTTTTAATTTCATGGAAAGATAATGATAGGATCCAAATGTGTCAAAGAAACAATTAAGTCTAATATTATGTAGGAAAAAAATGGAAGAGGTTTTTACCTCTGAAATGGCCAAATTTTTATTAAAGAAAAGCTCCCATAACAGCTATTTATACTGAAAGCTTATTATCTCATGGATTGCAGCATAGTTATTATAATATCCCTTTAAACTTTTTTTTTGACAACAAATAAGAGATTATGAGTCTATGAAGAGATTTAATACAAGCCTACTGTCAGATTTAAAATATTAGCCTTTACAGCTCCATTATACTTATGCGCTTTGTCTAACAGAATGATAAAATGCAGTCTCTGTTTATTTATTTATTTATTAAATGCAGATTTGGGTTGATAGATTGAGATCTGACTGCATAAAATATATAGAGAAAGCTACTGTATGGTTGTGATGGTTTCAGAGAGTCTGGCATGACATCATACAGTATGTCCCATGTGAGAACAGCTCATTCGCACATTCTAGCTGAAGATCGAAGCTGATATTTGAGACTCTCAGACAGTGTGCTGTCATAAACAGCTGATAATGAAGTAGTTCCCAGAGTGCTTTGCGATACACAGAAATCTGTGTGTGTGTGTGCTGCTGTTCTAAATTAGTGTTGCAGTTTCTTGTATCATGGCTATAGCTAAAGAATCCAATTAACATCCATCCATCCATTTCCTGTACCACTTATCGTACACATGGTCGCGGGAAGCCTGGAGCCTATCCCCAACTCCCAACTCCCAACCCTGAAGGGGCAAGGCAAACGTTCTAACCACTAAGCCAATCTGATTAACAATCTACAAATAAATAGTTATAAGTATTTTCCAGAAGCATTTGACTGATACCAGTTGTGATACTTTATTAGCTTAATTTCTTAGATGAACTCTTGACACACCAGGAGATGGCATGAATATCACTATTGTGAAGCACCTTTTAATCCATATATTAGATAAACTCTCTGGTTGGGAGGTGTGGTATACTCTCTCCCCCTCCCGTCAATCACAGCGACACTAGCCAACCTCGGGCAACTGAGAGCTCAGGTACTGTATGTGGAAGACCACTATACTACATCCATCTATACATAACATGTTTCAAAGGTTATTTTTGGATGCTTAAGGGTACATCACTTTGTAAATGGGCTCCCTTTGTAAAAGGGATACTCTCCATTGCTGAATATTACATAGAACCTGTAAGGTCAGAGTTATACTTGCTTTCAGTGTGTACGGAAGATGGCTGATGCACATATACTACTACCTTGTTGTAGCTCTAAACTATTGTTTTATGTTCTATCATTAAACCTACTGAAATGTACTGTAATGTGTTTATCATTTGATTCCCATGTATCATCATCTGAAAAGGATAATAACCGCTTGACTGGACTGCAAGATGTTAAGGAAGCTTCAGCTACTACCTTGCCAGGAACTTTCTGGAGTAACAAAAATTACTCCAGTTTTATTCAAGCTACACTTGTTGCCTATTATCTTCCACACTGACTACAAAGTACTGCTTATGAAGTTTAAAGTTCTGAATGGTTTAGATCTAGAGTATCTTGCTGATGTCCTGGTCAGCTGAGGCAGGCATGCTGTTAGTCCAGATGTTTATTTAGCTTATTATGCAGCTCAAGCATTGGAAGATGTTTGTCTTATAACGTGAAACATTAAGATTGCTAGTTCAATAACTGTTTTTCTGTCCAGATCTAAAAAACAACAACAAAATAACCTACTTGGCTACCTTGACCAATGGTGGCTCAATGGTTAAGGCTCTGGGTTACTGATCAGAAGATTGGGGGTTCAAGCCTTTGAGCAAAAAGCCCTTAACCCTATCTGCTCCAGGGTTGACCATGATCATGGCTGACCCTGTGCTCTGGCCTCAGCTTCTGATATGTGAAAAAAAGAATGGCGCCGTAATGTATACATGACAAATAAAAGCTTCTTCAAGTCTTAGTCTTGGGACTAAGGGTAGAACTAGTAGCAATTGAAAGAAACCTTGAGAAACCAAGTGTAGATACCCCCCACCTCTACCCTTAGTGTTGTAAAAAAAAAAAGTCAAAAAAGAAGAAGTGGACCAAGGAATTGTTGACCAAGAGGTTTCTGTTTTTGCTCAAACTTTTCATCAAGGGCTTAACCTGGAGCTTCATGATCCACCAGGTGATCCTGGAGGCAGAGAAACAGAAGATTCTTTTCAAGTAGCTCAGCAAGACATGATACATGCAATTCCGGTCGGCCCAGAGCAGTCACTGAATTGCCCAAATGAAAGGAAAATACTTTCAAAAGGAAAGACTTGCCTCAGCATGTAAGACAGAAAGAGGGTGGAAAGCTATGTTGTATTGATCATTTGAATTGTGCCATCAGCAGCCATCTGTAAAAAGTCTATGTAGCATGCTGGCCTGATAGCTTTGTCTGTGTGAACAAAAAAAAAACTTTAAAAAAGTAAAAGTAAGCAAATTCTTAATTGCCTACATTTGGGAGGAAGTTTCATTTCATGCAATGCTAGCTACAGTGACTCGTATGCATATTTGAAAGCCAGTTTGTAATAATTAAACAATGAATAACAGATCCTCATCTAAATCAAGCATAATTTTCTAGTTCCTCAAGTCACAATTTGTATTAAAACACCCAGATTTGTATTTAAGCTCCAAAAGGTACCCACAAGACAGCTTTTCAGGAAGGACTGAACACCAGCTTGAGTTTCCCAGGCCAAGCCATTTATCCAGCAGCTTCAGTTTGTCAGGCCATGATTGTTTCTGCATCTAATAACAGTCTGGGCTTAGAGATAAAGCTCTGCCAAATCACCCATAGTGCTGAGATAATAAGCCATGGTTGCTCTATGCTAAGGTTCTGTGTGTATGCCAAGGGGGTTGTGAGGTGAAATCCCAGGATTGCCAGAGAGCTACTGTTCAGCCCTTGATCTCAATGGCCCAGCTCTACCTCACTTGCTACGTTTGTCAAATGAATAAATGTAACTGTATTTCAAATAATGGATAAATCATGCTATGAATTAGGAAGTGTTCCTAATTGCTAGTCATGTATAATTGCCATGAAGGATAGTTTTTTATAGCGGCAGCGATTTTGGTAAAAGTTTATGTCTCAACATTTGGCTACAGTGTTGGAAAAAAACTTTGTGGGTTTCTTAATTAATAGAAAAAATTGCAATCGTTTGCAAATTTCTGAGGAATAAGAGGAATAAAACACTGTTGTTGAGAACATGCTGTTATAGTTAAATAATCACTTTCAGGGTGGTATCAGTAACTCTGCTTCGCCGTCGTTGATTATTTTCCCACAACAGCATGTTCCCAAGCAAGTGTTCGATTCCTTACATAATAACAGAAGAATAGCTATTGCTTTTCACATATTCATTATTCTTGAATATGCAAAGCACATTCACTATCATGGCGGGTAGTGAAAGCTTTAATTTTCTGCCACAAAGATAATCTTTTTAAAGATAATCTTTTCAATAAATATAATTCTTTTGCCAATTTCAGGATTGCATAATACAATCAAAAAAGACACGCGGCATGTGCAGATATCATATCACATTATCACTATACTACATAAAAAACACAAATAAATCAGATTAGCAGTTAGATTATAATAAAGCTTCTCTTTATTGACTTGGCAATGATAAAGGATGAGTTTATAGTGGAGAGGAATGATTTTTACCTCTATCTTAAAATAGATTTAAAAAAAAAAATCACTTTATGACTTTTTGTCATCTCGACCTTGCCTATTAATGCTGAAGGCTTCAAAGGTGTAAGACATCGTAGCTGCTTTGATGACGGCTTGGTAATTATTCGCACAGCCTTTAAAATGATTTTCTTCATCTTTTGGAGAGGATGACAAGGAAGACAGTGCTGATGTCGACACGCCGACTTCTCATTAGCTTAAGTGAAGAACTTTGTACATTGAGGCTTTTAAGATGATCACAGTTCCACCTGAGCGACAGAGTCGGACTTGAAGAGAATATTTCACTCAAATGAATCACATCTTAATGGAGTTATTAGTGCTCGGCAATAAAGCAATAAAGTCACCCCCCACCCTTCATATGTCTATTGTTTGTATGATATGATTAGAAAAATAGTGTTTTATTAAGAATAATTTTTTCCATTTTGAAAGAAAAACAGCACAATACATTTCTGGAAATAAATAACACATTTCTTATTTGATTAATGGAGAAATGATGAAGTACCTGAGCACTTTCACAGCTCCTGTTTAGACGGTCGGGTAAGTTAATGACACGTTAATGATTTCTGTTTCCTAACTCCCTCAGCGAGGCCTTAATACAAGAGACAGGAAAGCAGATATGCATCCCAGGATGAATTGTTCCCAGAACAGCATGTAGATAAGACTACTAATACCAGTGACTGCAGCTCAATAAGACCTTCCTGGTGAGAGGAGATCAGGTAGCTTCAAAATCAATTGGATGGAGAGAGGAGACTCTTGTGATTTAAAAATAATGGGCTGGACTTCCTGCTTTAAGATGCAAACAATTTAGAGTAGGGATTCATCGATTTCATGGGATTTTTTTCCAGACTAAGTACTTGTCAATACCGATACAGATATCGAAATAACTACAAAGTGGCTATCTTTTGTACACTTTTCTGGCCACAAGCTTCAGAATCTTCAAGGCTGCAATCTGATGATATGACTCCTCATATCTGTGTATACACATTTTCTTGTGCCAGTTTTTAATGGGGAAGACAACTTTAAGAAGACACGTTTTTCATCACTATTTCAGAGTTTTGTCTGAAAAAGTCTTGGCCAGGGTTAGTAACGAAAAGTACCAGACTTTTAAACAAAAGTTAGACATCTGGCTAGCATGAATAACAAGCAGTTAACCTTGAGTGACTACCTCATTTGGGCTTGCATGCTAATCTTTTGAGGTTTGTTTAGTCCAAAAAGATAACTTGGTCAACAGCCATCATGAACATTTTGGTGCAATTCAGTTCCGCAGGAAACTTTACCTCTTGTTCCTCTTGAGTTGCAGGTAGAAACTGTTATCTGTTTTGTAACAGGTGTTCTGACTTAAGGTCTTTGCACACTAGTTGCATCATACACACACACACACACACAAAAAATTATACAGTGAAATGAATACACTTTACTGTATGACAACTTGCCATCTAAAAAAAAGTGCTCTGAAAGTGCTTTAATTTTGGAAATGAAACAAAGTTTGTTTTGTTTTTGGAATGACAAATTTAAAATGGCTAATCCTTGTATGACCATCTGATGAAAATGCTAATGCAAAGCTCAAGTGTCTTAGTGTGTTCAGTACTGTACCTAGCACAGGCTTATAGCCTTTTTGGTACTAGGATATAACCTAGGATACAGTATACCTGGTAGTCATGACTACCGCATATCTTGTGCTAAAGTGAATGAATGAGACCTATGTGAAATTATGTGAAATTACATGCTATAGAAGGCTTAATGAGTGTGTTAAGCAAACATATGTCATGCTAACAGAGGCCCTAAAAAGTTAGCTAGGCTAAGAAAGGACCTACGCTAAAAACATCTGCATGCGTCCTATATAGCAGGCCTAGCATAACGTTAATGGTATAACTATTTCAGATGTCCAGGGTACCAGTGTATTACACCCCTCAGGTATATGTTCAATATTTCAGGACTTAATTTCTACGTAGCAATTTTTGACCTCTGTCAGTTTGCCATGATGACTCTCGAGAGTTCTGCCAGCGATTAAGCTAACCTCTCCATAGCACTTTGAGCAGCTTATCATTAAAAATGCATTAGTCAAGAGAAACAGTGCTGGACCTTCCATCAAATGAGACCTTGGGGATACCCCAAGATACATCATGGACTATTACAAAAATGATAAATAAATAAAGGCAGTGCCCTTTCAGAGGGCCAATACTTGAGCATGTGGAAACAATGGTTCTTGTCCGATTGTAAATCGGAATCAAAAATCCAACAGGACTGTGGTATAAATAAGAATATAATATTTCTCATTGCTTTCACCTCATTAGTCTGATGAAAACTTCCACATTGGAATTCTGGGGATTTCTGAAAAGACCCCAAAGGCAAAAGTTCTCAAAAGAATCAGGAGAAGGACTCGTCCTGTACGTGCCCGAGTGTGTGAAACATCTGTGACTTTGAACCTCGGGTGATGTTCGGCATACGGCACAGAGACAGCTGCTCTCAGTCATAAGAGATAGTGAGCATGACCAAACTGGATCTTCATCTAATATACAGCAGAGTCCACTAGTAAGTTTTCAGGTTCATCAGTTATCAAAAAAATGTCACTTAGTTTTTAATTATCATGCTAGAAGACGATCTATAAAACGGAGATAAATCAATTAGTATATTATGTGTTATGGTAAAAATCGGGACAACAACACTTTCATGTGCACAGTCAGATATGAAGTTTGCAGTCATCATCAGTAACTGCTTTGTCTTGGTCAAAAAGAATAACTGCAGGAGCAGGTGGGATTGTTCAAGGTTCTGCAGGAGCAGGCAAAATTTGTCAGAATTCCTTTAGGAGCAGTCAGGATTGGTCAGAAAGACAGGAATGATCAGAATACCTTTGGGAATGGACCGTTTCGTCAGTTCTTTGGGACCATTTGGGATTGTACAAAGATTATGCTGGAGCTGGTAGAATTGGTCAGAATTCCTTTGGAAGTGGACGGGATTGGTCAGAAATACGTTAGGAGTGGACAGGATTGGTTTCCTCTGGGAGTAATTAGAGAGGATTAATAAGAAATCCTTCAGGAACAGACAGCATTGGTCAGGATTACTTTGGGAGTGGATGGAATTGGTCATAATTCCTATGGGAGCAATCCCAATTTCTATGGGTGCATGTGGGATTGTTCAAAAGTTCTGCAGGAGCAGGCAGGCTTGGTCAGAATTCCTTCACAAATGGATAGGATTGTTAAGAATTGCTGTGGAAGTGGGCAGGACTGGTCAAAACTCCTTTGGGAGTGGATAGGATTGGGCAAAAAATCCTTTAGGAGTAGGTAGGATTTGTCAGAATTCCTTCGAGTGCAGATGGAATTGGTCAGAAATCTTTGGGAGTGGGTGAGATTGGTCAGAATTTCTTCAAGACTTAGCATGATTGGTCAAAGTTCCTTTAGGAGTGGGCAGGATTGGTCAGAAATCCTTTGGGGGCAGACATGATTGGTCAGAACTCCTTCAAGCGTGGATGGAATTGGTCAGAATTCTTTGGGAGTGGGCAGGCTTGGTCAGTGTCCCTCTAAGAGTGGTCAGAATTCCTTCAGGAGCAATCAGCATTGATCATAATTCCTTTGAGAGCAGATGGCATTGGTCAGCAATCCTTTGGGAGCAGGGAGCAGCATTCTTTCCTGGGCAGGATTGTTCAAAGGTTCTGCATGAACAGGCAGTGTTGTTTGGAATTGTTTAGAATTTTTTTTGGGTGCAAGTGGGATTGTTCAAATGTTCTTTGTGAGTGGGCAGTATTGGTCAGAATTCCTTTGAGTGTGGATGGGTTTGTTCAGAATTCCTTTGGAAGCATGCTGGATTACTTTATTCCTTCAGAAGTGGATGGGATTTGTCAGCATTACTTTGGAAGCAGATGGGACTGGTCTGAATTCCTTTGGGAAACAGGCACACCCCTATTACTGGCTTCAGTCATTAAAAACCATCAGTCTTTATTAGTGAAGAACTTTTGAGTCTTGTTCAAGGAATGGGATTTGACAAAATTGTGTTTCATAATGAATGTCTAACGGAGTAACATCATACAGAAATGCCCTGACCTCAACACTGCCACCCTGCAAAAACGTATTGCTTTAACCAACAGAGATCATCAACCATAGTGAGATTCAAATGTTGAAATGAATGAAAAAAAAAAACACTTCCACAATTCCATTATTTATCAAGGTATACAAAGGATATAATGTGAGTCTTCCTCTTGAACTGGAGCACAGAGTGGACAGTCTATGACCTGAAATCAATCAGCAGGTCAATTATCCTATCCAGACTGCCCTCATTTAGTTAATAGATATAGAAGATGAGTTCTCAAGATACACTGTGTCCAATCTCATTTGTCTGATCAGTCAGACAGGATTAGGAAGTGTGTAGACTGTCATTCCCCAAAACCCACCCCACCCCCCAACATATCCAATTCTTTTCACTTAAGACTGTATATATATATATATATATATATATATATATATATATATATATATATATATATATATATATATATATATATATATATACATACAGGAGGTGCATCTCAGTAAATTAGAATGTTGTGGAAAAGTTCATTTATTTCAGTAATTCAACTCAAATTGTGAAACTCATGTATTAAATAAATTCAATGCACACAGACTGAAGTAGTTTAAGTCTTTGGTTCTTTTAATTGTGATGATTTTGGCTCACATTTAACAAAAACCCACCAATTCACTATCTCAACAAATTAGAATATGGTGACATGCTAACCAGCTAATCAACTCAAAACACCTGCAAAGGTTTCCTGAGCCTTCAAAATGGTCTCTCAGTTTGGTTCACTAGGTAAGCCACAAACATTCATTGCCAAAGAAGCTGGCTGTTCACAGAGTGCTGTATCCAAGCATATTAACAGAAAGTTGAGTGGAAGGAAAAAGTGTGGAAGAAAAAGATGCACAACCAACCGAGAGAACCGCAGCCTTATGAGGATTGTCAAGCAAAATCAATTCAAGAATTTGAGTGAACTTCACAAGGAATGGACTGAGGCTGGGGTCAAGGCATCAAGAGCCACCACACGCAGACAAGGAATTTGGCTACAGTTGTCGTATTCCTCTTGTTAAGCCACTCCTGAACCACAGACAACGTCAGAGGTGTCTTACCTGGGCTAAGGAGAAGAAGAACTGGACTGTTGCCCAGTGGTCCAAAGTCTTCTTTTCAGATGAGAGCAAGTTTTGTATTTCATTTGGAAACCAAGGTCCTAGAGTCTGGAGGAAGGGTGGAGAAGCTCATAGCCCAAGTTGCTTGAAGTCCAGTGTTAAGTTTCCACAGTCTGTGATGATTTGGGGTGCAAGGTTATCTGCTGGTGTTGGTCCATTGTGTTTTTTGAAAACCAAAGTCACTGCACCCGTTCACCAAGAAATTTTGGAGCACTTCATGCTTCCTTCTGCTGACCAGCTTTTTGAAGATGCTGATTTCATTTTCCAGCAGGATTTGGCACCTGCCCACACTGCCAAAAGCACCAAAAGTTGGTTAAAGTTGGTTAAATGACCATGGCCATTTAACCAAATGCTTGACTGGCCAGCAAACTCACCACACCTGAACCCCATAGAGACTCTATGGGGTATCGTCAAGAGGAAAATGAGAAACAAGAGACCAAAAAATGCAGATGAGCTGAAGGCCACTGTCAAAGAAACCTGGGCTTCCATACCACCTCAGCAGTGCCACAAACTGATCACCTCCATGCCACGCCGAATTGAGGCAGTAATTAAAGCAAAAGAAGCCCCTACCAAGTATTGAGTACATGTACAGTAAATGAACATACTTTCCAGAAGGCCAACAATTCACTAAAAATTTTTTTTTTATTGGTCTTATGAAGTATTCTAATTTGTTGAGATTGTGAATTGGTGGGTTTTTGTTAAATGTGAGCCAAAATCATCACAATTAAAAGAACCAAAGACTTAAACTACTTCAGTCTGTGTGCATTGAATTTATTTAATACACGAGTTTCACAATTTGAGTTGAATTACTGAAATAAATGAACTTTTCCACAACATTCTAATTTATTGAGATGCACCTGTATGTGTGTGTGTATATATATATATATATATATGGATGGTATGAATGAATGAAGGAATAAATCATTCAATCAATCAATCAAACAAACAATCAATCAAATGGGTTAAAAATATTATTGTTGAAAAAAACCTGCAGTGTCTTTCTAAACATGATTAACATTGCCAGAATGCCAAAGGTAAGCACTCTGTCTGAATTAAAAAATAAATAAATAATTTATTTATCTATGCATAAATGAGATAATTACATAGATAAGAAATTATATATTATATATTTAATACTATAATTATGCATCAACGTATTTACGTAAAACAGACTTAAATCGGTGGACCCCAAGCATGAATGGTTAGTGACAGCATATTTTTTTTTGCCTTTCACCACTTCAGAATCGTGACATTTTCAGAGTTTGGCTGATGAGCAGAACACAGCTGCATCTCTAATCCTTTATTATTACATGAGGCTATCCATGTCGTAAAAGCAGATGGCACAACATATGGTACAAACAACGTACCACAAACATGTCCATAATATGCGAAAAACAAGATTCTTATCTTAAAGTGCCACATATTTCTGATGAAACAAACAAAAGAGTTTTGCTAATCTACTTAGAGTTTTGCTAAGAGTTTTGGTGGTAATCGAATTGTTGTATAACCAATATGTGATCTCCTTGTTAATTAGAAATTTGGTAAGTTCAAAGTGGAACTGCATTATATATATAAATTCTAGATTTCCAGAATGCTGTGTACGGTGATGAATGACAGTTACCTGAAATACCAGCCGTGTGCATATGGTGATCCCCACCAAACTCCATAAAAGGCAAAGCTCACAGCGCTAAAATGATGAGTTAATGGCAGAAAAGGTGGAAGTGAAAGTTGTTTTGAGTCATGTCTAAGCCAATACACATATACAGTCCCCTCCAAACCTATTGAAACAGCAAGGCCAATTAATATTTTTTTTGCTGTAGACTGAAGACATTTGGGTTTGAGATCAAAAGATGAATATGAGAAGAGAGTTTAGAATTTCAGCTTTCATTTCATGGTGTTTATATGTAGACGTGCTAAACGACATAGAAAATAGCACATTTGGTATCAGACCACCCAATTTGTAGGCGAGCAAGAATATTGGAACATGTGACTGTTAGGTGTTTCTTGATGCCCAGGTGTGTCCTGTTAAATTGACTGTTTAAACAATAAATAGCTCTGAACATCTACTTTTGGTTTGAGCCTTCAGATTCACCTGTGTAGACTGCATTTGTTGTTAAAAAGGATAAGCCAACATGAAGATTAGAGGGCTGTCTATGGGAGAAAAGCAAGCCATTTTGAAGCTGAGAAAAAGAAGGAAAATCAATCCGAGGCATTGCACAAACATCGGGCATAGCCAATACAACAATTTGGAACATCCTGAAAAAGAAAGAAACCACTGGTGTACTGAGCAACAGACACCGAATGGGTCGGACAAGGAAAACAACAACAGCTGATGAGAAGCACTGTGAGGAATTGTTCTGTGAAGAAAAACCCAAAAACAACAGTCAGTGACATCACCAACAACCCCCACAGGGCAGGGCTGAAGGTATTGCAATCCATCGTTCGAAGAAGAACTCGAAAGCAACCAAGGTTTACATTAGTCTTGTTCTTGTGTGTGAATTCACACATGCTCAGGAGCACGAGTAGGATACGAACGTTTTTTAAAAATTTTTTTATCAACTGACCCTACTACTACTCATTCTAATACGACTACAGTATATTTCATGTTTAGAATGGTCACCCAAAACTTGTTCTGACAAACAACACAGTGAAACCCATCCTTAGTTCCCATTACTACCAATAAGCTTTACATATTTCTGAATGTCACTACGATCAAATCCTTCTCCTGTATCAGTTTACAGAGTAATAAAGCATGCACATCCGCCAGGAAACACCGCAAGTGTGTATGCAGTCGAAGACATATCTGAGATGGTGAAACTTTTTGATTAAGAGTGTCATGCAATCTGCCTTAACTTGACATGATTTAATAGTAGTGCTGGAGTGAGACTAATTTTCAGCCTGGGAGATTTCAAACCTACACTGGGCTCTTTTATATATATATATATATATATATATATATATATATATATATATATATATATATATATATATATATATATATATATATATATATATATATATATATATGTATGCATAATTTGACCAGTGCATTTGTGTTCCTCTTATACCACAACAATTTTTATAGAACAGCACATCATACATTTTATATGTCTATAGTTACATTTAATATTGTGGAATGGCCATGTTATATCACTTATGTGATAGAAAGCAATATTAATGGAGATTATTAGGTTTGCCTGACAAGCCAAATCGTTATCATATTAATTTAGCCAGCTTTTGGGAGAGATAAATCTTCTAGGCTAAGAAACACTTCCGTGTTGCTAAGAAATAAGATTATAGGTATAGCTAACAGTTTAGCATAGTACAAACTACATGCCTAAATCATCACACTCACCTCAAATAAACATTCAAAATGGCTGCTGCTAGTGTTTTCAGCTCTGATACCATTTTGTAATCAAAAGTTTTAAATAACATTGTGTTATACAACATCGCAAACCATGTGTGTGATCATAGGACTGCAGTTTGCACGGAATTTGCTAGCTATATGCCTCCTTTACATGTTTGCGAAATTAGCATCTTGGCTCTTGTGAAAAGCAAAAGAAGCAAGACACTAAACATGGCTGATTGAGATCGAACTGTTGTAGCAAATGTTGAAATTACACATGAAATGAGCAGCAAAGCAATGATGCGTACCTAGCTAACGTCACGGTACGGCAGCTTGCTAAAGGTACACAAACAGCTCGGATGACTGCCAAAGCAGAAAGTTCAACTCACCACATGAATATTAATGCCTTCTCCGCTTGGACAAGAACGAATTCATAATTAGCAGTGTGATCCGGACAAAAAAAACAAACAAACAAAAAAAAACTATGTTGATAAGCATACAGAGTGAAGCTAGCATCTAGCATTGTGTCCCTTTTGCTATCTAAACATTGTATGCAGTGGATCATTTTTTGTAGATCATAGATAACCTGACTCCTGAAACCATTTTTTCACGTTATCCTTTTTACCAACTGGGGAAGTTGTACCAGAGGCCAAGGTTTATTTATTTATTTATTTATTTGCCTATAATTACACCGAATGATTTTACAGATAACGTGCCACACGAGAAAACATGGAGCTCTGCAAGCAAACAGAATTTTTACAGTAATTACATGAAAAAGCTCTCTTGGGAATCGCAGTGATTTCAGAGGGACTCATTGAGCAAAAATTACCTTGTGGCTGTTTGCATTGTTCTCACTACACCAGTGTGTGTGTGTGTGTAGGCTTCATGTGTAGGCTAGCTGTACGTTTTTGTTTTTTTTATAATCAACTGTTTCACAAAATGTAGAGCTGGCTAATAAACCTGGCTATTAGTTGCTATTTGGTTAGTTAATATATTCTCATACTGCCATTTTCCTAGCTAGATTAGCTTGTGAAGTTCCACCAGAACAAATGTGATCAAAATATACTGTTTAGTCATGTGCCAAATTCATAAATTCATATTCTGGGCTATTGTTAGCAATTTCACAGCTTTAAAAAGCTAGCTGTGTTGTATAGGTTGAAAGAAATAGAAATCTGTATTTCTGTACATGTTAATCTGTTCATTTCATGTTAATTTCGCTAAGCTTCTGGTTAGAAAGATTATGTTGTTGTACCAGAAATGTCAAAACGTTTTTCCTGATTTGCTTTTGTACCTTCAAACTTTTATTATTATTATTATTATTATTATTATTATTATTATTATTATTATTATTGTTATTAATAGCCAGTCGCTGTAATTTCTTCTAGTATATGAAATATGATAATCAGTATCAGGTTTGAGTTTGGAATATGATCAAATAATCAACGTCCAAAGTTTAGAATTAATGAGTTAATTGTTATACTATTGTTGTTTATTGTAGTTTACTACGTATACTAGGCTACAATTATATCGTTGTTAATAGCTGTTAAGCATTAAATGTAAAAAAAAATGTTATAGTGGCTTGTAGACACTATACTAAACGATGATGGTAATCAGTATCGGTTTCAAATTTAGAAATGACAATATACCGTACGTATATGTCAGATCTAGTAAAAATAATTAGTATTGGGTTTGAAATTTTTAAACATTGCCAAATTTACAGTGATGTAGGTTTACAAAATTTACTTTGTTCCATCTCCAAACACTAAAGATGCCAAAAATGCCTTTGAACATAATTCAAATCATGTTATACTTGTAAAATATGTTTGTTATACTATATTATACTTACTTCTGACAGTAGCTCAGCTGCAACATCAATCACTGTAATACATTATCGTTTTTATAGTAACAGCTCATTTACAGCATGGATGCTGCACTTTCAGTGGTAGAAATATGTACAGCCGTGGCCAAAAGTTTTGAGAATGACACAAATATTAATTTTTCCAAAGTCTGCTGCCTCAGTTTTTATGATGGCAATTTGCATATACTCCAGAATGTTATGAAGAGTGATCAGATGAATTGCAATTAATTTCAAAGTCCCTCTTTGCCATGAAAATGAACTTAATCCCAAAAAAACATGTCCACTGCATTTCAGCCCTTCCACAAAAGGACCAGCTGACATCATGTCAGTGATTCTCTCGTTAACACAGGTGAGAGTGTTAACGAGGACAAGGCTGGAGATCACTCTGTCATGCTGATTGAGTTAGAATAACAGACTGGAAGCTTTAAAAGGAGGGTGGTGCTTGAAATTATTGTTCTTCCTCTGTTAACTATGGTTACCTGCAAGGAAACACGTGCAGCCATCATTGCTTTGCACAAAAAGGGATTCCCAGGCAAGGATATTGCTGCTAGTAAGATTGCACCTAAATCAACCATTTATCGGATCATCAAGACCTTCAAGGAGAGAGGTTCAACTGTTGTGAAGAAGGCTTCAGGGCGCCCAAGAAAGTCCAGCAAGCGCCAGGACCGTCTCCTAATGTTGATTCAGCTGCGGGATCGAGGCACCACCAGTGCAGAGCTTGCTCAGGAATGGCAGCAGGCAGGTGTGAGTGCGTCTGCACGCACAGTAAGGCGAAGACTTTTGGAGGATGGCCTGGTGTCAAGAAGGGCAGCAAAGAAGCCACTTCTCTCCAGGAAAAACATCAGGGACAGACTGCTATTCTGCAAAAAGTACAGGGATTGGACTGCTGAGGACTGGGGTCATGTCATTTTCTCTGATGAATCCCCTTTCCGATTGTTTGGGGCATCTGGAAAAAAGCTTGTCTGGAGAAGAAAAGGAAAAAACAACAACAGCAAAATAATAGACAACATTTTCTAATAATAATAACTACTGGCTGTGGTTAACTGTATCTCATTAGTGTGCATGAGAACCTTGCATAGCTACAGGGCAAAATTAACACCAAAGCTGAATCCAATCTAAAAAAAATCCCTCTTACCATTAGGGGCATGTAACACAAGCACTTAGTGCCATTTAACCCAGCATGTCATAACAAAGTAGATAAAAGGCACCTAACATTATTATTAACCTGTCATGAAGGCAAGTTAATTTATATTTTCAGAGCTACAAAACGAGGGAAGAGTTTTCATGCACTGAATACTGAGCATTATGACTTACTTTAGTGATTTGATTCCTTCAGTTTAATTCTTCCAAATTTCCCATTTAAGTGAGTTCAGTGATTTTTTTTTTTGTTTTATTTTTTTGTATCAGCCGAACACAAAATGCACAAATAGTAGACTTTTTGTAATGTAGATGACTGACAACATTGCCACTAATCACTGAGGGTTTTTTTTTTTTTCTTTTCAAAATTGTGAACTTGACCTGACCATCTTCAGTCATCCATCTAGGAGTAAGGACCAACATATGTCACTTTGGTATAGATAGACACCGATCAACCATAACATTAAAACCACTGACCGGTGGAGGCAGTGTAATGCTCTGGGCAGTTTTCTGCTGGGAAATCTTGGGTCCTGGCATTCATGTGGATGTTACTTTAACACGTACCAACTACCTAAACATTGTTGCATACCACTTCATGGCATCAGTATTCCCTAATGGCAGTGGCCTCTTTCACCGTGTGCCCGGTTTGAGGAACATGACAAAGGGTTCAAGGTGTTCACTTGGCTTCCAAATTCCCCAGATCTCAATCCGATCTGTAGAATCTGTATGATGTGCTGGACAAACAAGTCCGATCCACGGAGGCCCCACCTCACAACTTACAGGACTTAAAGGATCTGCTGCTAATGTCTCGGTGCCAGATACCACAGCACACCTTCAGCGGTCTTGTGGAGTCCATGCCTCGACGGGTCAGAACTGTTTTGGTGACTCAAGGGGAACCTACACGATATCAGACAGGTGGTTTTAATGTTATGGCTGATCAGTGTAGATATATGTAACTTCTATAAAGTTTCTACAATAATACTGTAGCATACGTTATAGTATTCATACTTCGTACCATTGCCTAGGGCTGTAGGACTCACATTCGGTCTCAAGATGTTTTCTTGAGATGATTTATTGGCATTTGTATTTGTCTCGGTCGACTGCACTGGTCTTGCTAAATATGGTCTTGCTCTCGTTTGTGTTTTCTTTTCCCATGCACAAAGTTTGACAAGAAGCTCTTTCTTCTAGAAAGCAGTCTAATGATTGGCGCAGTGCACAAATGAAAACAAGTAGTTGAAGTAAAATAAAAACTTGGCCTTCAAAAAGGATTCGGTGGTCTTCTGTCTCGATCTCGACTCAGCTTTGAGAAACGTCTATGTAGATTTTCATATGTTCTCCCCATGTGGGTTTCCTCCAGGGTCTCCGGTCTCCTCCAATCTCTCAAAAACATGCTTGTAGATGGATTGGCTATGCTAAATCAGCCTAGGTGTGAATGAGTGTGTGAATGTATGTGTGGTGCCCTATGATAGACTGGGACACCATAAAACACAGTGCTCCCGAGATAAACCGCTTATTGAAGATGAAGGAATGAATAAAATGAAATTTTTTGTATCATGACATAAGTTTTTCAGCTCACGCCACCTGAATTGTCACATGACCCATATCCTTTCACAGTCTCTTGATTACTAATCACACACACCTGTTCCTAATCACACAAATCCCTTTAAATAACTGTTCCCCCGCGAAGTCTTGTTGCTTCTTCTGTCAGTGGGGAGTCCGAGAGTTTTCTTCAGATTGGTATTCCGGTTTTGATTTAGTTCTGTATAGTTTATTGAGGTGGTTTATATATATATATATATATATATATATATATATATATATATATATATATATATATATATATATATATATATATATATATATATATATATCTTATTTATATTATTATAGTAGTTCTATCATGTTTCCAAGTAATATGCTAATCAGCAGATCTCAGTTATTGAAATCAAAAGTTAGATTAGTAAGGTTATTAAAGTTACAGACATGCCGTACAGACATTTAAGTGTTTTATTCACAATATGCCCATTATACCATTATAACCGAATGGCTTGAACTTAAATAACTTGATTATTTGAACTGTTCTGGGTTTTGTAAAGCAGAGTGGGCTAGAATCCCCACTTTTGTTCATCATGTCTGAGTTTTTTTTTTTTTTTTTGCTTTCATTTCACTCCAAAGGCCAGGTGTGTGCGCAGAAGAAAGGAATAATTCACGACCGGAGTTACTGTTAGCACCAAAAGAAAGTTTATTATGTTTCTATAGCAGGATGTTACGAAGTGTTTTATCCCTGTTACACAACAGTGATTTGCAAAAGGAATTTTTATTTATTAAAGAACAACACACTTTTTATCCATTTATAGCTACACTTAGTGTTGTAGAACGAAAGTCAGTAAAACTTTCCTGTGCTGAAAAACTTCCTGTGACTATTACACCATGCTGATACTGGAGACTCCTTCCATAAATCTCTTCACAGGAAACTTTTTAGGCTTGGGTTACGTAGCCCGTCCACCATCCAAGTCTCTGTGGATTCGTTGTTGCTATAGGAACGCTAAGAAACGAGCGCATTAATATAAACTTGAACTTGATTTGAGCTACAGCCAACACTATAGTGCCAGAGCTGCTGATTTGGAATATTAATCTTTACTGGCCAATCAGATTCGAGAATTCAATTCAGAAAAAGGTTGGGAGTAATCAGAAATGGGAGAAGGTAGAAGTACATATTTGTTCCGTTTGCACACAATGACACAGTGCATCTATCCATCTCAATCCATTAAGATGAGAAATGAAAGAGTGTACTGTCACGGTAATGCATTTATTGACAAAGGGAAGCCTTAGAAACGATTCCAGGCTTCATTGCTTCTCCAAAAATGTTCTCTATCCAAAAAAAAAAGCAACGTTTGCTCGAACTGACCTTTCTTTTGTTGGTTGGCCGTAGGAGAACATGATGGGTCAGTCCTTTCCTTTTTGGGTATTCACCATGCTATCCACTTCACTTTTTCACTTTTTTCACACAGTACCTAACGCTGGATACGGATGCTGATGTCTCAGACCTGTTATGGCTGGCTGCTCCTTTAAAATATTCAAAAGTGTGCACCGACATCATTTTTGTTTAGAGAAAATGTAAACTTAAACATTGTTTTGATAAAATACTGGAGTGTAAGAGTGATCCTCATAAGCAGTCATTTGCTTTACAAACGATCGTAGAAATTTCTAGAGAATAAATAATTTAATGCTTGGACTATTGCTACAGTCTTGCAACATTTTAATGTCATCTTTATTTCAAGCAAACTATAACTTGTTAGATATGCTGCATGGTGGTGTTTACATTATTATTATTATTATTATTATTATTATTATTATAAATCAATGCTATTGCATCAGAAATGATGCCTACAGGCTTTTCCGCTACTGTGATTTGTGCTTACACACACACACACACACACACACACACACACACACACACACACACACACACACACACACACACACACACACATACTTGTGTTACTCTGTTGCCCTGAAGCGAACCCACTCTCTCGCATCTTGTCAGGTGAAATCTACATGAGTGATCCCTCTGCTGATTTTCAGGAGCTGCTTTAGCACACTGAGAGCCAGTGGAAGAGAAAGGAGAGGCGAATAAGAGGATAACACGAGGAACAGAGCGTGTAAAAAAGACGAGTGGGAACAAGTGAAACGAGCAAGAGAGAGCGGGCGAGGAAGTGCAGAGGTATATGCGTTTCAATTACTGTGTACACACACCACCCCGGCCTATAACAGGCTTCAGCCTTAGGGGACTGATTTACCTCCCCTCTCTCTCTCTCTCTCTCTCTCTCTCTCTCTCTCTCTTCCCCGCCTCCTCCCCTTCCTCTTCTCTGTTCCCTCTTTTTCTCATTTCTCCCTCGCTCTCTGTTGCTTCCTGAATTCCGTCTCACTTCTCTGTCTCACCTCTGTCTCTCCTGTTCTTTCTGTCTTTCGCCTTCTTTTCCATTTACCCTGTATCTTTCTCTCTATTTATTTTTCTCTTTTCCCTCTGTCCTTCTTTCCGCCTTACCTCTTTCGCATTCTCCTCGTCTTGTATTTCTGTAGCATCTTTAAAGCTACAAATCTTAGTTCACCTTAATGCACAAGCTGGTAAACTTCTAGAGCCAAATACTCTCTGCTGTGTATGTGCTGTGTCTAAAAGCTCCCAAGAAGGGCAATCTGAAGAATCATTTTAGGATGATAGATGATACTTAACACTGCACCTCAGTGTTGTTTCTCTCCCTCTTCTTTCTGCATCTCAGTACATTTTTCTCTTTTTTTTCTGGTTTTTAGTTTCTTCCCTTTGGCTATGTTCTTGTTCTCTTCTCTCACTTGCCTTAAAAAAAAAGAGGCACAATGAAGTGTACTTCATTTTGTCCCTTAAAGCTTCTATGTGGAACCCTATGAGGCAGGTTTTTCCCTTTCATAAAATCTTCCAAGTAAGTCCCCTTCAAACCCCTCAAGAATGGTTAAACCAGCAAAAGAAATCTTAAAGCAAGTCACAGACCCCCACCCCCACTGTAAGTGCTGTATCTTTTTCTCTTCCTTCTCTTTCTAAATAAAATGCAGCATCTTACATTAAGACTATACCAACTGTGAAGCATGGTGGTGGTTGTGTGTTGGTATTAGGATGCATGGCATTATTCATGGAACACTGGATTTTTCCTTTTCTCTTCTATCTGTCACTATTTATTTATATTTGTACCATAAAGTGTTCATTTTGTAAACCTTAGGATGCAGTTTGTTTTTCTCCCTTTCTGAAAATGTTCCAAATAAAAACCCCTTTAAACCTCACCTAGAACTGTTAACCAGCCAAAAGATTGTTGTCTTTGTCTTCTTTCTCACTATTCTTGTTATATCTTTTTCTCTTCCTACTCTTCCTAAATAAAATGAAGCATCTCACATCGAGACCATACCAACTGTGAAACATGGTGGTGGTAGCGTGATGGTATTAGGATTCATGGCATTATTCATGGGACTTTGGATTTTTCCTATTTCTCTTCTATCTCTGTCATTATTTCTTTCTAGCACCATAAAGTATTCATTTTGTAACAGGAACCCTATGAGGCAATTTGTTTTTTCTCCCTTTCTGAAAATGATCCAAGAAAGAAAAAAAAAACATTTAAACCTCACCCAGAACTGTTAACCAGCCAAACGATCTTTGTCTTTATCTTCTTTCTCACTATTCTTGCCATCTTTTTCTCTTCCGTCTCTTCCTAAATAAAATGCAATAAGATCTTATAGTAAGACTATACCAACTGTGAAGCATGGTGGTGGTAGCGTGATGGTTCGGAGATGCTTTGCTGCCTTGGGACCTTTCTTGAGAAAGTCCAGTCAGCTAAAGTACATGAGCAAAAAATGCTTAAATGCATTTTTTGCTCATGTATAGATGCATAAATGGGTTACACAAGAAGACAATTAGTCTGAACTTCTTCTTCTTCTTCTTCTTTTTTTTTTTTTTTTTTTTTTTAAATCTCACTGTATTTCACTTATTTTTCTCTTATCCCTGGCTATGTTCTTGTTCTCTTCTCTCTTGTTATAAATTTTCTCTGCCTTTTCTATGAAAGTTCAATTTATATTATTAGACTATTTCACTTCATATACAGTGCTGTGAATAAGTATTTCCCCCTTACCAGTTTTCCACTATTATTGCTTATTTGTCACACCACATGGTTTCAGTGCCTGAGACAAAATGTTAACTTTGAATACAAATTACATTTTTAATTACTTTTTTTTTTTTTAACTTTATTTAAGTCACACATTTATACAACAACAGTATCACCAATATCACTCAGTAGTTGCCCCCTCAAATTAACCAACTTTAATTGAGAATTAGATTCAGCTGGGTGAACACAGCCAGACCTGACTGCAGCTAAAACTCACTCAGATGAAACCTTGCTCTCAGTGTGAAGCAAGTGCTGCAAAGTTTTTACAAGCTTATTATGGCACAATCAAATGACATTTCAAAAGAGGTGTGTGTGTGTGTGTGTGTGGGGGGGGGGGGGGTGACAGTCATTTTCAAGGCGTTTGGACTCCACTCAACCACTGTAAAAATCATTATTACTAAGTGACGAAGACCTGGAAAAGTGTTGAATTTTCCCAGAATGTGAGAAAATACCCAAGAACTACATTTTAAAAAATGCAAACCTTTCTAGCTTACTGCTCATGACTACACAATGAGAAAGAGACCTAGAAAATGTGGAATTCATTGGAAAGATGGAGGAGTAACAACTCAGAAACCACTGCTAACCAAAATAAGTAACTTGGATGATCCTCAAAGCTTTTTGGGATAATGTTTGCTGGCCAGACAAAAGAAAGATTGAACTTACAGTTCCTGTTATGTCTGGCATAAAGGAAAGAAACCATCTTCCAGTCAGAACATGCCAGCTGTGAAGCATGGTGGTGGTAGTATGATGATTATGGGGATGCTTTACTGCATCGGGGCCTGGATGACTTGCAACAAGACAATAACACCGAATACAAAAAAACAGGTCCATATCTGAACAAAGTTTGGGAAGTAGTCAAAGTGCTGACTTGAACCCGTGAGAGACCTGAAACAAGCAATTTGTGCTTGGAAACCTGCCAGTGTATCTGAATTAAAGTCATTTTGACTAAATAAATAAATAAACAAACAAACAAATCTCTCCACCACAATCATAGTTATATCACATTATAGGAAGTGTTTGGTTGCAGATATTGTTGCAGTTGTTAGTGTTGGATAACTTTGTGTATTAAATTAATCCAACAAACGCTTCCCTTTGTGTAATATATTAAGAAATGAAATAATGCAACGTAACTCATATAGCTATAATATGGCTTTACAAATCCTAATCCTAAAAAACCCAAATCCTAACGGCACAATAATTATCCCATCTCCTTTTCTCTCTCACATCTTCTCTCTTTGTCCTTGTCACTTTGCTGTCTCACCCCTATTTGTGTCTTGCTCTCTTTTTCTACCTCTCTACCCCCCCCCCACACACACACACTCACATCTCTTTCCCTCCCTCTTTCCCACCATCTCTCTCCATCTCTCCCTATCCCTCTCTCGCTCCCTTTCATTATCTTATTCTCTTCTCCTGCCTCTCCTCATCTTTCTCTCTGTACCTCTTAATAGATGTGCCGCTTCAGACGGCGGAATTTAATTTCCAGCTAAAAAGGCAAACAGTGATTCTGAACTGAGTGACTTCATTACCCGAAGCGTGCTCGGGTCTCGCCGTGTTAATGGAGTGCAACGTCATGGCCAACTCGTGCAATTTTCATAATGTTAATGATATACGACACTATAATGTACTAATGTAGATTCGATCAAAGAAAAGGAAAATAATTAGGCATTTACAGATTTATTTATTGCATAAACAGCCTAGTTTACTATTTTTAAACCCTTTCCTACACAGTGTTAATCTAACTAAATAGGGCCACAGGGTCAAAGGTCATAAGGCTAATCAGTGATTTAAAACAGAAAACAAAAACGTGATTGTGATCAGGGCATCACTTTAAAAAAACAAACAAACAAACAAAAAAAACACAACACTACCCTTTATTCTTTTTATCCCGTTATTTTTACGCGTTACGTTTTGAGCCAAGTCGACTCATCAGCCAATTATCCAGAGTTTGCAATCATGCATCATCTAAAGCCGAAACAGATGATTGCAAGTAGAATCTTACAAGTCAAATGCGTCCCAGAAATATGCAAGCATGTGCATGCGCGTGGAAGGAAAAGAGGACAATAATGTGGGATCTGAAATGCACGCAGAGAGAGAGAGAGAGAGAGAGAGAGAGAGAGAGAGAGAGAGAGAGAGAGAGAGAGTTGTCCTTTAAAATGCAGAGCGTTTCCAAAAGTGCACCAGGCGCGCGTGCACTTCTCTCACCCTGCAGATAAGCGATAAGGCAAATGCGCGCGCTCACCTCACAACTCGAGTTAATGCGCGTTTCTTCCTGCGCTAGTAAACTTGTCTGGCTGTCGGAATTGTTGGGGAGGACCACGAAGATTAGACGAATCCGATTTTAGTCTGATTTGACACTTTTATAAGCTATCAGAAGACACTGTATGTGGATCTCGCGCGTACTCTGCAGATAACAGATCGGATTCGCCACTTGGACTTACTTAACTGGAGTCGCATCGAATTGGGAACATTTCTGTAATTAAGGTGCATTTAGCATGGAATAAAAGAAAGTTAGTTTGCAGTGAGCTGAGAAAGAAAAGGACTGTACAATCAGGTAAGGTGTATGGATGCTGTAAATGCGACCACCTGTACCGGCTGTGTTTTTGACTCGCATCAGTGAAGCCTTTCTTCGGACTTGACACGCGAGGTACGTTCACGTTACCTTGCAGTTGCAAACCTGGGAAAGCGCGGCGGGCATGCGGCACGCGCGGATGCATGGCCGGGCACGGTGCTCTCCGCGCGCTGCTCCTGCTGCTGCTGCTCGTGGCCGCGGGGGCGTGCGCAGGGGCCGCGGAGCGCCTCGCGTGGCTGCTGGCGGACAAGGGGCCGTTCCGCCGCGCGCACGAGTTCACCGAGTTCTCCGAGCGACACCAACACGGTTTCACCACCCGCTACAAGATTTACAGGTACGGACACGCGACTTGTATTTAAGCCAGACATTTCAATTATACTTGTTTTATTTGATGTGTTTTGTGTTGTTATAATCTGCAGCATGAAGGCAGACAGCTAGAAAGTTAAACTTGAAAATGCATTTACTCTATAGAGTTGATGTATTTGCAATGGTCAGATTTGCCAAGCATGTGTCACAAAAGTAATTCAATGACCAATCATAACAACCCCGCACCCGAAATAAACAGCAAAAAAAAATCAAAACCGGCCCAATGGCAAATCAAAACTAACTCCAATACAATCCAAAATACAATCCATCCAATAAAACCAGCACAAAAACATCCCATTGGCCAACCAAAACCAGTCCAATGGTTAATAAATTCAGTCCCCCGCCCCCCCCCCCCCCCCCCAAAAAAAAAAAAAAAAAAAAAAAAACACCCAAGGGACATTCAAATCCAGCCCATTCAAAACCAGACTACTATACAAAGCCCATGGTTACATGCTATCATTGCAAAGTCTTGCTGTTTGTTTTCATTTGAGTAAGTTGAGTCATTTTTCTGTATTTGCCACATTGTGTATGACCCTGGCCTTATTATTTGGGTCTGCACTCTAGTTCTGGAAATACTATTGATTATCATGTTATCGTATTTGCATTCCTATGAATGCATGCTCACAAGACCACCGAGTCCTGTTTGTTACACCATCCCAATGGCCAATCAAAACTAACTCCAAAACAGCCCAAAAACAAGCAAGAAAACCAGCACAAAAACCACTAAATGCACCAAAACCCAGCCCAATGACCAATCAAAAACAGTCCTAAATATCAGCTCAACGGCCAAATAAAACCAGCCACAAACATTAGCTACATGGCAAACAACTCAGTCAACTCAACCAAAAAAAAACAACAACAGCCCAATGACCAATCAAATCAAACTCCAAAACAGGCCTAAAGCCACCCAATAAACCGATATCAAAAATCATCACTCACAACAACACAATGGCCAATTAAACCCGGCCCCAAAAGCATCCCAATGGGCAATCAAAAACAGCCCTAAACAACAGCACAATTGCAAGTAAAAACAACCCCAAAGCAGCAAAAAACAGCCCAAATGGTGAATCACAACAAACTCCAAAATAGCTTCAAATCCTCCCAATAAAACCAGCTCAAAACCATCCCAATGGCCAATCAAAACCAGCCCCAAAACTAGCCCAACAGCCAATCAAAAGCAACCCCAAAACAGCCTAATGGCCAATCAAAATTAGTCCCAAAAACAGCCCAATTGCTAATAAAAGCAGCCTGAAAAACACCCAATGAACATTCTAAGCCATCCCCCATAAAACAGTCCAATGGCCAAGAAACAAACTTTAAAATATGCCCTTCCCAAACTCCAATTGGAAATGTATTGTAAGCCAACAGTATTAAAAGCATGCACTTTCCCTACAGCTCTTTCTCCATGACTTTAAAGGGTCTTGCATTGTCATAATGTATTCTCAGAATAGCTATTAGAATGAGCAGACCAAATGACTGACACAACATAATACATTTATGCAGTAACGTACATAGTGGGGAAAAAATGTTTTCTGACAAGAAATCAGGTGTTTGGCACTTGCCCGTCACTTTACTGATGAGCTCATCTGAATATGGATGTCAGCCTGCATCCATAACTCAACCTTGATAGAGTTATATCTCAGATAGTATTGTGATACTGTACTGGCAAAAAAATATGTAGGAATAGGAATATTAGAGTCAGTACAGTGGTGTAGGAGGTGGTGTTGTTGGTGGCTCACAGCTTCAGGGTCCAGCGTTCGATCCTGAACTCTCTGTGTGGAGTTTTGCATTATTCCTGTATTTTAATGAACATGGTCTTTGTTTGTCCCCCAACAATGAAGTAAAAACCTCCCACTCGCGTAACTTTGGTACATTTGGGAATGTAATGAAGGCTGTTGGATGCAAGAAACTTTAGAACTAGCTCTGACTTTTCCATTGTTAGGCATTTCCAGCTCTACCATTCATCGAACGTCTACACATCCTGAGGACCTCTCATTGGGCTGACTGGTAGCAGTGGCAGCTTTCTTAAAGCTAATGACTGGTAGTTGCCATGATTTGCTCTTTTATACAAGCGAATCTATCCGTGTCCTCGAGTAGAACTTTGTCCGGAGAGACGCATTGACTCACCTGTAATAGGCATGCATGATGAGTGTATTAAGGGAACACCTTGCTGATTATAAACAATATTTGAAAGACCTTCCTCCCGGATCTCCACCCTACACTTAAAAAAAATCATGCGTTTCAGGTCAGAACATCAGAGGTGGAAAATAGGTATAGAAAGATCTGAGCAGATTACATTTCAGAGAAGAAGAAAAAAGAGGCGTACAGTGTGTTTAGCAGCTGCCACCCTGCTGAGCTTTTTCAAGTCCCAGCACAATCAAATCCCACCTACTGTTCTTGTCTGTGTCGGCCAAGTGTACAGGGGAAGCGTGGAACAGAAGTGGTATAAACAGGAGGATGTGAAAGGAGAGCCAGATTGTGTGCTGATTGCTTTTGTGGCCTTTTCTCATCTCACGCTGCTTTTTCATTTCTAACAGCTCGCTATCTTACACTATAGTTGCACTTTAGTACTGGTTCATTCGGTCATATGTTTTCTATATATGTGTGATTATGAGTCATATGTTCTAAGTTGTTTTGGCAGGGATTCGCCAAGTCAAATTCCTGTGGGAACGATACATTTTTAATTCCATGACTCTCTGCTTTTCGCTGAGCCCTGACGAAGTCTCGACAATATATTTTTAGTAAAACGTGCACAGTTTAGCTTACTGTGGCCAAATGTGATACTTTAAGACAATTTTATGATAGGCAATATATATACACACACCGGCCTATGGTAATCCAAATAACCACTCTTTACAACCGTGTTGAGCAGAAAAGCATCTCAGAAAGCACAACATCTTATAACTTGAGGCAGATAGGCTACAATAGCAGGAGACCACTTCAGGTTCCACTCCTGTCAGCCAAGAACAAAAATCTGAGGTTACAGTGAGCACAGGCTCGCCCAAACTGCTCAGTTAAAGACTGGACAAACTTTGTATGTTCTGATGAATCTCAGTTTCCGCTGCGGCATGCAGATGGTAGGGTCAGAATTTGGCGTTAACAGCATGAATACAGGGACCCTAACTACCTTGTGTCAACAGTTCAAACTGGTGGTGGTAGTGTAATGGTGTGGGGAATGTTGTCGTGCTTAATAACAATCAAACATCCTCTGAATGCCATAGAATTTTTGAGGGGTTTTTTTTGCTGACAGTGTGCATCACGAGGCCACATTCAATGCAAATATATATATTTTTATGGAGCCATAATATCAGGATTTTTTTTTTACAAACAGGTGATAAAATTGGTGGCTCTGTTATGCTCTGTGGGGAATTTATTCATTTTATTAATTCTCACCGATATGCCAAGCCAATTCCAATAGACCCTGTAAACCGTGTGAATTATACAGTATATTCTGATGTTCTGCAGGGAGTTTGGCCGATGGAAGGTGAACAACTTGGCTGTGGAGAGGCAGGAAGGAGTGCCCTTTGACCCCGACTTTGTGCGCAACATCAGGCAGCTGGGGCGACGGCCAAGCCTGCAGATGATCGCGGACAATATCATCAAGAAGTACGGCACTCACTTCCTGGTCTCAGGCACTCTTGGAGGTAAGAAGAAGAAGAAGCATTGGCAGAAATTGTACAAGGGTGGAACATCTTTTCCATATGAAGACTAAATTCATCATCTTTTGTATCTTGTGTCTTAATAATAATTGCTGATGTTTTTATGAACTCTAATACTTCATCATGTTTCAATGAAATCTTACAGCATGGTACGGTGGGTGCCGAAACGCCATTAGTAGAGATAGCGAGAGATGGGAATTCATAGAAAGGTCGGGCTTCGGGCATGATGGTTCTCCTGAACTTCATTAAGTGTCATTTCAATTCTTCCCCACCAGCTTGTTTTTAAATATTCAAGATTATAATGAAGAGTAACACTTGTGCTATAACAAATCATGACGAAATAAAGTAATCTAGGTAATATTAAACCTATGAATCTATAATGGTCCATGAATAAATTCATAATAGTTATAATTATTTATTAAAATACACCACTTTATTGCAGTGTCTATATTATGCATTATGGCATAGCTTATACCTGATATTATATTTTAATGTATTCTAACATAGTACAACCTATTTATAATAACCTATAAACAACTTTTCAAATTGACAATCGTTTGAAAGCTACTAGTAATTTGAGAAGGCCAAAATGAGTTTTGTTTTGTTTTTACAAATGGGTTGTTGGCCCAGTTTTAATGAAAGCTTTTTGCATATCTTAACTATTAGGGCAGTCTAAAAAAAAAAAAAAAAGAAAAATTAGGCCAGATGTTTATTTAGCTGAAATACAGGAAGCATTGATAGATTCTTTCAGATCTCTTCCCTGCTGTGGTGGAAAATATATATATGCTGAAGTTGATTAGCTGACTGGTAGTGCTTCTCAGATCAGTCCATGCTAATGATTTTCGGTAAAAAGGAATGAGATCAGATTGCATGTTCAGGTAACGTGACAACCTAAAAAAAAAAATCTTTTTTGTCATTTGACATCCGTGCTTTCGATGTCAGAAAGAAATCACCTCCACTGATTAACCCCCATTAGGGACACTCAGACTAATGAACGAACAAACTCACACAAATGAAGTGATTTGTATTCAATTACTGGAGAGTACAGTTAATATAGGGAAAGTTACACGTATTCAGAGTCGGGTTACGCACCTGTTTAAGGAGATTTTCTGAGCCCATCATTCAGATTATCCAATCCGCCTGTGTTTTCTTGAGTAGAAGGGCCTGAGACTGGGGTTTTCATCCCCGGCCTTGAAATCATAATACATGTGCAGGATGTACTGTGCGCTATTTTATTGTGCTTTAATTCGCCATTATGATTTGTTTTTGTTAATTAGATGCACTCTCCTGTAAAGACGTGCCCACAGGTTAATGGATAACCTGACCGAGCACTCATCTGCTGCAATTACGACTCATTTTACTGGCAAGGCCATTCATTGAACTGTAACGGGAGCTCTGTTGATGGGCATGAGCTTCCATGCTGTGCATTCTCAGTTTCCACTCACTTCAGTTGCGTGGTCGTCCACACGAGTGCATTTTACGAATTAGGACATCCCTAAATAGTGTAATATGATACACACTGACTATTTTGCACATTTATTGCACTGATTTTTTTTTTTTTTTTTTTTACAGCCTAGCCTAAAAAAGCATTGAAGTCCTGAGCCAGTTTCGATAGCCGTGCAACCCCTGCTTCACTCAAATGGCTTGGCTGTTAGTCCTTGTTGTGCTCCTTCGTCCTCTATTTATGTGGAATGGAGCTTGAACTAAACAGACAGCTTCTGTAGATCGGGAGCAAGTCAGACATTCACTGTAAACCTATTTCGCTAAACAGATATTTCCCCAATGTTGATAGTTACTTTGGACAAAATTATTTAGTACAAGTATGCAAGGTCTGGGTGCAAATGGAAAATGTGCCGGAGATTATCACAGAGATGTCACACAACCTGCCGAAGGTATCGACATCAGTCATGCTTTCTGCCACTGCTAGTGCGTGACGACGGCTCTTATTGTACTCTAATTGTAGAAAGAGTCAGTACCCAATAGCTGTATTTCCCTCGGAGAATAATTACAGTGCTCACCACGATGATCCCGCAATCGATATCTCAGCTGCTAAGTGCACCCCCCATGCCCTCATTTGGGCTCCATTTAGATCTCCAGACAATTCAGCACCTGACCGGAGCCATTTTTCCTCCGAAACACATTCTCCCCGAACAAAAACCCTCCGGCGGTCGAACTGCCTCCTGTTCGCCCCCATCCTTTCACAGGCGAGTGAGAAAAACGAGCGAGGTATACTGGGGCTTATATGGCGAGAGAGTCTCGATAAAAAGAAAACGCAACAAAGGGTGAAAGAACCGTATTGAGTTTGAAAAATTGACGAAATAGCGATGATCTGGTGATCACACATTTCAGGACTCTTTTTAAAACACTGTCGTGTTTAGATTGTTCGGTTGTCTACACAAGACCCAGGTTAATTGTATCATTTTGTATCAATATTTGTTAGCCCATATTTGGATTAAAAGGCACCCTTCAAACGTTTCTTCGTAGGCAAAGTTTTAGAATTTCACTTAAAGTTTGCTTTAGTTCTCCGAAATATCTTGTCAGCGTAGCTTATGTTAGACTTCTAGCTAGCGGTGCCGATTGTTAACATTCCATCTAACAGATTAGATCACTTAGAACATTCAGGAAGTAGGTTATACGCAGGTTATTACAGCCTAACCTTTTTAAAAGATAAAATATACCAGTAACTAATTTGCCTCACGGACGTTCCACAGCATTAAATGTAATTATAACCAGATTTTAAAAAATATGATGTGCCATTTTTTTAATAAACAAAACATTGTAGTCGGTGACAAATTGCTTTAATTTAAGACGAAGGAAATAGGATTATGCGATGTTGCAATTTTTCAAGATTACAGCAGATTTTCCGCAGATTTGGCCCAAGACGCGTCATGTGACGTCACCACAATGCACATACAGCCAAAGCTGCGTCAAACAGCTAAAAGGTCTTATTTACAAACAAACACCACTTCCAAAGAACGTGCTAAACAATTTTCGCGCAAATTTCGAAAAAAGCCGCAGCAAAACCAAGCATTTTTGGCCGCAACAATCACAAAAAAAAAAAAAAAACTCCACGAAATCCTGTACGTACTGCCAAGTGATTCATTCTGTATATAACAGCCCCAGGACCCGAGCTTTCACGGTGCCGTACTGATTACTTCATCCTGTCACGTCTCTTTAGACTATTCACCAAACGGTAGCTGATAGAGACACATGAAACGTTTGGAGGATAGAGAGAACTGGTGAGGCGAAAGCCAGAGAGATTCGGTGCTCAGTTGCTCAGTGGCGCGTGAACTAACAGTTCTCACTTCTCTCTTATCCAGGCGAAGAGTCCTTGACCATTTTCGTGGATAAGAGGAAGCTGAGTGAAGCCCAATCGAGCAGCGGAGCCGCGAACGGCACGCTGACACTCGAGGTCCTCCATCACCTCGCTGCCTCCTACTTCATCGACCGAGACAGCACGCTGAGGAAACTGCACCACCTCCAGATCGCCTCAGCAGCCATCAAGGTACTTCCTCAAGCGTGCGAGGTCGGAGGTTAAAGTAACTTGAGCCTTAACGTGTATATTTTGTTCAGGTCGGAAGAACCAGTGTTACATTTGTTATTATGAAAATTTTCATTAATAATCAGTTAAATATTATATTATTAATAATAATATTGTTGGATTTTATTTCCTAATTATTGATTATTTTGATAGAAATCTAGAGAGTTGGTGAGTGAATGGTGCATGCAGTACATTGCTAAGCATCCACAGCTGGTTGAGAATGTTTTTGTTTTTTTGGGTTTTTTTTGCACACTCTTTTGCATATAATGGGTGATATTTTGAGGCGAGTGCAAAGTGTATGCATAATTACGAACACGCTAACCTTGGGGAGTTCGTTTTTGTTTGTATAAACACATTAGGCAGAGATTCGAACTTCTCTCTCTGTCTCGTTTGCTGTAGTTTCAGCTGAATATTCCAACATTTTTTTTGTACACCTATTCTCCATTTCCCATCATCCCATATCTACTTTGATTAAAGCAATCTGTAAAATTGGGTATGAAACGCGTGCGTACGTTTCAAGCTGAAGTAGATTAATGAAGGTGTCAAGCGTCGCTCCAGGTTGCAGCAGGCAACCTGTCTTCCTGCGTTTCCACTGGTCACGATAAGTCGTGTTTTGAGTCGTTTTCTGTCAGAATGGATTTGTGATAAAGTGGAAGAATGAAAAATCGAGCTGGCGTGTGTGAAGGCAGTTTTAGCTGTATGCATTAAAATAAGAGCGCCAACATTCGTAAGAAACCCCTAGCATTCGTAAGCATGTGTGCTTCGGGCCGCCCTCGTACACAAGTACTTTCAACAACCAGAAAAATAAAAACACATACATATATATATATATATATATATATATGTATTAGCTACAAACACTGCAAATTATATATGAAAAAAAAGCTAAACCCAAAGCTAATCCCAGCAATGCCACAACCAGGAGTCCAAGACAGCAAAAATTGGTCATGCTGTCTGGGTGGGAGTGGCATACTCTCTCTTCTCTGTCAGTCACAGCGACACTAGGCAATCGTGAGCATCTGTGAGCTCATGTATGCGGAAGTGGGCGGATAGCACTTTCCTCCACGGCTGTTACGCTGCCCAATGATGCCGCAGTTCCCAAAGATGCGGTCGGAGATAACGGAGGGGAAAAAAACACATAAAAAAAACCCAAAATCCTCCAGAAAATCTAAAATCCTATAAAGTTTGTAAATCAGCGTGCATGTTTTTTTATATAACAAACAAAAAATCGATTGCTCTGTTTGTTTGTTTGTTTATTATCTATCCATTTAATTCTCTGTTTGTTGGTTTATTTATTCAACCATTTCTGTATTCATTTAATTACTGGTTTATTTATAGATTTATATATTTATTTATTTCTGTTCATTTATTTATTCACACTGCTCTGTGTTTATTTATTTATTATCATTTACTTCTCTGTTTGTTTATTTATTCAGACATTTCACTATTCGTTTAATTACTGGTTTATTTATATATTTATATGTCTATTTATTATCTATTTCTATATCTATATCTTATCTTATCTATATCTATTTATTTATTTATTTATTTATCTGTCTTTTTATTTATTCATTTATTTATTCTGAGTTTATTGTAGATTTGCACAATTTTGTTCATTTATTTATTCGAACATTTCCTGTTCATAAAATTACTGGTTTATTTATATATTTATATATTTATTTATTTCTGTTTATTTATTTATTCAAACATTTCTCTATTTATTTAATTACCAGTTTGTTTATATATTTATTGATTTATTTATTCCCTAATTATTTATTTCCCTCCTTATTTATTTATCTAGCATTTCTCTATTTGTATTATTTATTTATTTATCTATCTGTCTTTTCATTTATTCATTTATTTATTCTGGGTTTATTGTAGATTTGCACACTTGTTTTTTTTTTTTTTTTACACTTATGTTTTTATCAAATCAGGGCCTCCGCCTTGTTGTAGTACAGTAGTACTGTAGCTGAGGTGTTGAGGGTTAAAGAATCTCGCTCAAGGTTCCAGCATTGGCTCGTGGGATTTGAACTCACAGCCTTCTGAGAACCCAGGCTAGCACGTCCTTTCCCTTTAAGTCCTGATTATTAGTTAAGCAAATGTTTCCACGCTGCTTTAGCCAAGGCCATTTCTCAAGGTGTTTGGACCCCGAGTAATTTAAAAGCAAAGTACATTTGACTCAAGTAAGGACTTTCCCAATATTTCGGTGTTAATGAGGACAAAACAGCAGCAGCACCTTCAGCCAAGCCATCTATCATAATGATGGATGATCTTGGCTCACCTATCCGTGTGATGAGTAATTCCACTCGAGATCAGCCGCCGCTACAGAGTCTAAGTCCCGAAAAACAAGTCGGCGGATGTTAAATGCGTCTATTTTTAAGTTTTCTACTCGCAGATGAGTTTAGCAGGTGAAGAGATTCCTCATTGCACTCTAATACATTATGATTGGTCTTCATTAGAGCTGCAGATGGTACCACTAAGACCGAACAGGTCTGCTGTTATAAATGTCCCGAGCATGAGCGGTCGGCTTGTCAGTGTAGAAAAATGGGCCTCATATGTTTTATGTCACATGGATTGAGATATGATCGTTTTCATCTTCGCCTGGAGATACAAGAAATGTCATAAGAGGAAATGTGGGAAGAATGAGAACGTATATCCTAGATTGTAATATGAGAATATTAAACAAAGTTTAAAACGCCTGAGGACGCTTACTGGTATGTTATGGTGATTAGCTCCGGTTAACGGCAAGAAAAGTTCCTACCTTTCTTAAGACCGAGTTCATGAAGGTCCTGTGAAGAGAATTCACTGAAGAATTGGATGAGTTCCAACCCTGCGGCCTCAGACGGGCTATTAACAGGATTGGATGAACAGATGTTTACACCTAGGCCCTCATTTATCATTTATTAAAACGCAGCACGGTGTGCTGTTATAGGAAAATAATCAACTAGGGAGTTTGGATGTTTACATTCACTGAAAGTTTGGTATTAAGTTGCTACTAAGTTTTGGGCTAAACCCCAAACCAAACCCTGTGTATGTGTGTGATGCATTGTAAATTCATTACACAGTTATAGAATATGTAATTAAACAGCTTTTTAATTAGCAGCCCATACCCGAGGGGAATTTTGCAGTGAACTGTTAAAAGATAACAAATATCTGGCTGAGGGCTTTTCCTGCTCATCTCTGCTGCGTATAACGCAGGCTGGGAAACGATCTCCGGTGGATTTGTATTGCTTCTCAGAGGGCGACGTGACTGACTGCATCTCGTGCTAGCTCCACAATCGATGCGAAACCCTCGCAATTCTGACACCGTTGTTTAACAGAGATCACTCACATTCATTTGATCGCATGGCTTGCCGTCTAGATGCTTTGAAATGGGTTTGAAATCTGCTTTTTGAAGGAACACCTGAGAAAACCTGTTTTGGTGGGTTTTTTTTTTTTTTTTAACATAGTGGTTAGCACCTGGTTGCCAGCTCAGTTTAACTGAAAATCTACAATCAAAATCAAAGTTCCAGGCTTTGGTGGAAAAACACGCTGCAATAAAGACAGTGACATATCTTGATATTTAGACTTTGTGCCAAATATCCTGCGATTACTCAATAAAATCCTAAATAAAATGTTCAAATGTTGTAACATCAGTCAACTATCTTCACCAAAGCAGTGTTACAGATATTGGGATTGTTTTACTGGAGAGTCTGATCCACCTAGTGATGAAAAAGCACTTGAGATTTGAATATTTTGAGCTTTTAGGATTTTAAGCTTTTAAGATTTTAAGATTTTGTGGTTTGAAGATTTTGAGGATTTTAAGGTTGAAAGATTTTGAGATTTTAAGATGTTAAGATTTTAGGATTTTGAGAGTTTAATTTTTTAACATTTGAATATTTTGAGATATTAACATTTTTTGGATTTTAAGATTTTGTGGTAAGATTTTGAGATTTTTGGATTTTAAGATTTGGGGATTTTAAAGTTTTAAGATTTTGAGATTGTACGATTAAAATGTTTTTTTTTTTTTTTTTTTTTTGAAATTTTAACATGTTAAGATTTTAGCATTTTGAGATTTTAATACTTTAAGATTTTGAGATTTGAAGATTTTATAACTGAGATTTTGAGATTTGGTATTTATATTTTAAGGCTATGCATAAGTTATTGCGGGTTCAGGACCTCCCTTAATGCTATAACAATATGTTTATTACTTGCAAAAAACACTTTGCTTAAGGAGTTTCCTTTTTTCCCCCTAAACCAGCCAAGTCTAGTGATTACAGACCCTGATCTAGAAAATTGGGGCGTTTTGAGAATGTAATGAGAGTTTCGGATTAGCGCTTATACTAGTAACTAGAAAATAAAGTAGTGGAGTCAAAAAAAAAAAAAAAAAAAAAAAAGAAAGAAAGAAAATTTTTGTCCCTGAAATGCTGACATCCCAAGTTAGCTAGCTAGCAACTAGCAAGATAGCTGACTAGCTGAAGAGTTGAAGAGTGTTTTGGGGGCGTTCATTAAACAAGTTTCACGGTGTCATCATTTAAGCTTAATATTGCCCTCATTATTCTGTTATGAAGTTCAGCATTGGTGCCAGAAACCCATGTTCTTGGCAGCAGTTCTTGGCAGGATTCCTTCCAAAAAGTTGCCAATGTGTCACGATGTGCAGTTTTTAAACAATGCACAAGCACAGACAGGGTTGTCGTGTAGGAAGAGGTGATACTGAATTCCACTGTTTTTTTGTAGAGTCCAAAGCCAGTGCACTTTTAACTTTTTAGATTGATCGTGCTTTAAAATAAAACCTTCATATTTTATAGAATATGAGTAGCTCGGTGGGTGTAGCTTAGATGTGAGTTTGAGAAAAATTCTAAGATCCCTGAATAGGAATTCTTTATCCTGAGCATCATAGAGCATTTTATTTAGCTCTGTTTATGTTTCCCAGATAAGCTCATTCGTTATAACTTTAGCTAGCTGAATTTAAATTAACCCTCTACTGCATTAATTATTACATTTACATAAAAAAAAGTTTAGTTCAAGTAATCAAAAAAATAATTTTTTAATTTGAAAAAAAAAATGGGGGGTGGGGGGTAGTTGGTGAATTGTTGCCATATGGCAACAGTGTGCAATGGTGGAAAGTATCATATAGTCTAAAATAGCACAAAATGTATGAGTTTACAATTACAATTATTACATTTTCCAGACTATAAGTTGTTTTTTTTGTTGTTTTTTTTGCCAATTAATAATCATGTAAAAGGAATTACAGTTGTAATATGAAACATAATGAAACATAACATTTAGAAAATAAGCAATGCAATTGCAAAATGTCTGAAATTGCAACAGTTTTTCATACTTTGAATCTGAAAAAATGGAAATATACTTCTAGAGAAGCCCAGTGTCTTCTTTTGCTATGTAGGCCTGTTTCAATTCATGAACTCACATACCACAGTTCCATTATTGCATGTTGTTGCCATATGGCAACAATTACATTTTGCCATTTAGCAGAATACTCAAAATATATAAACTTGTATAAATGACAAAAAAGTAAATGTTAACTTATCTCAGATAGTGTTTAATTTTTTTTTCCTTTAAATAGTTTTGCCTAAATATTGAGAAATTAACCAAATTTTGAGAGCAAACAGCACTTCCTGGTCATCTGACATGGCATTTTCGTGTTATGACAAAGTTAAAGCCTCCCCCCCTTTCCAGCTACATAGGAAAATAGTAGTTTTGTAGTATTGGTTAAAAAAAAGGAGATAAATTAATTGTTGCCATATGGCAACACCATGCAGTAAAGGGTTAAGTACATCAGCTAGGGATATTAGTTATCTTGGATCAAGTAGGGTTTACTTTACTGTATAGCAGTAAGTAAAGTGCGTTTTTGTTTTCCATGTCGGAATCCCTCGTTGTCGATGACCAGTACAGGCCAGTCGCCGTGTTTTTGCTAGCAATGACCTCCTTGTGCTGAGTTTCATGTTCATGTCCATTGTGTGTCGTCTGTTTATTAGCGCTACAACGTTCGCAAGGCTTACAGTAGGTAACATAGTATCGCATGGTATCGGATGTTGGGATCGGAGCACGTACGAGTAAAAGAACACGATGTGAGTTTCATTATAATATCAATGCAATAACAATGACAAATTCTGGAACAAAAAGCCTCTCCAAGTAATAAAAACCTAGAGCAGAGTTTCATACTCTTTCTCTTTGAATAATAAATCCCCCCACCTACCTCTTCAGATTTATTCAGCTGAGATTTATTCCACAGACTAATGACTAATGTCGTTCATTAATTTCCACTTAATTCCAGTACATTTGATCAATGTTTCATTCCACATTCTCACCTCCCAGTCAACACTCTCATGTTTCATTCATGTTTCACACATTGTCACTTCACATTCTAAAGCTTTGATTTGAATTTTGCTGCTTCATTTATTCTCAGTGATCTGAGATATATATATATATATATATATATATATATATATATGAAGCTGTTCCGCTTGACATAAGTTCTTTTTAACGACATGCGTATCCATGACTTGTGTATTGCGGTTAGTATTAGGAAATTGAAAAAAGATATATTCTTAGATATATCCTTCAATATAGCTCAGAATTCGGTTCATTTGAGATGACGTACGATTTACACACTGCATCGCTAGCAAGAACAGCCAGAATAGAGAAGGCTGCTGAGTGCAAAAGGTTGTAAACATCCCCCTACCCCCCCCACCCCATTGTCTTTGAATGGGGAAGCAGCTAAAACAGTACCTGTTTTACAATTTCTCTACCAAAAAATGAGGACAATCTCAAGAAAACAGCTTGAAAAGCCTCTCACTGGCTAAGTTCTGGAGAATGATGTCAGAGACGTCAGGAGAAAAAAAAAAAGATGAGCTGACTACTGTATATTTCAACTGAGAGCATCCAAAAACTGTTGAGAGAATATGAAAGAGGCATTTTTAAAAGGAGATGGTGGGCAGAGAATATTTATACATCAGAAGAAATGGAACAAATGGAACAAACCCAAAAATTAAAGTAAATCTAAATCAAATCAAATATTATTAGTATGGTTATTATAAGGGTTGCCAGGTCCCAGGAAAATTTCCATCCCAACCATTTCAAAAACCAAACAGAAAGACCTGAAACGATCCCTTTGCCTGGAAACAGTTCGCTGAATAAGTACAGAAACGATCAACCGTACACCTTCTTTCCCTCTAGCAATCTTTACAATATGTCTTGCAACATAAATGGTCCTGTACATCATAGATACATTGTCTTCACTTACATGTTCCCTTTGTTTGCCATAACAACAGAAGTTCAGGAGTTAAAATAAAGTTGAATTAGGTTTTGCAAATTGCTATTCTTTGTTATATTTTGTGGGGGGAAAATAGAAAATGAAAAAAGGGTGTGGCCTTAACGCAAAGGATTTTTTTTCTTCTTTTTATTCATATTCTTCTTCTTCAACCTCAGATACTGTACATCACCCAACTTCATAATAGCACTCACTTATATGACCATTCTCTCTAATGTGTTTGAGTAAGCTAGAGAACTATTTTTCAAGTCAACAATATCTTAACCAAATCACAGAACTAGCACTAGCTAGCCAATAATATTTGATTTCGATTTATTTTATTGTTTGGGGTTTGTTACATTCCAGAAATTTTTTTAAAAGTTCAGAATTTACTACAAAGTGGGGACATAGTGCACAGTGCTGCTGTGAGTCAAAATGGGGTCCTTTAAGCTACATTTCATGATGTCCTGATTTTCCAGGAAGATTTTCTGTTTGTTTAATAATTGTGAAACGCATGCACAATGAACGTACAAGTTCATATTTATAAAATGAAATCACTGAGTATTTTTGTTGAGACCCCAGCAGAGATATGTCTCTGTCTGTGCACAGCTAGGCCTATATGGAGCTGCAGCGATATAAATAAAAGGATATTTCTTTAGTAAATGTTGGTCCAGTTTGGTAGAATGGTAGAATATGCTTTTATATGGCTACTGGAGCAAACCACTAACAGACTAAAAAAAATTTTATTAAATTTAAAAAAAAAAAAAAAAAAACCTGATATTTGTATCTGTTTAGAACCTGTTCACCTGTTCAGTCATCTGTTCATAAATAATGTTTTCAGTTACATCTCTATTACAGAGACGTGTGAAGAATTTTTGGGAAAAACTGAGCTTGAAGTCACACATTGCAAATGCAAATGAGCAGGTGTTGAGAACTTAATCTGCTGTACGAACTTTCTGTTCCATGCAGGATTTTGAACAAAGTGTGGCTTCCAGGTATCATTAATCAGTCCAGGGAAATCCAATTTACACCCTCGGTTCCTCTATTAAATCGAGATTCTTATTTGGGCTTTGATGAGGTTGAGGTTAATGGCGGTTTGGGAAATTAAGGCTGCAGAATGTATCATTTGTTAAATGTTATCGCAATATTATTGGCCTTTGGGATACCGATAACGGAGAAGGCTGCAATATGTAATGAACCGGGTAATGAGGTCTTTTATTGTGCATTCTGATCAACATGATTGTGGAGGGATCCAGGTGGTGACTAATCTCGAACTGTTCTGCAAAGATTTCGGTTCTCGGTTTTTGCGAAACTGGAGATGAAGAACCAGTGAACTGGTAGCAGCAGCTGAGACTGGGGGTCTTATTATCACCACAGTGACGTCGCAGTCTGTTGTTGTGAATGACTTGTCATTATCAAAAAGAGACACTGAACAGTGGTGAAGGTTATTTTTCAGGAAACGAGTGATATCATGTCCATGAATCAGTGGTGCATGGTGCCTGACTCGGAGATACTTTGCTAACCTCAACCAAGCTAATATGCTAATACTAATGTCTGCTGTCATTCTGGACATAACGATTGTCTATAATTATATCTTAATGAAATACATGAGAAGATTCGATTTGAAAGATAAAATTTGATCTGAAAGCCAGAAGTAAAGCCAGTCATCCATCACTTATAGAGTTTAGGGTGTTGTGTAAAAAGGTATTACAGCAAGAGCAGTAATATACACGTGTCATTTGACTTGTAAAATGTAATTTTTGATGTGAATGTATTTAAGTCACTTAGCTGATATACCGAGCTCGCTACTTATCAATGGAGAATGCTAGCTACTGTAGTTAGCAACTTAGTTAAGAAGCTAGCAGACTTCACTAGGTAAACCATTGTGCATTTTTCTCTGGCAAACAAATTTTCCTTGTAGGATATTAGCATGAAACCTGTATATATGCTAGAAACTGAAGCAACCCTTATTTGTTAGCCAGATAACGCAACAATAAAAAAGCAAACCTCAAGCACAAAGCATGTCTTGGGTAATATTTGAGGGTGTAAACGGCATCACAATCTCATTTCTGGCCATAATTTCGTCACTACATTTCCCTATAATCATATTTGTAAAGTCCTAACAAATCTAAACAGACGTGCGAGCGAGAATAAGACTTAATACTCACTTAACTGTAATCTATCCGCTGCCTTGTGCGCTTTGTATTCAAGACAGTTTGTATTTTGACAGCCATTTATTAGCACTGTCATTAGCATGCTAACAAATCTTTAACAAAACTTTAACAGACGTGAGAGTGGGAATGAGACTTCGGTATACTCTGTGTGGCGCTACGTACACTTCATATTTACCACAGCAGTTTGTACTGTGACGGCTAGTGATTAGCATTCAGCTAGTTTCTATGGTCAGAGATTGTTAGCTAACTAACGTTTGGCTGTTTTTACTTTAGCCTTAGCTAATGTTTTCCTACATTAGGAGGAGCCTTTATTTTCTACTTTCTACTTTTCTACTTGAAGAGTGAAGGATTTGAAGCTTCACATTTTAGCAGGAGTCAGACTTTTACTTGAGGAAAAAAAAATCGGGTAGTTGTAGCGCTTCACAGAGAATTAAAGTCTGTGTAACTTTGAGATTTACTCCTTCATATTAAAGCGCAAAATATTCATTTTGTGGAATGATGTTGAGAATTTTAATGTGCATTTACATGTCCTTTGTTAGCATGCGCCAAGGACTGCAGTGTTCATATTGGCCTGTGCATTGTGTGTGTGTGTGTGTGTGTGTGTGTGTGTGTGAGTTTCCCGTGTTAACGCATCACCTCGTAGCATCAATAAAAGACCATGAGAGCGCAGTGTTTGTGTGATAGTTTTGTGTGTAGCTGTTTTTCTCCGTCTCTCACACACGCAGGCTCAAACGTACTTTGTGCTACTTTTTGTCCTTGACTTTTTAGCGTGTTTTTTGTCAAAATAATACATTTTTCAGTGTATCTATTATCCTGTCTCCTCTTAACCTTCTTAACTGTTTGTAGATTTTTAAAATTATTTTTCCCCCCCTCCTGACTATGTCCTTAAATTTATTATTTATTATTTTTTTTGTCAAGTTGTAGTCAGATTTCTTTTCCCCTTCCCACTTCTTGTCCTTGAGTTCTTAGTAAGACGTTACTCAGAAATAATTTTTCTCTCTTTTGAGTGACTGGGGATTTTATTCAGAACCATCTCATATTATTTATATATTTAAATGTGATTCTGCTGCCTTTTGTTTTAGTCTGATTGTTTTTTTTGTTTTTGTTTTTGTTCTTCTTGTCCTTGGTTTCTTTGTAAGACTTTACTCAGAGTTATGATGTTTTTCTGCAACTGCCTTTGAATAATAAATTGTCAGAATGATAAAGTCTCATGAAGCTGTAGTTCTCTTTGTGATGAAATCAATTAGATGAAGGGAAAAACAGGAATCTCTCACACGCTCGTCTGCGCTGCCACATTTGTTCATTAAAACATTGACAGTAGAGTTAGTGATGTAATCGTCCGCTGCAGTTAACAAGCAACGACGACTGGCCGTGATATTAAATATCTAACGTCAATCGATCGACAATGGAACTGCGTTACATCACAAGGTCTCATCGATGGCGTAGTGTATGTATTCAGTGTGAGAGTCAAAGAAGGCTTACTTGAAATAATAATAATAGTGTAGTTTATTTCCGAACGCATTAATATAAACCTGTGGTTTGACTTTTAACTGATCGACCTCCTGACCAATCAGATTTGAGTATTCAGCAGCGCTATGGTTTAATAAAATATAAATAGAGATTATTTTTTAGAGGTAAGAGCATGTGAGTGTTATGTGCAGTGAGGGCAAATAAGTATTAGGACACTTCCCCAAGGTTACAAGGGTCCCTCTGATGAAAATGCGATTTCAAAATCCTCCATGAATTTTCAATGGAATTGAAGTCAGGAGATTGGCTAGGCCATGCAAAGCCTTCTTAAGTTATTTTAGCTGTATGTTTGGAGTTTGTTGTCTTGTTGAGACGTCCATCTTCTCCCAAGATTCGGTTTTTGTCCGATTAAATTCTCAGTTATTGCAAGCAAGGGATATGCAACCAAATATTAAGTGTTATTCACTTTAAGACTATCTGTTCCGATACTTTTGCTCACCTAAAGATTGGGTGGTCTGCCACCAAAGGTGACATGTTCTAAGTTGTTTAACACATCTAGATGTAAATATGAGGAAATGAAAGCTGAAATTCTGATCTATTGTCTCATATTCATCTTTTGATCTCAAATCCAAATGTCCTCAATGTATCACAAAAACAATAGAATTGGCCTTGCTGTTCCAATACTTTTGGAGGGGGCTGTATGTCTAGGTGCATCTCTCTATTCGTGTTTCCTTCAATGACATGTAATGCCCAAGTACCATTTTTAGAGAAGCAGCTTCGTATCATGATGCTCCCACCACCATGCTTCACTGCGGGTTGTTCCTGCTGCTTTCAGGTTTCTATGGAACTCGTTTTGAGTGACTGCTGACTCTTCTCTCACCTTTCTTATCTTTAGTCTGAGAGAGCGTTGTGAAATCTTGCGTGCCACACCAGTCTGGGTACGATTAGTTTCGGTTCCATGAAATTTCCACCTGCATATTGTCAAACCAGTTGTACTGACAGCGATGTTCAAGGACTTTGCTCTGGCTCTGTCTTTTTCCATTCAAGTGTTGTGTAATAATGCTAAGAACTTTTGGAAGCTCCTTCACCCTGCACTCTTCCTAATGTTTGGCAGTGTCTTTTATAATGACACCACGAGCAATTTGCCCAAAATTTTTTTGCAGCATTTATATCTAGAACGTTTGTGTAACCTTTACATATACTGTATGCACTGGACGTTAGCAAAAACAAAAGTCCAAATCTTTTCCCCGCACTGTATAACACCAAAAAAGTATAAAAAGTAATAAGAGTAACGTTATTCAGATGCTATATAATGCTGGGGTTTTTTTAGCATTTCAATCTGAATAATTTTAGCCTGAATAATTATTTGACTTTCAGGTAACCGAGACGAGGACTGGCCCGCTTGGCTGTAGCAACTACGACAACCTCGACTCTGTCAGCTCCGTCTTGGTCCACAGCCCTGAGAACAGAATTCAGCTCCAAGGTAAAGTACCTGAAAGCTATTAACGATAAACATTACTGCAGCATAGCGTGGCTTGAATCGTTGCTCCTAATGTTGGCTATTTATGAATTCCATGCAGTGGCAACTTTATCTACCTTGTGAGCTTAGTGAACCTTCATGTTCTGTTCACTGCTTAGCCATGATTGTTCCATTGACCTTATGGAATATAAGTGGTAACGTAATGATGTAAGGCTTAAACTCATAAAAAGTTTTTTTTTTTTTTTTTTTACACCTTAATAGAGGCACAAGATGTGTTAATATCCACCACTGTAGAGAAAGTGGTCTTAAAAAACGTCTGAAACACATGCCATCTATATACTAGTCGCTTATCACTTTTTTGAGTAAAAATTTAAATCGAGTTTAACGTTTACATTTCCCAGGTCTCCAGGTTCTTTTGCCGGAGTACCTCAGGAGCCGGTTTGTGCAAGCGGCGCTGAGTTACATTGGCTGCAACGGCGAAGGCCACTTCACATGCTGGGACAACGACTGCTGGTGTCAGTGTAGTGAAGGGCACCCGCAGTGCAACTGCCCCCACGCCAGCCTCCGAGCACAGCACAGCAACCTGGAGCACACCAACGAGGCCTGGAGGCACGCCAACCAGGAGTTTGAACAATCAGGTGCCCGACATCGTCTTGCTTCATTTCTGTTATGGTTGCAAAAGTCTGCACACCCTTAACTGCATAGTGTTGCCATATGGCAACAATTAATTTGTCTCTAGTTTTTTTGATAGGCAGTAATACAAACTACTATTATCCTATGTAACTGGAAAAAGGGGGGGCTTTAACTTTGACATAACAAAATAAAAATGCCATTTCACATGACCAGGAAGTGCCGTTTGCACTTCCTTTTCTGCAATCTCATAGCATGGTGAAGGTCATCATCACAGGGCTCTCAAAATTTGATTCATTTCTCAATATTTAGGCAAAACTACTTAAAGGGAAAAAAATTGAAACACTATCTGAGATAAGTTAACATTTATTATTTGTCATTTAACCAAGTGTATATATTTTGAGTGTTTTGTTAAAAAGTAAAATGTAATTGTTGCCATATGGCAACAACATGCGATAATGGAACTGTGGTATGTGCGTTCATGAACTGAAACAGGCCTGCACAGCAAAATAGACACTAGGCTTCTCTAATGGTATATTTACATTTTTTCACATTCAAAGTAAGAAAAAGACATTTAGACAAGTAATTTCAGACATTTTGCAATTGCACCTTATTTTCTACATTTTATAGTGCAAGAGAAAGAATTAAAAAAAGATACTTCAACCAAAACATGTTTGGATCAAATTTTTAGATGTATTTTGAGTGAGTAAATCCATTCACATACTTTGTACATCTGTAATTCCTTTCCAGAAGATATGACTTTTACATGATAACTAGGTGGCAAAAAGAAGCTCTGCAACTTGTAATCTGGAAAATGCAGTAATTGGAATTGTAAACTCATACAGTTTGTGTTATTTTTGACTATATGATACTTTCCACCATTGCACATTGTTGCCATACGGCAACAATTGACCAACTTCCCCTAATTAATACTGAATACCTATTTACTAAATAATTGAAGTAATAAAAAATCCATGAAAACATTTTTTTTAAATGTAAATGTAATATATGCAGTAGAAGGTTAAGAACAATGAAGGATCATTATTGTGTTGTTCCACATTTGGTACACATTTAATTTGGGTCATTTTCACCATAAGGGTTAGCAAGAAAACGGACTCGAGATTTAATTACTGCTCGGAAGGCCAAGATGCACTTTCTCCTCTGGACAGGATACAGGAACCTTTGGCAGCAGAAAACAAACTGCAACTGTTTTTTTCTATAGAAGCTTCCAGTTTTTGGTACCTGACTGGTACCAACAGGTGCTGAATAACATCTGTTAGAAAACTTAAGGGGGGGAAAAACAGAATAGCCTGATGGTGATGGTGTTGTGTTTGTGTCGTCGGCATATTTTTTCTCAACCTGCAGAAATTTGTGTTCAGTTTCTCAAGGAAAAATCTAATCAAATCCTGGCACCCTTAGAACACCATGTGTGAAGGCATCATCTAAGAACTTTCGGCACCCTTAGTAACATGTTTGGTGTCAGATTTCACAGATGTTCCTTCATTATAACAAAGTAACCAAAACGGTGAAACAGTGTGTGTTAGGTTGTTCATTTTGCACAGTAATTAAATCTAGAGTCCAGTCCGTTCTCTTGCTAGCCCTCTTGTTCCATTTACTGTGAAAATGACCCAAATTAAATGTGTACCAAAAGTGGAACAAAGCTACAAATTATTCTTCTGAGATAGAATTCACAGTCGGTTCACCCTTTCTAACGAACATTATGTTCTTGTCATTTGAACCTGGGAGTTACAAGCTACACGAAATAAAGGTGTTCAAATTGATTGGAACCAAAAGGTCTTTCCCTTCATCTCTGATTTTCACCCCTATCTGTTCACACACACACACACACACACGCACACACACACACACCTGTTTCATTCTTTGCGTCTGTTTCCATCAGTATGGAAATGAAATAAGGATAAGGCTTGTTATCATACATTTGACATTTCCATTGTTGTGTGCAGATGAGTTCCAGGCTTTCATGGTCCGACTGTCGACACACGCAGCCCTGAATTTGTCATCAGTGTGGCGCGCATGGCGGAGCGATGCGGCACTGCAAAAGAGCTACAGGAAGTTGGAGAACGACGTCGCTTTCCTCCTCAATAAAGCTCAAGAATGTGCCGCTAAACTCTTCAGCCTCAGTCGGAGATGCCGCTTGCAACCCAAAATAATCCTGCCAAGGGAAAGGTAAAAAAAATAATAAAAAATGCACCTGTCCAATTCCACTTACTGTCTCCTAAAAATGACTTCTTGTTCACTACCTTCTCACTACCTAGTGCACTATATTGATTGGCAGTTTGCTTTTGTTTTGTTTTTTTGTTGGGTTTTTTTTTTTTTTTTTTTTTGGAGCACTGATAAATTCTATATATCGGGGGACGTGCTGTTATAGAAAAATCATCAACGAAAATGAATTAACCTTCTGACCAATCAGATTTGAGAATTTTAACAGCGCTATGGTATAAGTATTGCGAATGCACCATTTTATATTTCTTGTTGATTGCTTTGATTGGAGCACAGAGACTTGTTCTCTCTCTGGTCATGCCGAGCATATTACTGATGTCGATCTGATTTTTAGCGTCTTTCCGACAACAGCGATTATGTTCTTGTGAAAAAAAAAGTCATCTCTCCTTTCAGCCTCTTTTACGCCGTCGGTAATGCACACTTTCGAGTAATGAGCGGAAGTCGGCGAGGGCGTGTTTAAAGCTGTGTGGGATCGGAGGGTCAGTGTTTATGGACTTCTGGTTGACGTCAGCGTCCGTAATTGCGCTTGTTTAGTTGTTTGCAGTGTAATTATGCGAAATGAGATATAAAAGTTTTTAACATCAGCTCCGACATCCGAACAATCTCCTACAGGCAGGGCATTAACCTCTTCGCCAATTAGCCGTCTTATGAAGCTTAATGGATGGGACGGAAAATTTGGTTAGCGTGCAGTTATGAAAAAGCAGCCATTATAACCATTAGATTTTAAAGTGGGGCTCCGTAGTCGGGCCGGTTTTGCTCAAACCCAACATCCGGCCTCCAATCAGGAACTATAATGGTACATGTTTGCCTAAAGAGTCTAATGTTTTAATAGTCCATAAAATAAATCCTGGCCAAAAAGTTTGCAAATGGCTGTTCTCGGACAAACGTGCTCTTCTCTTTGTATATGAAATTAAAAAACGGTAGTAAACAAACCTTTGGACCCTACTGTACATTTTAGCACTAATGACCGTAATGTGTTATTCCACCTCATACTGCAACCTTTAAAGCTATTAGTAGGCACTAGTGGGCTTTTTAAAATTGTGCTTTTAAAAGCAGATTTTTGCCTTTAATGCAAGGCTATTATCACAGCTCCTGAAGGCAAATAGTTCACTTGCCATCTATTAGAGTTGAGTCATTTGTTACTGCATTGTGTTTCAGGCTGCAATTTGCTCACATGCAATTATAGAGATGCTTATTGCTTGTTTCTTGTTGTACTCTCCCACTTTGTTCTTGTTTTGTTCATTTGTTTTGTCTCCAGGCGTCTCGGTTACTGGCTACAGCGCGCCCTTTCCCTTTTGTACTGCGGTGAAGCCGAGAGTCCGGGAATCTACTCGGAGGTGACGCGCAGCTGCGTGTGCCCAGGTGGCCACCTGTCCTGCCAGGGATTGATCCCCTGCTCAGTGGGCGCCGGAAGCCGTTGCGCATCATGCTCTCCGGAAAATCGAACGCGTTGCTCAAGCTGCAACAGCGGCTTCGCCCTGAGCCAAGGATTGTGCCGCCCTGCTGCTCCAAGCCCCACCAAACAGTACCTCGGCACCGAGACGGAATTACATGACTCGGAACTGCGTGATCTCCTGGAGCAGCGCGACGCCCACCTAGCCTTATCCGCCGTCTTCGTGAGCAGCGACGTCAAACTCAACACCTGGTTTGAACCTTCATGGAGAAAAAGGATGCTCCTGACTCTAAAGAGCAATAAATCCAAGTCGAGCCGAGTGCACATGCTGCTAGGAATTTCGGCGCAGATTTGCATGACGAAGAACTCGACCCTGGAGCCGACGCTCTCCGTTTCGGTGAACCCGTTCGGTGGGAGTCACTCAGAGAGCTGGACGATGCCGATGAACCAGAACGGGTACCCTGATTGGGAGAAAACGAGGTTAGACACGCCCATAGACTGCTACAACTGGACTTTAACGTTGGGAAACCGCTGGAAGAGCTTTTTCGAAACGGTCCATTTCTACCTGAGGAGCCGAACCCAGAGCGACGGCGCTCAAGGGAACGAGACGGTCGACTCGGAAGCGGCGAACAGAAACGCCTCGCAGCATGTCGGCTACATGAAGATGAACAGCATTCAGCTGTTTGGATACAGCGTGCACTTTGACCCGGAAGCCATTCGGGATTTGATCCTGCAGCTGGACTATCCGTACACGCAGGGCTCTCAGGACTCGGCGCTGCAGGAGTTGATGGAGATTCGATACCGAGTCAATCGATTATCTCCTGCTGGACCGACGCCTCTGGACCTTTTCTCATGTCTCCTTCGACACCGACTCAAACTCTCGACTTCAGAGGTGTCACGAATTCTCGTGGCGCTGCAGGCTTTCGGCGCCAAACACCGATACTACACAGAGTACGAAGCGGTCAAACTTTGTAGCTAACAAGTAACATTCGGATCCAATTTATCGATTTGTTTTGATGAAATACTGACAGTCTGACATTTTGTTTTGTTTTTTGTTTTTTTATTATGACTGAACTGCTGGTTTTGGTGTTTGATATAGACTGTTTTCCTCTTCATAGAGATATTTGTATTTGATGTCTGATGTAGATCAAATGAAACGCAAATGTTTTACCCGAAACACAAACCTGTTTTCCTGAAAACGATCCCAGCAATGTTGCGAACTTTGAAGTAAATAAAATGAGGTAAAAATCCTATTTTTTAAGTGCCTTACGTGGTGTATAGCAACTTCAGCAAGCTCCAATCTCCGCGCTCATTAGTATGCAAGTCTGCTTTATTTTCCACTGTTCTCTATAATCAAGAATACAGTCACATAAACAAAAATAATTCGCTTAATTATTCCATTTCCACTGCACAGCAGGCCACAGCTGTAGAAACGTACACACTGTGATTACTCTTTGAACATTCGCATTGTGCTCGTGTAATATTTTGGATCTAATTTTCAGTGAAGTGTGAATCATTCAGAGCGCAACATTTTTAACAAGCAACGACTCTCCATTTGGTAAATAGCTGTCGATGTTGATTGTCGAGTTTTAATCTGTCGTGCTTAGCGGACGTGATGGTTTTGCATGATTTTTACTTGATGCAGAATTACTTTAACAGAACTTTAAGTCCAGTTCCACTGTGTGACAGTTTGGTGCATAAAATCTATTGAAGAACACACAATGATTTTAATTTAATGGGAAACGTTACACAAAGTTTCGACCTTAATGACAATTTCAAATCACACTTCCATTTTTAAACGTTGCGAGGCACTACAGGACAAATACAAAAAAAATAGATTCAAATTGTGTTGTTATTTAACAAAGAAAAAAGTATATTTGTTGATATGGTGAGGTTTTTGGTTAGGAGACACTTACGCACTGTAACATTTATGGAAGTGTCAGCGTATGGTCTCCAGTGTCAGCGCTTTGTAAGAATCGGTGAGTTTTCCCCCACAGGAAAGTCTTCAGGATAGTTTGCAGGAGTTTTTTTGTTTGTTTGTTTCAAGTTTTTTGGTTTTGTTTTCTCCCGGTGCTTCGGGGGTTTCCTCCGGGTACTCCGGTTTCCTCACTCAGTCCAAAGACACGCGGTGTAGGCTGATCGGCATCTCTAAATTGTCCGTAGTGTGTGAATGGGTGTGTGAGTGTGTGTGTGTGTGTATGTGTGCGATTGTGCCCTGCAGTGGGTTGGCACCACGTTCAGGGTGTCCCCTGCCTTGCGCCCCGAGTTCCCTGGGATAGGCTCCAGGCTCCTCATGACCCTGTGTAGGATAAGCGGTAAGGAAAATGGATGGACGGATGGATGGATCACAAGAGAACCTGGTGGAGGAGCAACTTATAGCTTATAGCTGCTATATCGTACGTGATAACAGGAGCTAAGCTGTTTAGCAGATGTTCCTTAACATTAAAAGTAGCTAGTTTAACATAAATCTATGGACAAGATCATTGCAAAAGGTAGATTATGTCTTTAGTCGTACATTTCTTTGTCCATGAGCAGGAAAAACATTTATAGAATAGAATATCAGAGCTAAATGTTTGCGGACTTCATTCTTCATTAGATTTAACCATGATTTAAACACTTGTTCGTAATATTGACAGCTTGTCAGTCACAATTTTTTCATCTTTTTTTTTTTTTCTTTTTCTTTTTTCGTCAGGGCTGGAAATGCATTCAAAAAATTCTGGTAAGCCATTCCATTTCACACGAAGGACACCAGAGGAGATGGAGAGCATCTCAATCCGAGACCTTGCTTATCAGGAGGACGACGTTATGAATTGAATCAGTAACTGTGTTTAATGCTTGCACAGAATCCGAATGATCTCGTTGAACTAATCAAGTCCGTTCCCAAACACTGATATATTTTCTCCCCACTCTCTACAAGCACCGTTTGCACTCAGTATTCACTCTGTGTTCAACCGCTGGCGCTGTTGTGTTTACAGCTGCTGCTTTCTGTCACTTTTTAGGTCCACTTAATCACTCAGAAAGCCTTGTGCTTAATCTCACGACATCTCTGAGTGCAGCGGTATGCAGAATCACCTCTCGCCTCTCACCTGTCGTTCAAATATTTGGCCTGTTTTGCTTACGGTTGCGGTTGTTTATCCAAAAGCTAATTGAACTGTGTGTGGGGTCCACAAGATCAATTGGCCTAGTAAACTAGCTAACTTTGTGAATCAGCAGAGGTGCCAAGATTTACGGTTTGGCCATAGCATGATTTTTGAGCCCTTCTATGGTGACACAGGAGGAAAAGCCAATTCACTGAAGGGGAAAGGATGTGGGACGTGCCTCTTGTAAGTCAATAAAACCCAACTAGGCGAGACCGTGGTTTGTTTGGTCATTGTTATTAAATAGCCATGCTGTTTATTTACTGTTGCGTGTTGGTGCACGCCTCGTCTACTGACGTACGCTAGTTTATTTATGGTAAACATTTTTGTGTTGTTTTTCTTGTTAGCAAAGCTGGCGCCTCTGTATCTGACGTGTTTCCTGTTAGGTTTTGTACTCATTGCTATTTCCATCTCATTCTGTGAAATAACGAGTGTTACTTTCAGATCCATTTACTCTCCAACTGTAAATGAAATACAACTACTTCTGGGGTGAAAAAAAAAATGGTAAATCAAATATATAACAACCTTATATAATCGACTCTTGCTCCAATATTGAAAAATAACGCTCCGTAACTCATTTCTTGTCAAAATAGTATATTATACAGTGGCTTGCATAAGTTTTCATCTTGTCATTTTGTAGTGTTACAATCTGGAACTGAAATGAATTCGACACAAAACGCCCCATAATATTGAAGTGATGGAAAATTAATAGAGCGTGTGAAATTATTTATCAAATAAAAAGAAAAACGTTAAAAAAAAAAAGAAGTTGTGATTGCATAAGTATTTACCCCCATTGCTTTGAAACCCCTAAATTAGTTCTGGTGCAGCACCTGTTTCTTGGAAGGCTCCAAGTTTGCAAACGGTGTCGTGAAGACCAAGGATTTATCAAAACAAGTCCAGGACAAAGTTCTGCAAAAGTATCAGTCAGGGCTTGGTTATTAAAAAAAAAAAAATTTAAAAAAGAAAGCAAGAAAATCCCAAATTTAAAACAAAAGCAACCAAGAGATTATGGGTCAGTCTTAGCATGGCACTACCACTACCATGCTTCACAGTGAGAGTAATGTTCTCATGAAGTTTTTTTTCCAAAATGTAGTGCTTTGTACTGTACCAGGACCAACAAGTTCAAGGAGCTTTTCCATGTTTGTGCGAAACTTCAAACGTGAGTTCATATGACTTGCCTCTCTTTCATAAAACCCAGCATTGTGGAGGGTTCAGGCTATGGTTGTTTTGTTAACAGCTTCTCCTGTCTTGCTTCTCCTCCTTACCCGGTCACTGGGTTTTGGTGAACAGCCTCCACTAGTTAATTTGCTGTTTTGTTTTGTTTTTAATGGATTTTTTTAAAAATGGAAAATAATCCTGATCTATGTGGGAGCACAATACAGCATGCTTAAACAATTAAGTTTTTAAAATTCTGTTGATTAATTACATAAGCGACTCTAGTTCAATATGTGCCTAATGGGCAATGTAAATGTTTAATTCTTTATTTTTCTATGGTCAGGTTGGCATTTGAATGGAAAATGTATTTATAGGAAACCTATTGGGTATTATGAGGCAATAGTAGAGTTGAATGACTTATTTCAATAACTAATTTGTTAGACAGTGATGTAGATAATTATAATCGTATTCAGTACTGTTTGCCTCTCCTCCTTGACTTTTAGAACAACTGACAAAAAAAAAAAAAAAGCAACTCACTGTTTCTGTTCTACTCTCAATTAGTTTCAAGCTCAAAATATGAACATTTGTATGGCTTAATCACCATAATTGACTTGTACCAGGCTGACATAGCTGCCCAATTTTTGTAGCTAGAAATAGCTAGTTGATTTGGTTAATGATGATTAATAATCATTTTTATCCCTTATTTTTCAAGGCACAACAACCGTGTTTGTTTTCGAAGCAAAAGCAAAAAAAAAAAAAAAAACCCTGAGATTTCAAACAGCTAATCTTGTTCCTTAATCTGCACCAACACACAAAGCAGTGTTTAACAACAGGCAGAAAGGAAAAGAGTCGATAATCGTGTCGTAAAAGTGCGCGATGCATCACTGCTGGCACTCAAGCAAAGCGCCCTGAAACGTGAAGGCTCCAACACAATGCATCTCATCGCTGTTTAGCGAGCACCCGGGGTGCTGTACATAAAGGCTTATGTTAATGAAGAGTCGAGGAGCGAAACGCTAAAAGCCTCTGCGATCGATGAGAATGCGATGGGGGGATGGAATAATGTGTATTCCTGTGTTGTTGTTGGGGTATTTTTTCAAGCCCCTTTGTCACTCCAGTGCACGCAGAGCACATTTCAGGGATTTCCTGAGAATACAGGGAGGAAGTATATACAGATACAGCTGTATCTGTAGCTGGGCCGCTAACCGGTTATATGATACACTACTATATCTATCAGACACAATATTGTTATCAGAGACGCTTCAAAGAAAATGCCACCTATGAGATCACTAACCAAACTGATGCAAAACAATTCCACTGAGATGTTGCTACAAGCCTCTGAATATTTTTAGGTCATGTTTTCCAAATGAGTTCTCTCTTCAGGCTCATGTGGTTAAGGTTTGATTGATGCGATGTTATTTCCAGCCTACGTCATGCTTTAATCTAGTACCTGGACCGGTATAGTTGAGGCAGCAGCTGTCAATCAAGCGGCTCTCATAAATATGCAATACGTACATACCCACGCAGCGGAAAGGCAAAAGTCGACAGAGAAAAGGGAACATACAATTGTTCAAAGCACTTTTTTTGTTTGTTTGTTTTTCAGTTCTTTAGTTTAATTCAAATTTAAAAAGCTAGTAATTGCAATTAATTCCAATCAGACAGGTCCTCTGAAATTATTTACCAATAAATAAAAAACGTAAAAAGTTGTGATTGCATAGGTATTTGCTTAAGTAATTGCTTTGAGACCCCCAAATTAGTTCTACCGCAGCACCTGTTTCTTGGAAAGGCTCCAAGTTTGCAAGCGGCATCCTGAAGACCAAGGGTGTATCAAAGTCCAGGACAAACTTCTGGAAAATGATCAATCAGGGCTTGGTTATTTAAAAAAAAAAAAAAAAGAAGAAGAAGAAGAAGAAGAAGGAGGAGAAAGAAAATCCCAAATTTAAAACAAAAGCCACCAAGAGATTATGGGTCATTATAAGTGTGATGCTACCACCACCATGCATCACAGTGGGGATAAAAATGTAGTGCTTTGTACCAAGACCAAAAAGTTCGATGAACATTTTTCAAATTTGGCTGAATTTCTTTAGATTCGTTCAAATTAAAAGGCTACAAGTTTGCAAGTAACTAATTAATCCCAAAGAGACAGGTGGGGTTTTTTTTGTCTTTGTTTTTGTTTTTTGTGAAAATGCAAAGTCAGACAGAGAATTTCAGAGCAGCACTTCATACACTCACAAGGACACACACACACACACACACACACACACACACACACACACACTGAAGGACCAGGAGTCCTTGAAATGAAATCAAGCAGGGTGGTGTTGCACTGCTGCCATGTTCAAAAGAAACATGCTTCAGGTGCCATGGGCAAATTGAGACAAAGCCTTTTAAGTTCACTCTGTCACCTTTACACTTCAGAGGCAGACGTGAAATGAAAGACCAAATGTCAGGCCTGCATTTTAAAAAATGTGCTTTCATGAAACACCACACTGGTCTGAGCCTTTGAGACCTGCAATAATGCCTTGAATCTCTAGGAAGTCACAGAGACAGTAGGCTATAACCTTTTTTCCTGATGTCTAAATGTTCCCATTATTCGTTAGCCGAAGCCGGTTTCGTTTGGAATTGTAGTGTTTTTTTATATATATATATTAAAATAACGGTGTACTGTTATAGGAAAATATAAATGACAGGGCGGTGTGATTACCACCATGAAACTGATTCCTCTTAAACCACAGCAATTTGTCAACAATTATAATTCTAAATTTGTGAATGAACAGCACATCAATTTTTATATCCATTTAAAGTCAAGTTTAATGTCGTGGAACACCACACAGAGACAGTTACCTTGTTTACGTTATAGCCGCTATAAAGTGTCATCCCCTCACCAACCTCATGTATGTTTTTCTCTCTCTCGAAATTGATAAGACGGGGGAAAAAAACGCAGCTTGTCACATTACTGAGAAACCAGAAAGCGTAAACTCCTCTGTCCTGAAGACTTTCCCATGGTGGAAAACTTACTACCTGTTACTGTTATTGGTAAATGTTGAATAAATGTCTCCTTACAGAAAGCTTCACCATATCGACGATTATATGTTTTTCTTTTTTTTGTTAAATAACAACACGTTTATGTGGAGTGTCCAACATACAAGTCCCTGTTGCTATGGAAACAATAACGTATTAGAACAAGTGCATTAATTATGAACCTGTGATTTGTAGTTTAGACGGAGCCATTTTCAGAGCCGCTGTTATAGAAAGTTTGAGCGTTTTATAAAATGCCGTAATATAAATATTCATCCAGGCCGGATCGGTAAAATCTACCTACCAAGCAAAATGCATTTTCATGCAGTTTGGACTCATCAGTATGCGTCACTGGTATTCCGAAAATATATTGACATTTCTTTCATATCTAATATAATAAAAGTTTAAGTACATTCTGTTTTCTACGTAAAAGCATTATTTTATGTAGGAGTACAATATCCCGTACACTTCAGTATCCCATACACTTGAATGAAAGACTAAAATAATATACTCTGATATTATTATAAAGTACTTCCCATACATTCTCATATATGAAATATAAACTTTAAAATATTATTAAGTAAATAAATAATATACACAATAAATCAAAATATCAACAACAAAAAAATCATTCCCATATAAGCTTCCCATATAATATTTCAATCAAACACATAATTCCTGACGGTGTTAAGAAACATTTCAAATAAACGACCATTCTTGAAAAAGAAAATCATGCTTTTTTTTTTTTTTTTATATATATAATATTTCTTCTCTTCTTAGTCCCTAGGAACATACTGTCGTTTGACCATTTCCTGTAATATTAGAGTAAAAATTTGTGAGGTTGTTTGTGAAAAAGTGAAGTCCTTTTTTCACCCGTCCCTATGTGAAAGGAGAAAGCTGTAAAATATATATGCAGCTAAAAAAAAAAAAATCTTCACAGTTCCAGAAATTGGTCACATACAGTATGGGCCTGAGATGAACAACAAAAAACTGTGAAATCCTTAAATGCGTCATATTCTGCGCCAATTTGCCCAACAAACCATTTGTCATCGCCGTAACCGACTCTTATGCACCTGAATCCAGTCAGGTTTAATCTGGAATCCTCTTCTACATGAGCACATCACTGGATTGTAAATAAAAGGACAACGTCAGGGGTCAAATAACAGGCAGACAAAACAGAAAATAAATCAGAAAATACAAACGACTTAAACTGAAAAGAAAGAAAAAAACAAGTTTAACATAATATCAACACATGCAAGGATTAAAAGAACACGACAACCAGTGGACTAGCTGAATGAGACCCGAGTGAGACAAAACAGATAAAAAAAGAGACACAACAAAACCCCATTACGAGAGAAAGCAAAATCTAAAATAAGCACAAAATACACAAAACAGTGACACGGTGAGTCTACAGAATGAGCAAGGCACAATTTCAGACACGAGTGCTTTTCCAAAAATTATAAAAAATACCTATTAAATTAAATAAGATCAAAAATAATGACTGCAATAAACATAAATTAAATAGGAATAAATGGAAAAAAAAGTAAAAAGTATTTTCATAACTTATACGAATGCTGTGTGTGATGAATATGATATCTAGCTTATTTACAGCTTATGCACTGTACATCCCAAACAGCATTTCTAATAGCCTCATTATAGGACCATTTCGCTGAAATTCAGTCCAAGTGTCCAAGTGTTCGAGGCTCTGCAGAGAAATAGTCCCCGTGCAGCTGCAGCCTCGGGGGGGATCGGAGTTTATGGAAAAACCCCATTAAAGAAATAACACAACATAAATCAGTCATTGACAAATTCATGCCCAGAAGACACAACTCCAAACAGGCGTGCAATTAAGACACGCACAAAAGCTCACAAACAGGCGTCCACGTCAGCACTTTTCCGCCGTCTTCTCGAGACGCTTTCAAAAGTGCAACCTAAATGAAGCATTGTTTCACAACTAGTCTACTCATGAAAAATTTACAAACACGAGATATTGGGACTAATATTAAAGGAAATCTTTACCCTGAAACCCATTAAATATGTTTATATTGAAATATTTGTAACATTATTTTTTTTTTTTGAGAGGTTACTGATTGTGTGCTGATTCTGATGTCACACTTCTTCAAAAAACGTTCAACAACAAGCTCTAACAGAAAGATCTTAAAAACAAAAGAGCTTCTTTTCTCACTTGGCTTGGCTAGTGATCTATGATGGCATTGATGGTGAGCTGAGCTGTTTACAGCTGAGAAGACGAGTGAGCTGGAGTAATAGAAGTAATAAAGCTCTCTTTAGGTAGTACTTAATCCCACCGGCACTGAGAGCATTATGCTAATTTATAGTCTCAAGCCTCCACTATTAATTAGTTAAAGCTTGTCGCTAAGGAAGCAACATTTAGCCTCTAAACAAGTGGAATACTTGTGTAAATCTTTAACCCAATACATTATTTAAAGAGAACTTCTGCCATGTGTTTTTTCTTATGCTATGTTAAGAGTTGTTTAGGAACTCCAGAGAGGCTGTCGAGGTTAGAAGTGGGTCAAGGCCGCTGCAGCCGGCTAGCAGGAGAGATGTGGGTGTGCTGGAAATCCTAAAGGAGCAAGTTTTTCAGTGATGGGTGCTATAAATCGAAAGGCCACCGCGCATCCTGCGAAAGGTTTCCAGACCCTTAAGGACATCGTGCTTGTCCAAGGCAAGGCAGAGCAGTGAACCAGGAAAACCTAAACGTTCTGCAAAAAAATGATTTCGAAAGTTTTCAAGGTTTGAATATGTGATTCATTTGGAATAAATCACTGGTCAATTCTTGATTTTTTTTTTTTTTCATTATAAATGGACTCTAAGGTCCCGTCCACATATACAGTACCCTCCGAAACTATTGGAATGGCAAGGCCAATTCAATTGTTATTGCTGAGACATTTGGGTTTGAGATCAAAAGCTGAATATGAGAAGAGAGTCAAGAATTTCAGCTTTTATTTCCTGGTATTTATATGTAGATGTGTTAAAAGACATAGAATGTAGCACATTTTGTATATAGCATAGCCATGGCATAGCCAATACAACAATTTGGAATGTCCTGAAAAAGAAAGGAACCACTGGTGTACTGAGCAACAGACACCTAATGGGTCGGCCAAGGAAAACAACAACAGCTGATGACAAAAACATTGTGAGAGCTGTGAAGAAAAACCCAAAAACAACAGTCAGTGACATCACCAACAACCTTCACAGGGCAGGGGTGAAGGTATCATAATCCACCGTTCGAAGAAGACTTTGAGAGCAGAAATATAGAGGCCATACCACAAGATGCAAACCGCTCATCAGCAGTAAGAATCAGAGGGCCAGACTGGAATTCGCAAAGAAATACAGAGATGAGCCACAAAAGTTCTGGAACCAAGATTAACCTCTACCAAAGTGGTGATCCAAAAACCTCATCTGTGAAACATGGTGGAGGTAGTGTCATGGCTTGGGCTTGCATGGCTGCTTCTGGAACAGGTTCACTGATCTTTATTGATGATGGAACTTGTGATGGTAGCAGCAGAATGAATTCAGAAGTTTACAGGGACATTTTGTCTGCCAATTTACAGAGAAATACATCCAAATTAACCGAGAGGAACTTTATCCTGCAGCAAGACAATGATCCAGAACACACTTCCAACTCAACGAATGACTTTATCACGGGGGAAAAGTGGAAGGTTTTAGACCTTAACCCAGTTGAGCATGTTGAAAAAGTAGTTTTAAAAACAACTGCTCTCGAAAACACAAGGAAGATTTGAAAACGCTAAGACGTGCACGCTAGCCCTGTAGGTGCCGATAGTATGTCGTAAATAAACTCAAGAATAACGTTAAGAGCATGTGAATTGAGCGGTATAGAAGGTGAAATGCACAAATGTTATTAAAAAATCAGAATTTATCCAAAATTCACAGTGAGATTTATAGAACACGACTGGTGGATTCATTTTAATGGGTATGATGTGGCTTTTTAAAAAAAAACTTTTTGAATTTGTTTTTCTTGTCCACACAAAAACAGCGAAAAACGGTTATGAAATTTCGTGACTCAAAAACACAGTTTTCAGGGTACAAAACTAAAAAAAATAAATAAATAAAGCAAATCCTATGCGCATAAGCTCTACGACAAGATATCATTATCATTTCTCCTTTCCTTCTCATTCCAGGTTATTGTGGTACAATCCCTCTTAAAGAGTGGATTCGATTCAATTTGATTAGACACAGAGTGTTCCTTGTCAGGCATAGGCTTTCAATTGATATCACCCGACGCTCAGACTGGCATATGCTAATTTATCAAAGCGGCAATTACGGCTAATCGCTATTCAGCCTGTCAGAGTTTCCCCACAAACTCCACGAGCTGAATATGTCATATTAATTCGCCAGCTCACTGAGTGGCATGCATAACCGTACTCATTATTCAGGCCTTGAATTGCTGAGACATTTTGAGTCATATTTTCAGTTCTTATCCTCGTTGCTTCACAATTCATGACCCGTGCAAAATGTCCGCAAGAAACACCCTTGACTAGCCCAAGACGAACATCCATGCATGTCACGGCGCCGAGCGATGACGCTGTTGGCTCGGTTATGTACGCACGCTAAGCTACACTTGTAGGCCTTGAGATATGTCACCATCAGCACATGGGGAAAAACTGAGGAAAAGAAGGCTCCATAATCAAGGTATATCCTCAAGATATGGAAAAGTGTCCGTTCTTCTTCGGTTAAGGAGCTGTAAGCGGTTTGCAGATGAAGATGAAAGCCGATTCGTGACACGCTTGAAGATGAAAGCGGCATCACAGGCTCCACTCATTATTCACAGTTCAGGTGTGTGCCATAAACCTCGTCCTCTGTTCCTCCTCCTCTCGATGGCTCTCTTGATAGCATGGGAATAGCTATTTCGCGCTGGCCCCTTAACACGATTGTCTCCGGACTCTGAAGGCTTCGACGGGGAAATTGAGATAGATCTATTCCAGTGCCGAAACCAATTCAACCCCACCTCCTTCGATCGCAGTTCATTAATCCTGGAATGGCTTAACACTTAACACAATTTTAACGCTTCGTGCAAAAGAGGCTTTAAAGTAGAAATAAAACTGCCTCCCGGCCCAGAAGAGGAGGCTCGTTTTTTATTCTGTCCTCTGGATTGTTGATTTGTAGGAATAATACAGTTTGCAACAGAATTATTGGCACCCTTCAGGGAAACGGGACGAAAATAAATAACTTGTAATATTAGTTATATTTTCAACATTTTTTTAAACATAACGTATAAGTGCTGTGTACTGGTATATTCTAATATAATTTTTTTCAAACATGTACTGGGTCCAAAATTCATTTATTACGTTTGTGCATATGGACTATCCTCGACAACTCGCACCACGGGTTTGTGGCTGTAGATGGTTTGATGATGTGTACAGCAACCATTTCTGTGTTGCTTTAGATGTTTTGTTTGGTTTGTTTGTGGTCATTGGATTGTTGAAAGATTCGTCCATAGCCCAAGAACCTCCTGGCAGAGGCAAACAGGGGTTGAATGAAATGTCTCGATCCTTCGTGATGCCATCAATCTTGCCATGAGTCAACATGAACATGTAATAAAAGTTTCGGCTGTGCTCTTATAGGAAAATAACCAACAACGGACTGGTGTGATTTACTGTGACCACACCAAAGTTGACTATTTACTTATAAAACCCCACCCTAAAGTGCTCTACTCCTTTCGATTAAAGAACGTCACATTGTACTTTTTCATCCGTTCATTAGTTCCTATGATCGCATACGTTATAACAGCTATAAACAGTCAGTAGTTATAACATACACTTTATGTCAAAAATTGATTTATGACCCCCCTCACGTTGTATAATTTATGGCCTCGTGAAGGTCCCATGAACATGTGTGGTTTATAGCGTTTTCCTGTCCTCTGTCTGTCTGTGTGGAGTTGCATCTCCCAGGTGTGTGTGTGTTTAATGTTTCACGAAGTGATAGGTGCTAATGGGATGTGTGTGTGTGTGTGTGTGTGTGTGTGTGTGTGAGACCTGAATCTAATGTTTAAAAAACAAACAAATGGTTAAAGAGCTATGGTTTGTATACTTATCTGTTTTTTTATTAGCGCAATTATCTGTTACAACGACTGTCCCACGTGAACTCCTAAAGACCCCAGAAGTGTAAATACGAGCTCTCGTGAATGACCCATGAACATGTGTGGTTTATAACGTTTGCCTGTCCTCTGTCTGTGTGTGTGTCTGTGTGTGTATGTTAATGAGTTTTTACAACCGCACTATGTGTGTGTGTGTGTGTGTGTTCTGAAAAAGCTGTTGGTTAAATAAAAACCGTGGACGGGTCAAAGTTTTTTGTTAAATTGATTTGTAAGAGTGTTTCAATAAATGAACGGACTGATGTTTGTGAAACTGCTGAAACAGTTTGTTGATTACGTTGTTGAGAAAAACACTCGTTCTCTTTTACTGAACTGAAATCCCCAAACATTTAAAAACCATCTGAGTTATTCTTTTGTGGAATCGAATCTGAATATCCTGTGTCATTCTCAACTAACTGTAGCCAATAATACTTTATTATACACACATCACACTCAATAATACAGATAACAACATGATCAAAATACGAGTACATGCAAAAAAAAAGATTTAAAATTTTTTTTTTAAACTTAGCCATTGACTCCGGTCATGAGGGGTGAATTGAATACATGGTCATCTGGGTAAAATGAATGTGTTGATGGTGAACTAGTGGGCGTTTTCTGTTTTTACTCTTCTTAAACGAGCGTCAGATAGCATGTGGTAATGGGCCCGAGCTCGGCAGCCCCGCGGTGCCTGCGGCTCAGACACGGCATCAGCATGTATTATCCGGGGCCGAGTGTGGCCCACGGCTCGCTCTGACACGTGTGTTTGTGTTACGGCGATAAAGTACTGGGGCCGATTCTTGTTCACCATAACTAGCCCGGATCTGGCTTTAGAGTCTGGGGCACTTCTGGCGATGACTCGGCTTTGTTCAATCAGATGCCCTAATATTTATAACAGTAGCAAATATATTTATATATAATGCAACATATTCTTTTATATGCTTTTATTTATTATAAACGCACGTCGTTGCGCTCTCAGGTGATTTCATCTCCACTCACACAGCAGTGGGAGGGGTCTTGTACCTGTAGTAGTGGGAAATGGCAGCCATGTTTGTGCGGGTAGGACGCGAACAAAACAAGAGATATGGGACTATTTAGATAAAACAATTCGGGGTAAGCATCGATTCACATTTACAGGTGTATCTCAATAAATTAGAATGTCGTGGAAAAGTTCATTTATTTCAGTAATTCAACTCAAATTGTGAAACTCGTGTATTAAATAAATTCAATGCACACAGACTGAAGTAGTTTAAGTCTTTGGTTCTTTTAATTGTGATGATTTTGGGTCACATTTAACAAAAACCCACCAATTCACTATCTCAACAAATTAGAATACTTCATAAGACCAATAAAAAAAACATTTTTAGTGAATTGTTGGCCTTCTGGAAAGTATGTTCATTTACTGTACATGTACTCAATACTTGGTAGGGGCTCCTTTTGCTTTAATTGCTGCCTCAATTCGGCGTGGCATGGAGGTGATCAGTTTGTGGCACTGCTGAGGTGGTATGGAAGCCCAGGTTTCTTTGACAGTGGCCTTCAGCTCATCTGTATTTTTCGGTCTCTTGTTTCTCATTTTCCTCTTGACAATACCCCATAGATTCTCTATGGGGTTCAGGTCTGGTGAGTTTGCTGGCCAGTCAAGCACACCAACACCATGGTCATTTAACCAACTTTTGGTGCTTTTGGCAGTGTGGGCAGGTGCCAAATTCTGCTGGAAAATGAAGTCAGCATCTTCAAAAAGCTGGTCAGCAGAAGGAAGCATGAAGTGCTCCAAAATGTCTTGGTAAACGGGTGCAGTGACTTTGGTTTTCAAAAAACACAATGGACCAACACCAGCAGATGACATTGCACCCCAAATCATCACAGACTGTGGAAACTTAACACTGGACTTCAAGCAACTTGGGCTATGAGCTTCTCCACCCTTCCTCCAGACTCTAGGACCTTGGTTTCCAAATGAAATACAAAACTTGCTCCCATCTGAAAAGAGGACTTTGGACCACTGGGCAACAGTCCAGTTCTTCTTCTCCTTAGCCCAGGTAATACGCCTCTGACGTTGTCTGTGGTTCAGGAGTGGCTTAACAAGAGGAATACGACAACCGTAGCCAAATTCCTTGACACGTCTGTGTGTGGTGGCTCTTGATGCCTTGACCCCAGCCTCAGTCCATTCCTTGTGAAGTTCACTCAAATTCTTGAATTGATTTTGCTTGACAATCCTCATAAGGCTGCGGTTCTCTCGGTTGGTTGTGCATCTTTTTCTTCCACACTTTTTCCTTCCACTCAACTTTCTGTTAACATGCTTGGATACAGCACTCTGTGAACAGCCAGCTTCTTTGGCAATGAATGTTTATGGCTTACCTAGTGAACCAAACTGAGAGACCATTTTGAAGGCTCAGGAAACCTTTGCAGGTGTTTTGAGTTGATTAGCTGATTGGCATGTCACCATATTCTAATTTGTTGAGATAGTGAATTGGTGGGTTTTTGTTAAATGTGAGCCAAAATCATCACAATTAAAAGAACCAAAGACTTAAACTACTTCAGTCTGTGTGCATTGAATTTATTTAATACACGAGTTTCACAATTTGAGTTGAATTACTGAAATAAATGAACTTTTCCATGACATTCTAATTTATTGAGATGCACCTGTACTTTTCGAGTATTGTACTTGCAGATGTTCATAAAGGACCTTGTAAAAAGTGAATGTTCACGCTGCACTAAACTTTGACGAGCAGCACTCTGACCCGTGTATGTACAAGTAGAAAGAGCAGGTCGTTTGTATTTGTATTTTTACTTTCCACACTCTTCTTATTTTTATGAACGCAATTGAATTATGCAAACGTTGTTTATATTCCATATTTCTTCAAGGACAATAAAGGTTTTTAGTGAGAGTTACGAGGATTTGTTTTTACTATTAAGTAATAGGCTACTATAACTCCATGCATTTTTTTTTTTTTTCAGTGGTGGCTTTTAAGCTGGGCAGATGAACGCTGTCTGTATATTCAAACACCGGTAACCTTTGTTATTACACATATATTTCACAGAAAGACTTGTGTAAGTTTTAAGTTTACATTCATACTGAGCTTGAAAATGGTACATAGAGGACTCATTTCAAATCTTGCATAACACTGATGTGTTTCTGTAGCCGGTGGAGACTGATAAAGGTGTCCACGCCTCGAGGTTCTGGCTCAACATGTGGGTTTTGGAATTCAGTCAATTTTACTGTTTAAAACATTATTCACAGTGTTGCTGTAAAGTTTAGTTAGGTGACCGTTTTTAGGTTAACTGATATAAGCCTTTTTAAAAACACGACCGAAACAAACTGAAATGGATAAAAGGTTTCTATAAAGACAAATTGGCATTTTTAGTTCCCCAAAGAACCTTTTTAGTGGTTGTTTAAAAATGTAACTATTTAGGACTCTTTGATTGTACAGCAAGGTTCTATTTGTTTTATTCTTATTTTTGTTTGTCAGCTTACAGCAAACAATCTTGCAATCTTGCTATATATATAATCTTGCTTACATATATAAATAGACTATTTTTCATGTTAGTTGATGTTCATAATGTGTTAACTGATGTTAACATTCAGCTTTTAAAATAAAAATGGAGGTAACACTTTGCAATAAGGTTTTATTTGTTAACATGAAATAACGATGAACAAAACCTTTTCAAACACTGTATCTGTTAACATTAGGTAGAGTTCATTACACCGCACAGCATCTAGAAAAAAAGTTTATGCTGTTTTGCAAATCACACTTGTTTTTACCTATTTCGGTCATGCCGAGTTCAAATATGCCACTGAAAATTCCCTATCACGTCCTGTTTTCCCACAAAATAAGAAAGAAGCTTTTTATAATTTTGCTACGTTTATATTGCTTTCAGGGTTTTATTTAAATTGGTAGAAGCTGTCAAATTTCACTATTATTATTTATTAATTACAACAATAGGCACACAAAACATAAGACTTGTTTACAACATGAACAGCAGCAAATAGACTGTGAAATGTTTGTGAAAATCTCTAAATAAAGCTATTTCAAAAGACGAACATTATAATAATATGCAGAGTGCTTAAGGAGTGAACTTCCTTTTGAGGGATTTTCTGGAACGGCAAAACACCCACAGATGTAGCAGAAATCATCTGGGCTATGCTCGCATTTCCGTCTTTCACTGGTCATTATAAATCCCTGAAATCAGGAGTTTTGTGTGCATGTAAGTGCGCCTAGCATTCATATAAGGGCTAATCAGAGGAAAAGTGTTCACCTATTGTACATAAACATAGTGTTTCCTGTGTTGGTGGCAGTGTATCTGGCAATAGCTGTAACGTTTATGGTCCATCTTAGGCAAAAAAGCTCTACACTGGACATCAGGCTTTGTGAAACGTTGTGATGTTCTAGAGCAAAACTAACGCCATATCTGGACCCAGCGTCTAAGTATTAGTAAGAAACAACTATCAGATCCTATTCAGCAAATCTGATGCAGGGCGGCGTTATGAATTAATATGAAAGAACAGTTGTATTTTTATTAAGTAGTATTAACCAGGATGAATAAGTTCTGTAAAAAAAAAATAGTTCTTTGTTAGGTCATGTTAGTCAGTGCGTTAACGAATGGGACCTTATAGTAAAGTTATGCCAAAGGTGTTATTACAAGCGGGCAAATGCTTGGTTTGACCTAATAGAACAGATCCAGATTTCATGATCATGTATAAAATGGTGTAAAATGTGAGTATAAAATAGATAAATCACAAGAGAGGGCAATTTGTAGTACATCAGTCTTTCTATATGTCTGCATAGAGCTTGACATAATGGGGGCTGGTTTGCAGTACATCAGTCTTTGCCAGTGTGTGCAGATTATTGCCAATGGCAGACTGTTGTTTATGATTCAAAGTGTGAATGTATGCCATTTTAGGAATGTTACCACTAGACTCAGGCCACTGCAGAGAATAAACTGCTGATAACTTTTCAACATACTTGAGCTTTTTCACTCCTTTAATTACTAACTGCTTCATAAGCGATGAAACAGTTTTGCTGTTTATGTCTTTATTCCGGCTTTTTAACAAACACACCAGCGTCCTCTCACTTTACACTGACAAATTTGTTGACGTTATTTAATGCATCCACTTTAGTTAATGCGTTATCTAACGTCAACCAGCAATGAGCAATGTATTTTACAGCATTTATTCATCTTGAACAATTTTTAACTAACTACTATGTTAATTAGTGTGTTTTTCATATCGCTTTAACTAACGTTAACAGATACAACATCAGTAAATGCTGTAGAAGCATCGCTCATTCAAGTGTTTCCTTCAAGGAGTTCATGAAAAACGTATTTCAGGGTGTTGTTTAAATGTAAACAATGAGGTGTGCATGTGTAGAGCAGTTAACTGTTTAAAATACATAAAAAGACCAGAGAATTTTTTTTTCTTTTTCTTTTTTCACGCCCTTTCTGCCTTGTCAGCTATAGGCTATTTTATTTAGATTTACTGTCTGACCCCCTTATAGCATTATTTTCTGGGTGTGGGAATTAATGATAGCTAGCATCAAGAAGCATAATTTTCAAGATGATCCCATGTCAGTTTGCCCACATAAATCTGATTATTGTTTTGGCATATGTAAGACATATGAAATTTCACACATAGGCATAAGGAATTTGTCGAATGCAAATGCAGTATGGTATTCAAAAACTTTAACCTATCTGTGTCTTTCATCTCTCTAACTGTACCTATGATACCATTAAATAAATAAATAAATATTTATAATATATGTAATATATTGACCTCTTTGTTCTTTTCAGAGGTGGACAGTAACAAAGTACATTTACTTGAGTACTGTACTTAAGTACACTTTTTGAGTATCTGTACTTTTTTTTGGAAACCTGCGACTTAATATCGTACTTTTCACATTTACATTAATGGACGCTATGTGAGAACATGGTCCTAAAAACAATGCAAAGTTAATTTTGTACATGAAATATTATTTTATTCACTTCACAACTTCACATATTGCCCAACAGGGCCCTTCAAACAATACAGGAATCTGCATGAGCTTTTTTAACAACATAAGTCGATCAACATGTTCATCATAGAAACCAAAAGTCACAAAGACACAATATTTCAAGAACTTCATGAACAGGTCAACACGGCCAAACAGCAAGGCCCCCGACTAAACCGCCAAACTTCTGAACTAGAAAACGGAGAATGCTTCAGGTACAGATCCCGATCCATCCGAAGGTCCAAGGAGTGGTTAGATATATTGAAAAGAACCAGAGGTGGACAAAGTACAGATACTACAGGTCACATATTACTCCATTACAAGTGAAAGTTGTAAAGACAGATTTTTACTTAAGTAAAAGTACAGAAGTACTTGCTTTTAAAAGTACTTGAGTATCAGAAGTAAATTTCCTTTTTCATGTCAACACCTTGTTTTATTATTGTCGCATCGTTGTATGTAATACTTACAATACCTTATGCCTCTGAAACAACCTGTTGAATACACTGACTAGCTTGGAGTATCTGTGGAATAAAGAGCTTTTAGATTGTTACAAAACCATGTAGAAATGATAACTGCTCTCTCTGTGGCTCAGCGGCAGCACCAACACAGATCTGAATGTTCAGGTGTGATTTTTGTCAAAGGTTAAATAGACAGACGAATCGTTATCATTTAGGAAAGAGACGGTGTGGGTGTTCGAATCGAGATCGTGATCTTTTTCTGATTAATCGTGCAGCTCTGCACATAACTATAGTAATTATGCAAGGTGACAAAAAAAACAAAAAAAAGTTACAAGATATTAACTTATTTAACTCTTAAACTCATTTACATTTGAATTCACGCTTTTGCGTGCTAACTAACGTCATTGTCCAAACCTTACCTATGCATAAGTGGTGTATCCACAAAGGCTACGGCAACTTGGCGGGCAAATCCATAAGTCATTTGGCCGACCAGACTTCATACTGAAACTTTACCTCTAAAGCACAGACAATTTCAAGCTTTCACAAGAATTTTTAAGTTTACACTCCTCAATAGGCTTCCGCACACTCTAAAAAGTAATTCAGGGGACCTATTAACACAACTTAATTAAACGCGTGGTTGCAAGATAAAAATACTAATTTATTAATTTAATTAAACCTTTTAAGTTGCAAACATTATTTTGATGAGTTGTGTTGACATAATGTTGATAATTACATTAACTTAATATTGTGTGTAATTTACACTGAAATATCTGTATTATTTGATTATTATTTATAATAAATAAAAGCATATAAAAGAATATGTTGCATTATATCTAAATATATTTGCTACTGTTATAAATATTAGGGCATCTGATTGAACCAAGCCGAGTCATCGCCAGAAGTGCCCCAGACTCTAAAGCCAGATCCGGGCTAGTTATGGTGAACAAGAATCGGCCCCAGTACTTTATCGCCGTAACAAACACGCATGTGTCAGAGCGAGCTGTGGGCCACACTCGGCCCCGGATAATACATGCTGATGCCGTGTCTGAGCCGCAGAATTTGTTGCCCTGTTTAATGGTTATTTTGGTCTATTACATATCTCTGATGATTCTGAGATATTCAGGGGCATGCTGTTTGCAGGAACGAGTGCAGTAACCCATCGAGAAAGTCTTCCTCAACACATACTGTAGGTATAGTGGCAAGTGTTCAGATATTCAGATCATAACCATTGTGTCTTAGTAATACACAGATGGTATAGTGGCTTTTAATCCTGAGCCACATTCGGTCTACCTGACAGAATAACAAAGAGGATGTGTGTATACAAGCATCCTGTTGTCTAGACCTTCGCTTCTTCTGATGAAACCACCCACGTTTGGTGATCCAGGCACTTCAGGCTGTACTTAGTCTCAGTATTCACGTTCAAATAAAAGTAACACGTCGAGTCTGACTTTAGTGCCGTGAAGCTACTCAGGAGGAGTTCACATTGTTCATGTCCTCTATTTTCCCAAACAGTTGATAAAATAACTCAAAATAGTTTTTATCCTCACATGCTCAGTGGTAGAAGGCTGGTTAAACAATGTCACCTCTTTTTTATATTGTATATTGTTTTATCTCACATATCTCTTATAAGGTATCATGGGATTTTGGACTATTATGAATAGATGTGGGTGTTGTTTGGGGCAGGAGCCGGATTCCCTAGAGGGGAAGAAGCTGTTCAACATTCTGGCGGTACAGACTCAGATGCTGCTGTAGCTTTTGCCAGATGGTGGTGGTGGTGGGGGGTGGGGGGGGGGTTGAAAAGTCAACGAGAGAGGTCGTTACTAACGCTAAAAGCTTTGTACGTGGTAAATGTCCCCAATGGAGCGGAAAGAGACCATGATGCTGTTTCAGCACCCTTATATATATACAACTACAGTGGACCAAAATAACAAAAGAGCAATGCTGAACCAGGTTGTTGACGTGAAAGATTTCAGGTGACTCTCATTTGCTTCATTAGCCAGTAGTATTAAGATTTCATTCTGGATCGAGTCATATCAATGTGTCTGCTTGACGGTTCCAGGTGTGATGCTCAGCATCGCCTTGTAGCTGTTAGGAACCAGGACAAACATGACAAAATAGACCTTCAAACGCTTTCGGTGGAAGACAGCAGCAATAAAACGTGTAACTTGACACTTAGTGATTAAAATAAGATTTTAATACAAGGTAGCATAGTTTTTGAAAAGGCAAAAATCCGAATTTTATTGGTCTGGTACAGTCTTAATTACAGCATTATTTATGTTTAATACTACAGAAATTGTGGACAAGTAATCACTAACTAGAATTTCAATCTGAGGAGGATGGGCACAATTGTTTTTTTGTTTTGTTTTTTTCCCCCAGTCTCTAATGTACATAAAACAAGAAACTTTCCTTTTCATCCATAAAAATGCTGATGGTCCTCTGGGGGTTCATGTCCTCTCTCTTAAAGGAACAAATGGTTCAGTCCTTGCTGCACATATATTTATTGTTTAAACACAGCAAAACACAGTTGATTGATATCCTAGAGCACAAACAAGAATCGATACACTAAATCCAGGATGTATTTCTGTTTACTTTGGTATTAAATTTACAGTTGAAAGAGTAAAAAAAAAAAAAAAAAACTGTACATAAAGTTTTGGACCGAAATTCTTACTCAGCTACTCAAGTATCTGTACTAGGGTCACGTAGATATTCATATTTACTCCACCAGTTCTTCCCCTTAGCTATGGTAATGCTTACAGACCAAATTGTCCGCTGTAAAATAAATGATCTGTCACATAAAAACGACATTACTCTTGCATAAAAGCAAGCATGATGCGGTCCATGTAAATCTAATAAACCCTAAAAGGTCAGTTTTGGTCATGTATCACCCCACTAGGTGGCACTAACACCTTGCAGAAAAGTGTGTAAACAGTTTCTTGGACTCCTGGTCACTGATGCCTGTTTAATAGTAAAGCATTTTTATTATTGGGAAATAATCAACCTCGGGCCATGCCGGGCCATGTTACACCATCCAACCGTTGATTAGTTTCCTGCAACAGCACACCACATTATGGTTTATTCCTTATGAATGAGATGTGCTAAGGAAAAATGGAAGGGGTGGGATACCTCTTAGCCATTTTATCGTTGCAGCTGCCAACAACTTGAACACTGGTTCTTATTACTGTACGTACTGTTAAGGCAAAAAAAACAAATGGACATATTTCACTCCTAAGAGCTGCGTCTTCATTAACGACATCTCTGTTAACATTGCTCGCTGCCTGTTGCTATGGCAACAACTAACAAGTGTGAAAATAAGCTATTCTGCGAGTTTAATCTCCGACCTTGTTACTGTCATTTATACAATGAAAGCATATTGTTTATATACCCTCACTGGCCACTTTAATAGGAACACCTGTACACCTGCGTGTTCATGCAGTTATTCAATCAGCCAATCATATGGGAGTAGCTCAGAGTATAAAATCGTGCAGACACAAGTCAAGAGTTTCAGTTGTCGTTAGCAACATTTGGGGGGGAAAGTGATCTCAGTGAAAGATGAAGATTTTTCTTTTTCTTTTTTCCAGTCATCGTCTGTCCAGTTTCGGTGAGTCTGATCCCATTGTAGCCTCAGATTCCTGTTCTTGGCTGACAAAAGCGGAATCTGATGTGGCCTTCGGCTGTTGTAGACTATCCGCCTCAAGGTTTAATGTGCTGAGATGCTTTTCTGCTAACCATGCTTGTAAAGAGTGGTTATTTGAGTTTTTATTTTTTACATCATTCACTTAATTTTAGTGAAAAAGAATAGTACTAAAGCTAGTAACAAGAGGGTTGAATGAAAATGTAAGTCTGGGAGTTTCTGAGTATGGCTTTGCCTCGGTTGAATCTGATCACTTGTGTTTCAGACACCAAGGGTTTGGACCTTCATCATCAGATATGCGCTAATAAAGAAATCTGGCACTTCCATCCCTCTGTCTCCATCTCAATTCATCTCATCAGGCTCTTCCTGCCATCTCGCAAAATCTGCTGAGCTAAACCGACTCAGCTTCTGTTCATTTTGGAAAAAGGGGAAGAACCGACTGTCTGAACTAATCGCCTAATTGACATCTTAATTTGCTGTTTAATGAGTAATTATACATTCATGAATCAAAATGACTGCATATTGGCCGGTTGGATTGAAACTCAATTATGTGTATGTAGGGTAAGACATGCTCAAATTTATTATAAGTCATGCAAGTAAATACATTATTTTCAGTGGGTTTTTTTCCCCTTTTATTCACAATATGTTGGTACATAGAGACAAAGAACATCATTAATATTCTCCACTGGCGCTGCATTGTAACAAAGGAGCCAGATACCTGATTTGCTGCCAGTTCTTCTTGCTGGATGAAGGTGTTTGTGTGTGTGGGTGTGTGTGTGTGGGTGTGTGTGTGTGTGTGTGTGCGTGTGTGTGTGTGTGTGTGTGGAGTTTAGACATTACAACTGACATTAAGCAAAAAAAAAAAAACCTATATTTTATAATATATATATATATATATATATATATATATATATATATATATATATATATATATATATATATATTAATTAATTAAAACCCCATTAATTAAAAAAAACTTCTTAGAAAGTTGCTACGAAACAAAAAGGCTTAACTGCTTTGTTAAATTCTCCATTCTGATTGGTCAGAAGGTGTTGATTAATTTCCTGTAACAGCAGCTCGGATAGTAGTGGTGGCTATAATTCAAATCGCAGGTTTATATTAATGCGTTCGTTCTAATATGTTATTGTTTCTCTAATAACTACTTGTAAACAGATTTTCTGACAAGGGAAAGTCTTCAGGAAAGAAGACTTTGTGCTTTGACACTTGTGCACAAAAGCAAGCTTTAATAAGCACAATTTAATGTTAAATATTGGTTGTTTTGTGTTCTGTGCAAAAAAATAAATAAATAAATAAAAAGACAGGCAGTATTTTAGTACTGCTTGTAACACACCCTTGTCAACTTCCCCTTGCCATTTCCACATGGGTGAATTCCCATCAGCAGCTTCCATCCTTCAGCTCTGGCACATTTCCAGGACTCTCCTGGCAAGAGCTAACTGGAGACTTTCCAGTTTTGCAAAACCGGAAAAAAATCAGAGTTAAAAAGGCATTCTAAAAAGGGGACTGTGTCTAAAAATGGACCTAAAAAAAACCCAATAGACAGCTGGATAATTTAATTATTAATGCGTAATTTATCAGCTGGAAAGTTAATTAATAATTCATTATGAGTAATTAATTATTATTAATTACAGTGCCTTGCATAAGTATTCACCTTGAACTTTTCCACATTTTGTAGTGTTACAACCTGGAACTGAAATTGACTTCCCTGAGATTATATGTTATGAATCGAAGCAGCACAAAGCAGCCTGTAATACTGAAGTGGGAGGAAAATTCAATATAGTCTGCAAAATTATTTACAAAGTTTAAAAAAAAAAAAAAAAAAAAAAAAAAAAACAAATAAAAGTTGTGATTGCATGAAGTTTTCAAACCCAAAATTAGTTCTGGTGCAACCTGTTGCCATGTATTTATGTATTTATCACAATAATTGACCTGTTTGCAGTTAAACTGTTACGTGATCTCAATATAAAGGCTCCAGAGTTTCTTAGAGAACAAAAACAACCTAAACTATAGACCAAGGAGCTACAAAATAAGTCTATCAAAACTTTAAGCATTGCTCAAAACACCATTACATCCATTATTACAATATGGAAAGAATGTGGCACAACTGTGTCCGGGTAAAGAGGAGATTAGTCACAGAAGCAGCCAAGAGACCAAGGGTAACTTTGAAGGAGCTAGAGAGATCTACAGCTCAAATGGAAAAAGCTATTCGCAGGAAAATCATAGCCCAGACACTCTATAATAGAAGAGTGGTGAGCCGTATGAAATCCCATTTGCTATTTGGAAAAGACACGTTGGAAACTCAGCAAACATGTTTAAAAATGTTCTCTGGACTGGTGAGACCAAAACTGTACTTTTTGGCCTTGACACAAAGTACTACATTTGGCGAGAAACCCAACACTGCTCATGACCCCGAGAACACCATCTCCACAGTGAAGCATGGTGGTGGCAGCATCATGTTGTAGGGATACTTTTCATCAGCAGGGACTGGGAAATTGGTCAGGGTTAAGGGCAAGACTGGGCCAGAGGTTCACCTTCCAACATAAGCATACTGCCAAAGCTATACCGGAGTGACGCAAAGCCATGTGATAGAATGGACTACATCCAATCTTGCAAAGATGTGCAAAGCTGATAGAGACATATCACAACTGTAATTGTAGCCAAAGTATTGACCTCAAGGGGGTGAATAGTTATGCAACCAACAAATGTTTGCCTTTTTGTTTAGTTAACCTTTGTCTCACAATAAAAAATATTTTTTGCACCTTTAAATGTTAGACATATTGTGTAAATCAAATGGTAAAAATCCCAATGAAGTCAATTTCTGGTTGTAACACTACACAATATGGAAAAGTTCAAGGGGGGTGAATATTTATTCAAGGCACTGCAGCATTGAAGCAGGGTGGCATTCGAATACATTCTGTTCTTTGTTATTTTCTCTTTGGTTGAATTCCTGTCCATCTTAATGCCTGAGGAATCCACTCAACATATTTATGACTGAACAAAAGTAATCAGAAGATATTTTCCACATTCCTTTCAAAAACAGCCGCAAGCTGTAAATAAGGTTATTTATTAATGTGAATAGGGGCCGTAAAATATTTCAAACATCTTTTGATTTGATTGTTAAATCAGAAAATGTTCATCTAGAAAACGATTCCATTTATTCTGTACACAGCAGCCGACGATTTCTTCAAGTTATCAGAATAGTGGATTAGCACGCTAGCTAGTTAACAAGCCAATATGACAGCTCAATAAAAATAAAAAAAACAACTACTAATAAAAAGTTTATGCTTGCTGCCAAGGTCGTTGTTCAAAAAAATCGTCAGGTAGATATGTTGAAAATAGTACTGGAACATGGGACAGATTGCTTAATGTGCATGTCTATGGTCTACAATACAGGCCTATATTGATAGATAGTTTTCTCACATACATGCACATTTATCACTAAACACTGACCGAGATCTCCAACAGCTGCTCACAATTGCCATGCCGGACCGGGCCCCTGGTGACTGGTGCAATTTTCTAGAAATTTCAACCCAATATTGCGATAGAGAGATGCGGCTAGTATCTGCTCCTCTGGGAAAATTATTATGCAGTCCATTATTTCCCGCTGTGACTTTTAGCTGAAGAGGGAAAAAGACAGAGAAGCAAAAAGATGTGTCCCATTCGCTGTCTTCAGTTCTTTATAGCACCAGAGGAGAATTAACACGTGATTTGTTAAGTACTTACATTTTAATACGTTATTATTTCTACAGTAACAGCAACAGTACAGATGTTATTTAACAAAGGAAAACATGGAAACATTGATATGGTGAGGCTTCCTGTAATGTTTATGGAAGGAGTCTCCAGTGTCAGAGCTTTGTAACAATTTTCACGGGTTTTTTTGGTTTAGCTACATAGCTTTCTAGTCTGTTTTGTTGCCTTCAAGTCCTCCTCGGAAGTTCGAGCGTTCGAGATCGGAGGTGGTGATTACAACGTGGTGTGTGTTCAAGCAATTTTGGTTGGACAAAATGGACGGTGTAAGAAAACCTTGTTTGTTTTGATTGATTTTATTTGTGTCACCATCCATCTATCCATCTACCAATACATTTTCTACACTGCTTGTCCTGGTGAGGGTCGCGGTGGCAGCATACTAAGTAGGGCAGACCAGACTTCCCTTTCCCCAGCAACAGATTCCAATCCTCCTGGGGGATTCCCAGGCCAGCCAGGAGATATAATCCCGCCAGCATGTCCTGGGTCGGCCTCGGGGTCTCGGCTCAGTGGGGCATGCCCGGTAGAGCTGCACAGGCAGCCTCCCAATTAGCATCCTTACCAGATGCCCAAACCACCTCAACTGGCTCCTCTCGATCCGGAGAAGTAGCGACTCTACTCCGAGGCTTTCCTGGATTACTGAACTCCTCACCCTATCCCTAAGGATGAGTCCAGCAACCCTGTGGAGAAACCTAATGGCAACCGCAATCTTATCCTTTCGGTCATTAATTTGTATCACCAGTGACTAGAAATTTATTTTGCCTTACTATAAGAAAACAGTTATCACCTGATTAAATCTTACCACCTGCTTTTGACCTGACAGTCATATTGATGGCTGCCATGACATTTGGTTCTTGACACACCCCCCAACTCATAGAAAAATAGTTGTAATTACGACATCATGTTGTTGGCGTTCGTGTGCGTTCACTTCGTAATTACGATATTTCCGAAAGGACTTGAAGGCAACTGCAAAGTTTACATTCTTTACTGCAAGTAGTTTCTTAAAGACAATTCAATGCAACACAGTGTTTTATTAACACCTGATTGCTGTACAAGAATTGGCGACGTGGTTCACAGCCTGCTCTATGTAGCGGAAACAGAGGGGCAATCACAGGGCACTGCGTTTTATTATTTCAAAGTGGATGACGCACATGGCTGCTCCCCCAGGGAGCACAAGCCACAAGCAAAAGGTTTAAGACAGGTCATTTGGAGTTTGAAGTCAGGACTTGCTCCTGAGCAAGATGTTCTAGCACGGGTCAGTGATAAGATCTGTCAGAAATGCTTGGTGCAAAATGTTAATGTTGATTAACGTTGCACCGACGGACCAGAAACATCCATTACTGCCCAATTTGTCCAAACTTAAATTGGACTATTAAAAAATATATATCGGTCTATGATTGATGTCTTAGTCTTGCAACTCTTTTTGTTGGTAATTTAAAAGTGTATTAAATACTTGCGCTCTGACAGGAAGCTCGTTGACAGATTTTCACTGGGAATCTTACTAACATCAAGGTACAAAAAAATCCAGCACATATTATTTGCGCTGTGCAAAAAATCCATCCCAATGATTATTTATGGATATATCCATATAAAATTGCTGCAGGTATTCAGGTTTGCACTGAAGATGTGATCTTTCTGAAGATTGAAAGCAGAGATTAAATACAGTAGGACGATGCTGCTATCTAGTGGCTGCTATCTAGGATAAATCCCTATCTAAACAGAATTTTTTGTTTGCTTGTTTTACATTAGTATATGGCTTATTAATTTGCTCCAGTACCCACTTATATGTTATATTATATTGTTTTGTATTCACATAGTACTCAAAGTTCATTACCAGGCAACTTATTATTATTATGGGGTACTATAATGAGAATGGTGTGGGAGTTCTGTCAGATTTGTTGATTTAGCGACTTAATAATGAGGTCAAATCCAACCCGAGCATAAAGTTCATCAATTCAGAATGTTCTTCATACACTGTATGGCCAAATGTTTGTGGACACCTGACCATCACACCCACAAAGTTTGAAGCACACAACTGTCTTTGTATGCTGTCGCATTGCAATTTCCCTTCACTGGAACTAAGAGGCCCAAACCTGTTCCAGCATGACAATGCCCCTGTACACAAAGCGAGCTCTATGAAGACTTGGTTTGAAAAGGTTGGACTGGAAGAACTCGAGTGTCCCGCTCAGAGACATGACCTCAACCCCACTGAACACCTTTAGGATGAACTGGAACTGGAGCCTCCTCGTCCAACATCAGCACCTGAGCTCACTAAAGCTCTTGTGGCTGAATGAGCACAAATCCCCACAGCCAATCTCCAAAATTTAGTGGAAAGACCGCAGAAGAGTGGAGGTTATTATAACAGGAGGACTACATCTGGAATAGGATGTTCAACAAGGATATATAGGTGTGATGGTCAGGTGTCCACATACTTCTGCCCATATAGTGTAATATAAAACCATTCACTGCCTTTAGATTTTTCAGATCAGGTACAATGATCATTTCGAGTTTAGGCTGATCAGATCTCAAGAGTATTATGAGGAGGTTTTTTTTTGGAAATTTGGCCCACTTTAGAGAATGTAATTTGTGGCAGTTTTAGGTCATAGGATGCAATAATACTTCCTGTCTTTCTAACTAAAGGTTATTATATGAATCCCACAGTGACTAATTAATTGTGAAGCAGTTGTGAGAAAGGTTTAAAATATAAAACAGTGAGTATTAGATAAAAAAAAGCCGAAAAACTTTTTCGGATGTTACAGCGACCCGGTGTCGACACTTTCAAGTTGTCCTCTGGAAAAACTCCACTGGATAGCGCTTTTGAATATACATTTTTCTCATTAGTCAGAAGGTGATTCATTATATTAATGCGCTCGTTCTGATGCGTTATCATTTCCATAGGAACAACTTGCACATGAACTTGTAAAACGGATGCTCCAAATAAACAGATGGGGGGAAAAAACACATGTAATTCTTGATATGGCAAATTTTTCTGTAAGGAAATAGCTTTCTTAATAAGATATTTGTGATGAAAAGATATAAACCAATCGAATGTTTCAAGGGAAGGTCGCAAAGCTTCAAACAGCAGCAAAAGCTGATGAGTGAAATTGCAATTTATTGGACTTTCAGGTGGTATTTTAGGCAAATAATTTAGCTTGAAGGTCAGGGTTCAGCTTACAAAAAAAGGCTCACTCATAACGTTGTCGACTTAAATGAAAGACTTGAATAACTCTTATCATGACCCTAGGGCACTCTTGAGTAACTTGAACTTGAACCCAGATATTAGCAATGGAGGGATTGTTCAGGATGTGACTAGTTATTTCTCTGCAGTAGTCATGAGGAAGTCTCGTCTGTTGGTATTCCAGTCTGCAGCAAAACATGGGAAAAAAACCTACATTTGTACAACATACAAAAGACTCACATTTCCAGGCAACATGTCAGAAATCTTGCAAATTTCCTGCAAAGAATGATAAGTAAGTCCTCGGATGGGGGATTCAGGCAGAAAAATTACCTCGGAAGCTGGAGGTTGGCTTAAACAAGACATGTTCAAATGAATTCTAGCGTCAGTTTAATGAAAACCAGTTGTTGACAGATTTACACAAGAAAGAAAACCATTTAAGGGTTTATGTAAATTAAAGGGAACTTGGGAAGTGGCTATGGCTTTGCACTTGGGATTCTGGGAGTCACATCAATAATTATTATCACCAAGGGCATCTCTCTTCTTCTCATATATTTCTCTCATATTCACTGGACTATCTAAGGAAGAAGACACTTGGGGGGGTACTGTTATAGGAAAATTACCAGTGACATGGTGGTGTGGTGCAGCCCGACTCTACATCCAGCCGTCCATTCATTTTCTGTACTGCTTATCCTACACAGGGTTCTGGGAGCCTGGAGACTATCCCAGGGGACTCGGAGAACAAGCTGGGGGACATCCTGGATGGAGTGCCAATCCATCGCAGCGCACAATCGCACACACACTCACATACCCATTCACACACTACAGACAATTTAGAAACGCCAATCAGCCAACACCGCATGTCTTTGGACTGGGGGAGGAAACTGGAGTACCCGGAGGAAACCCCCGAAGCATGCAAACTCCGCACACACAGGGCGGAGGCGGGAATCGAACCCCCAGATCCGTGCCCCCTCCGACTCGACATATACAACTTTTTTTAAAATTATCATTCATTTATGGCTACGTGTGATGTCGTGATACGTCTTTGTTAAACCAAAACTGGACAGTTGAAGACTAGAAAAGGCCAGGTGACGTTTTTCCAATCTTGAACTAGCCTCAGATTCATGTTCTTGGCTGACAGGAGTGGAACCCAATGTGGTATTCTGCTTTTGTAGCCCGTCTGCCTCAAGGTTTGGCATCTTGCACTTTCTGAGATGCTTTTCTGCTCACCACGTCTGTAACGAGTGATTATATGAGTTACTACATCCTTCCTGTCATTTCCGAAATGCTCAAACCAGCACCAACAAACATGGGATGGCCACTGAGATTGCATTTTTTCCCCCATTTTGATGTCTAATATGAACATTAACTAAGCATTTGTCATATTTATCCTAAGCACTATGCAGTAAAGACAAATACAGTCGGAATATTATTATTATTATTATTATTATTAATCACCTCACATGTGCTTAGCAATGCGACAGGAAGTACTTAAAAGGTATCCCAGTTTTCAAGTTTACCTGTTAAAAAAATGCTTTCAGATTAGTCACTACTGACATTTTCCTGTAGGCCAGTGCAGCAAGCGCTTTTCTCCCAGCAGGTTTTTCAGCAGCTCGATGACAAAAGAGCCGAGTCCCTGAGGAGCCGCGTGGGCCGAGCTTTCACATCATTACTCTTTGTGGGCTTTCCCGTTTGTCTATCTTGCACGTGGGCTCATGTTGTTTTCATCGCTGTACAATCCATGACACAGGCCACAGTCTAGAGGAAGTAGGGTGCAAATTTATTTTTTTTAACGACTACACATTCAGCCTCAATTATCTGAGCATTGATCTGGAGATGAACGTGGGCACTTTAAAGCCATACACTACAGGTGAATAAGAGAGTACTTACACAATCACACTTTTTTTTTTTTAAATTGTAAATAAATGTGTGGAAAGCTGAAAAATTGAGTCAATACTTATGCAAGGCCCATTCTCTCTTTTCACTTTTAGTGGTAGAACGCTAGAACGTGTAATTGAGATACATGCAAAAAAAAAAAAAAAAAAAGCAAAAACATACAGTATTTCAGTTCAGGAAATCTGTGTATCTATGTATATTAGCAAAAAAAAAAAAAAAGACACAAAATATGAACAGAAAGAAACATTTCCATATAATGACATGAGGAAAAATAGGAGGGCTCCTTATTTGTCACCAGCACTGCAGTGCAATCTGTCATCTCTCTGTGAAGGACAAGACAGTGTACTCGTTTACCTCTAAATGCCCTCAATGACCACAAGGTTAATTTGACCTAGCATGTCCCCTGTTTACTTCTAGCCCTTCAAACCATCATGACATGTTCTTCTTCTTCTTCTTCTTCTTCTTTTTTTTAATAATACAAAAAGCATCCGCAGCGCATTACCTGTACACCGAGGACAGGTGTCCTTCATTAACGACTCGGCCGCTCGGCAAACACGAGTTTTATTTTGCTCCCAATGTTCCCAATTAGGGCTTTGTATGAAAACATGGCTCACCGAGGCCATTTTTATTTGCTTGCTGCTTTCGTTTTTTCTGAGTAGGGCATTTTTCCGCAGAATGTTGATGAAAATGATCTTAAAGTCAGATTTACAGGACCCCCCAAACACCCACCCACCCCCCAACCCAACTCCTGCTGCTGCTTTTCCCTGAAAGCTTATAACAGTGTTTTATATGCAGAATCACAAAATGCAGCACGTCGTAATGAGAATATCCACAGGGTGCAAACAAGTAAGTGTTTCCAGGCATCGTGAGTAGTGTTCAAGAGTTCATGAAATGTTTGTATATTAGGATGGTTAGGTTGTGCTATACAGGTTTCGTTTTAAACTGCTTTCCAGGTGTCTTCCATCCAGTTTGTAGTAAATAAGGCTAAGACTGAAGCTCACCAAATGACGTCCTCATTCCTCATGACATGCTCTGAACGTCCTCAAATGTTCTAAGGACGTTAATATTGGGAAGTCCAATGTTTTAAAAATGTCTTCCTGGACTCATGGACCCAGGTACAGTATGTTATTGGATGAAACTTTATTTTAAAACATACTATAGCACCTGTCTAAACTATAAAAAATCTATAACAAAGTTTGTACTAAAAAAAAATAGGGTGCCTAAAACTTTTGCACAATACTATATGTATATATGTGATGATGATTATTACAATTACAGAAGAAGAAGAATCAGAATTACTTATTTACAGTAATGACGTACAATTTCTCGTATTTTCCACCTCTGGAAATAACAGTAATTATCTCATTATTAAGTTGACTAGTTGTCTGTTTGGGTTCTATTTTTAGTCACACATCTTTCAGTCATTTAAGCTTTAATGATTTGCAGTCTGCAGCACTGGAAAGTCTCTGCATAACTCTTGCCACGAGCTTCCTGGAAGGGCGCCAGTCTTGAAGGATGTAAACACATGGGAAGCCGCTTTCCCACGAACTGTGAGCTCTTCCTGCTACTTTCCCGAAAGTTTTCCCTTCGTACTTTTCAGAGCATTTAACCCCTGACTGCATGGCAGATTTCATGGGGGATTTCATAGATTCCCAGATGAACCGCTGGAATCATGATTTGATTCGATTCACTGCTTGATCTGGGCTTCGCCTTTGTAATTTACTCACCTTCAGAACACAGATGACTGAAGTCACTCAGAGTGACTGAGGGATTGAGAGTCTGATGCAGATAAGGAAGTAAGGACATATGGAAGTGCTTGGCTGTGCATTCAGGAGTGTTGTTATGTGCGGATGATTAAAAAAGTTGCATGTATATAATAGTTCTGTTTACTGGCAAATACGGAATGTTGACTCTGTTTAGCGTCTTTTTTTTTTGGAAGGAGTCTCTAGTGTCAGAGCTTGATAGCAATCATAAAGGTAGAGCTGACAGTTTCTCGGTAACTTTACTCAAAAACAAACAATATAAACATCACCTTGACGTTGTAAATTTTAGGTCAGCTCTGAAGAATACATTGAGTAAGGCTAATCTGAAACAATCTCCTCCTCATCAAAAAAATTTCATCAAAAACTTTCTCTGCATCACTTGAATGAACTTTGTAAAATTGTATTTTATGTATTATGGCTTCCTTAATTATACTTACCTTGCAGAATAAATTTTGAGCCAAATTTGGACACCAAAATGTGTCAAATATATTTGAGGCAAATTTTGAGTAAATACTATCTTTCTGTTGGAAAGTAAGCAGTCGTTGGTTTTCTTTACCCAATTCTGTATTCCTAAACTCCATTGAATACAGTTTCTCTCATGGCAAAGTTCATATGATACATTTCCTCCAATGGCAAAGTAATAAAATAGTTTCTCCAATGGCGAAATTCATAAATTAATTTTTTTCCAATGGCGAAGTTCATAAAATACAGTTTCTCCAGTGGTGAAGCTGTGAAATGGTGAAATGGTGAAATGGTGGTTAAATATATTTTCTTCAGTGGTGAAGTTCATAAAATACAGTTTGTTCAATGGCAAAGATTAGAAAATACAGTTTCTCCAAAGTTCATGAAACAAAAAGTCTGAGAAAATTGGAAACAAACAGGGTTTAGAATTTTGAAATACTAACCCCATTTCCAGAAAAGTTGGGAATTTTTTTCTAAAATGCAATAAAAACAAAAATCTGTGATTTGTCGAGTCTCTTGAGACTTTAATTAACTGACAAAATGGATCGTAAGGTTTTGCACAAACGTGTGGAGTCCATGCCAGCTCGAGTGCACACTGTCATTAAAGCAAAAAGAGGACGTACCGTATACTAAGAAATTCTGAAATTCGTGTAAATATTTCAGCCAAGTCGTTGTTAATAATATCATCTGCAATGAAAATCGTTGTATTAAATTACAAAAGAATGCAAAATAGAAGCATTTTCTGTAGTGCTCTCAGACTTTTCTCCAATGGTGAAGTTCAGAAAATACACGTTCTTGACCTACTTTATTCATTTGTGATTACTTGCATTGATCTTCAGAGAACATGAGCATTGACTAGCTTCTTTTCAAGTTACATAAATCTTTTTTCTTTTATGCTTAAAAAGATTTTATAATCCCCAGACATGTGCAGGCATAAAGTACCACAGTGAGCATTTTTAGATCATGATCGAATTGTGGCATGAAACCAAAAGAAAACTCATTCGCCGGAGTGTACTGTGTGCAGCTCACGTAACAGACATGTTTAGGCTCCAGAACTTTCCCTAAGCACGTACTGTTACACAATTCTGACCTAGAAAAAAGCCCATTACAGGACAAATAGCTCAGCTCTGTTTGTCTTTGAATGGATGCAATTTGTCTCTGCAGTTCGAAATATAGTGATTTCACAGCACTGACGATGTTTAATGGACATAATAAATAATGAGCTGGGATATTCAAGCTATGTGATTATTTGTTTATTTTGATGCAGTATGTAGGGAAAAATGTAGATCATTTTATGTGATTTTTGCCAAAAGTGTCAATAGCTATAAATAATAATATTAAAAAAAAAAAAAAAATTAAAATTAAAAAAAAAACAATTGGTGCTAGCTGTATATATTAAGCTATTAATAAATCATTCGTATTTGAAGCCCTTAAACCATTGAAATCAATGTTAATAACTGGAAAAAATCATTTAAATGTAATATTACAATCACACAAACATCTGAATATTTACGTTTATTGTTCCAAAGCATGCTCATTGCTAAGAATTAATAAACGAAACTGTTGACCCAAGACAGATTTATTTATTTATTTATTTATTTATTTTGGATCTAGGTCAGAATGATATAACCACACTTTTGAAACAGAGTAAACATCTTGATTTTCCTCTCAGGAACTGGGTCACTTGTCTCTCTATTGCCGTTGGAATGATGTAAAAGATGTGTGTGCAATGTGCGCTGAAAGTCAAAGCACATAATCTCATATAAACAATGTAGGTCAAGAAAATTCAGTCCAAGTTTTTTTTTTTTTTTTTTTTATTCTAACCAGGCAGTTGAAGAGGATTATTTTCCAATAACAGCACATCCTGAAGTGTTTTATTCCTCTTATATATGAAAACTTGTCAATGGTAAAATTGTTTAATCTATTAAAAAGGACGCACAGTACTTTTATCCGTTTATAGTTGCGTTTAAGGTTGTTGAGCTGCTGTTCCCGCTCACGTTACAAACGCTGACGCTGGAGACTCCTTCCAGAAATGCGAAATGAACGTCTCCTTCTTCCGAAAATCTTCACCATACCAATGACACACTCGTTTATATGGATCGTTCTCACCCTACAAGTTCCTGTGTACGTTGTTACTATAGAAGCGATAACGTATTAGAACGAGCGCATTAATATGAACCTGTAGCTGGAACTGTAAACAATTAATCAACACCTTCTAACCAATCAGAATCAAGAACTCGATGGTGGTATTGTTGGTAATTGTTTATACAAGCTGCCTAGAATTGATCAAAACAGTGTATTGTTACGGTTGTCTGCCCCCCCACGCCCACCCCCCACCCCCCCCAGGATGTTTTTTGGTACGTTTGTTATCAAATAGGTCAGATTACAGATCTCATGTGATGCGTACGATTTCCACCTCCCCCAAAAACCTTATATAATGACCTTCGTGAGAAAGAGTATGTTGTGATTTACGGCCTCCGTTTTCTTCTTCTTTTTTTTTTTATTTCTGATGGATTTGATCAAGGCTTCACACACCACCCACGCATCCGGTGTCACAAATCAGCACTTGAGTGCGAACTGGAAAAAAAAGAAAAAAAGAAAAAGAAAAGAAAAACACTAAACCGGCGTTTGCCTTTCAAGGTCATTGCGTCCAACTTTCGCACTCACACAATAAAGCATCCAAAGACATTTTAGTCTATAAAATACATCACCAGTGCAGTGATGTAAGCCCGGAACCTCATCAGCTTACAAGATCAGCATTAAATGCTATTTTGCATGGACGCTCACGAACAAAAAAAATGGAAAATTGTGCTTGAGGCAGCTTAAAATGTGTTCTTCGTCTTCTTCTTCTTCTTCTTCTTCTTCTTCTTCTTCTTCTTATTATTATTATTATTATTATTATTATTATTATTATTATTATTATTTCACCTGCGGTCTGCGTGTTTTAACGTTTAAAGGGTGGGTTATACTGTTTTAAATCATTAACCATTAGGATTTCAACATTTCAGAACATAACAATATATGAGAAAATGGAAGTCCATCTTGCAGACCTTATTTCCACTGTAGAATGTTTTCACTGTAGAAATACATAATGAAACAAGTGATGATATTCAATGAAATGTTCCTTGAATGAATAAAAACTACTACTAATAATAAAAACTACTACGTCTGCTTCTCATACGAATCAAGAGAAGCGTTTTTGTAGTATCCTGTTACACTAACATAATGCTAGCTGGCTAGTATATTAGTTTGTACCTAGCGGTTGTTGAATTCCGGATTCTGATTGGTCAGAAGGTGTCGATTTATATTCCATAACAGCAGCTTTGACGGTGGCTCCAGCTGCAAGGTTTGTTATATTAATGCGCTTGTTCACTGTAATACAGTACGTCATCATTTACAGTAACAACTTACACAATTAATATATAAACCACCCTGTCTGATTATTATTTTCCTACAACAGCACGCCCTGTTGTGTAACTTAATGAAGTTGCTCGCTGGAATAATAATATTAAATATGCCCCCTTTCTTATGAAGGATCTTCTGCGTCTTAGAGAGGGAAAGATCCCATGTTTCGGCCACCGTCCAACATCCATTAGGCCAACACCCATCACCGAAGGATAAATGCTTTGGGACAAACACTTCATTTAAAAGGGAAATGAACGGCTGCTTGGAAACGTGTACGAAAACCTCAATATACATTCAAGTAAATGGGAGAGTGCTGTTATAGGAAAATAATCAATGACGAGTTGCAAAGCAGAGCTACTGTTACTACCTCAGGGTTGATTATTTTCCCACAGCACAGTCTCAAAGCGTTTCATTCCTCTTATCAGTCCCTCCGGGACGTCACGATTTTGCGATCGCGGAAATGAACGCAAAATCAAGCAAACTCGGCAATATTCGCTTGCGATTTTTCAAAATTATGGCAGATTTTCCGCAGATTTGGGCCAAGACGCGTCATGTGACGTGATCACTACGGGCATTCAGCCAAAGCCCTCTTCGATTCACGTGCGTCGAACATGAGTGCAGCTGAAAGCTCTCATTTACCAACAAACATCACTGAGAAAGAGTGTGCGAAACTATTTCATGCAACTGCGATTTCACCAATTTAAGCACAAAAAACTCTTTTAGCTGCAACAATCACAAAAAAAAACTCCACGAAATCTAACATTTAGTAGTATTTAATGTTATGGAACATCCGTGAAAACAAGTTAGCTCTTCATAAACACTCGTTCCATCACCAGTCTTTCTTTTTTTCTCTCTCTCTCTCTCTTGAGAGAGAGTCCTTCCCTAAATGTTAAATGAGCCTAAAATTAAATACGTTTTTCTTTGTTTTATAATTAAATATTAACAACTTTGTTTGTTCGTCCAGACAAGTCCTTGTGAACGGGCTGTTACTACTAGAAACGATAACATATTAGATAGGAAAAGGCGCATTACTACTGTATAAATGGTTGATTTGATCAACACCTATCGCAATTGAGAATTCAGCAGCGCTGTGGTATAAAATTGTTTAGTTTTGGTTAACTAAGATAGCTAAAATAAACAAAACGAGCTTAAAAGTAACATCGCTGCCTTCAACCTAATCTTGCGAAAAATGGGCCAGGACACAAACAAACACGTCACGTGTTTTATACGTTATTTAGTCCATGACAAGAAAATCGACCTCGACTCGACTGATGCAGATTTCTTGAGGTATCTGAATGCATGACGAATGAATCAGAGCTTGAACCGTGTACTACTAAGGTCATGAACTGCGTTCATTGCAATGTTTTACAGACGCCTCTTCCACAGAACCTTGACTTCTGCATTCAGACGACACGAGCGGCAACTCACAGCAGCGTGGGAGGATTTCCTCCTGTCTGTTTCTGAGGAACCCTCAGGCGGCCGGGTCCCCCGCCGCTTCCTGAACCCTTTCACTCCCTTTCCCTCGCAAACAAGCTAGGCAATCGCAGACTCCACTCGAGACAGGGCCTTCCTGCTGCCATGCTATAGGTAGCGCTTTACAGGAAGCATGATTCCATAATTAGAGCAGCTTTTGTTGTTCTATCAGGGCTGCTGAAAGCATTTAAAATGGCATTATTCATTCAGCATCCTTCCATGAGTCACTATTAAATGCTTAAAAAAAAAATTTTTTTAAAAACTGCTTAGCATTCAAAGGCAGGAAGTCCAAGCCATTCAATGACAAACTCTATGCAAATGTTGCATATTTGCAGAAGGTTAAAGCAGAGCATCATCATGGCCATTTAAACTTTAGAGTGGTTTAACATCTGATACGAGAAGCCACACACTTAAACCACACTGTTTTAGGAAAATAATCAACGACGGGATAGTGTGACGACTGAAGAAGATCAATTTTCCCATAACAGCACGTCCTTAAAGCGTTTCATTCCTCTTATACATTTTTTTATCCATTTATAGTTACATTTAAAAAAAAAAAAAAAAATTTAATGTTAAATAACTCATTACGCAATGCTAGTCAAGTATCAACTAGTATCCTTTTTTTTAATCAAAGTGTAATCAACACCTGTGGTAGAAAAACTGTGATATTAAAACGTACTTCGATTATTCAATAATGTTGAAGTGTTAAGATGAAGGTCTGACATTTTAAAGTGCTGGATTCCTGTCTGCAACATCACGTTTCCTGTTACTCATGATTCTATAGAATAGTGAATAGCGTGTGATGCCACTGAATTACACTAAACATCAGAAAGTGGAAAAATGTAGTAAATACAAAGCCCTTGCGGTACTTTTCCCCAAAAACCTGCCCAATCTAATTACTGAGCAGTGTCGCTTCTCAAAATCCCAACCTCTGGGACGTGAGCTCACCACATCCTGCTTACTTCACTAATAAGCCACCACTTTTATACTGAAAGTTGTGTTTGATCTCGTTAATTGAAATTTATGAGGAAATTCCCGCAGACTCTACTGTATATCCTTCATGCAAATCTCTCATCTCATCTCAAGATCCTCCTTGCTGTACCTCTGTTAGTGCGTCTTATATACAGTCCTGTGCAAAAGTTTTAGCCACCCTAAGTCAAAGTCTCCAGAAGAACTGTGGCTGGTTCTGCAAGATGCTCAATAAAACTTACCAGCTCATTTCCTTATAAAACTGCACTAACTGTACCGGAGACTACTATTTTTATTTTTATTTTTTTATTTTTTTTTGTCACACCAAATGTTGACTTTTCATTTACTACTGTTTACTGCTCTTTACGGTATTTTTTTTTTAAATGCAGAAACATTTATTTGCTTGTGGCACTAAAACTTTTGCACAGTACTGTACCTGCTTCCGTTTTCCTTATTAACATTTTCCTCCTGCATCTGCTTTCATACGCATTTATTTTCCTTTTTTTTCTTTCTTTTCTTTTTTTTTTTTTTTTTTTTTACCTTGAACCTCGGAGCCAGTGCCGTGTACTGGAAATGAATCACAGCTGAGCTCCGGAGAATGAAGTGCCTCCTACTTCGTCCTTACTGGCTGAGGACAAGGACGCCTTCGAGTGCTCTTGTACCGTATAAATAGCACCACGCTGCTGTCTTTCTGTCAGAATCCAAACTCTCTCAACAACACACACACTTAGCGAAGCGTACAGCGCACAGCTGGGAATCATACATTCAGAGAAAAATGTGCCAAGGATTGGAATCACTGCCAGTCTCCTGTCTGGAGAGGTATGGTGCATTTATTTATGCTCTTTTATATGATTATATAAAATTATTGAATGCTCACTGAGCAGATACTTAGAAGACCATTGCTAGGATTGCTACAGGAAATAGTTGCAGGTGTGAATTTAGGCAGTAACTTTATAAACAGTTTATGAAGGTAAAATAAAGTTGGATTTGACTTACATGTCTTTCCTCATCTTTCACAGAGTCAAAGAGCTGAAGGCACGCTTGGGAAGTTTCCTCCTGAAGCAGGAGCTCAATCTCATGGACAGACCGTCCAACAAAAGCGATAAGCTGAGGACGGAGGACACGCTCAAGTGGAGAGCGTCCTTTCAGAATCTCCTGGCTCACAAAGGTCAGTACGCACCAGATGCAAAGGTGTATCCTGATTATTCGTTCTTGATACCGCACCAATGTTGGAGGTTCACACAATGCTCTGTATCGTTTCTGGGTTATTGTCTAAATAAAATGCTGTTGTTCTGCGTGCAGATGGGTTGTGCGCCTTCCGGGCGTTCCTGCTGTCCGAGCACAGTGAGGAAAACATTGCGTTCTACCTCGCCTGTGAGGACTACAAGAACACAAAGACGTCCTCCAAGCTGTGCCCCAAAGCCAAGAAAATCTACCAGGAGTTCGTTGACGCTGATGCACCAAGAGAGGTAATTATCCATCGACCAAGATACTGTGTGTGTATTGTACATAAAATACAGCGAAGATTAGAATTTTTTCTTTATTTGCTATTTTTCACTAATAGTTTCTCCATCTCTTGTACCACAGGTGAATCTCGATCATGAGACGAAAAGCATCACGAAGAAGAACGTGGAGCAGCCGACTGTGTCGTGCTTCGATCTGGCCCAGAGCAAGATCTACACTCTTATGGAGAACGACTGCTACCGTCGCTTTCTCAAATCTGCGCTCTACATGGAGCTCAGCAGACAAGCGAAGCCCTGAACTTGTCTCCAACGACTGGACACGCTTGAAGCAGGACTTCAAACGCATACGCTTGTTCCCGGACGGTGTCTCAAGCTCCATGGCTGAGGTGGACTTGAGGTTATCGTTCAGTAATTGCCAGATACCAGCCTGGAACCTGTCAGGAACTGGTGAGGAACTAGGTGTCGAAGGAGATCAAAAGAAAAATCTTGAGGTCAACAATCACGATGCTGAACTTGGAATTAAACTGTGAGCGCACTTTTGCACAAAGCAAACAGTGAAAAAGCCTGTGATGTTCTTTTCTGAAAAATGTTTTTTACTTTTCTCATCTGTACAACTGATATTTATTGAAAAAAAGATTTTTGTATAAATATAATATATTGCTTTTATTTATAAAACTGTATGATGATGTATGTGTGGAAATAAATTATGAAATCGAATGTCTTGTTTCTCGAGTGTATCTAATCCACATAAACTGAGCACTAATGCATTTACTAGCCTTCTTAAATGCAGACACAATGATGTCAAAACCCTTTAAATGTGTACAATATGTTTTGCAATTATGACTTTTAATTTGTAAACAGGAAACATTATTATTATTATTATTATTTTATTTTATTATAATCTGTAAATGCTCTTGAAATCGTCCCGCTCCCGATCATGTGACATGGCAGCAATCCGACAAAACCCTGAACTGTGCAGAAAAGAGGTGAAAAAACTATAAACTAGTGTGTATATGAGTGGATTGGAGGTGGTTATAGATGATTTGGCGATGTTTTGCCAAATTTTAAGAAAGTGACCCATTGGCTTGAAATGAAAAAAACTTCTGTATTGCAAATCAAAGCTGTGAAAGAATGGTAAAAGTCAAAAGTAGCACGATCAACTGCAATCTCATGAGTGTTTCCAAATTCTCCCATTCTTTTACTCAAAGATATCTGCAGAGATAGAGAAGATATTCACAAATATGAACAGTTGTTCATATTCATGGATATAAAATGTTACAATCGTGCAGCAGTTATCATTGTCTCACCATCTTCAGCCTGATTTCATTGAAAAATCATATGATTATAATAATTATCATATGCAAGAGTGACGGTGTCGGATTTCTGAAATGGGATTTCTTAGTCGGGATATTTACTATCTGACGTACACGATATATCTAACATTTCAAGGTGCGTTTTTTTTTTTTATTATGACACAAAGGTTAAACGAAAAGCAGAAATGTGTTGGTTGCGTGAGCATTCACCTTCCCTGGGTCAATGCTTGGGATGACCACCTTTGGCTACAATTACAGCTGCAAGTCTTCTATGAGATGTCTCTATCAGCTTTGCACATCTGTATCGTGCAAATATAATTGCCCATGCTTATCAGGAAACTTGCCCCAGTTACATGAGTTTTGACTGGGCTGTTCGAACACAATCAGGATCTGAATCACTCCAGTCTATGCTTAGGGTCGTTCTCCTGTTGGAAGGTGAACATCTGTCCCCGACTAAACATGTTTTGTTCTATTATTGCCCTGTATTTGGCTCCATCCGTCTTGCCCTCATCCCTGGCCAGTTTCCTACTCCTTGCTGCTGATTTAAAAGCATCCCTATAACATGATGCTACCACAACCATGCTTCACTGTAGAGATGTTGTTCTCAGAGTGATGAGCAGTGTTGGGTTCACGGCAAAAGAAAAACTCCGTGCCATAGCCAAAAAAGTTCAAATTTGGTCTCATTAGACCAGAGAACCATTTTGTTTGCTGAGTCTCCAAAATTTAAATTTTTTTCTAACTCCAGACAGGCTCGCTCAACTGTCATGTGCATGTTTGTTGCCTTGTGGTTTGCACGAGAGCAGAGACAACCTTAAACGACTGAATCTACCAGACTTGATCAGGTGATTAATCTTCTCAGTTAACTGACAAAATTAGTTTATTCTTAAATCACGAAAAGAAACATGTAGAGTTCAAATATGTTTTCTAACACCAGCTAGTTAGACCCAGCTAGCTAGCTTGTAAATGATTTGTTATTTCTGTTGTCCATTTTAGGTTCCTCCTGCAATGCAGTATTTTTCTTGTTTAAATGTGTAGTTGTGTTGTGGGTTAATTGTGTTACAGAACATTAGAATAGTAATTGCGAATTTGACGGCACTGTGGTATAAAAACAGTTAAAACATCATTAGATTTCACAGTTAATTTGATTCAACGGGATTCACTTATCGGTGTTGAAGAAAAGTTGAAACGAAGAGCTAGCTGGGTGGAGGTCACTCTGCTCATAAAAATTAATACGACAAGTAGCGATTGTGTCATGTGGGTCATTATTCATCTGACATTTTGATGTGCTGGATTCCTATCTGCAACATTACGTCTCCTGTTACTCATGATTCTATAGAATAGTAAATAGTGTGTGATGCCAATGAACTACACTAAACATCAGAGCGTGGAAAATGCTTTCACCCACAAATGTGTCTAATCTAATTACAAGACTGAGCATTGTTGTTTCTCAAAAGCCCAACCTCTGGGCATCTCACAACATCTTCACCAGTAAGCCACAACTTTTATACTGAAAGTTGTGTTTAATCTCATTAATTGAAATCTATGAGGGAAATTTCCACAGACTGTATATCCTTCATGCAAATCTCTCATCTCACCTCCTCTCCTCTCATCTCATCTCATCTCATCTCAAGATAATCCTTGCTGTACCTCTGTTAGTGCATCTTATATACATTTACCAAATGAATTCCCAAATATCTCAGTGCTTAGATATTTTTTCAGTAATTGTATTACAGATTCCATTTACATGAGGCGAAATTTCATTTACCGATAATTCCCGCTTCCATTTTCCTTTGAATTCTCTTAATAACAACATTTTCCTCCTGCATCTGCTTTCAGCCAATTGTCTTGCATCAGTTTATTTCCTGAGCCAAATCACTCTAGACGCATTTATTTTCCTTTTTTTTTTTTCTTTTTTTTTTTTTTCCCTTGAACCTCGGAGCCAGTGCCGTGTACTGGAAATGAATCACAGCTGAGCTCCGGAGAATGAAGCGCCTCCTACTTCGTCCTTACTGGCTCAGGACAAGCTCTTGTACCGTATAAATAGCACCACGCTGCTGTCTTTCTGTCAGAATCCAAACTCTCTCAACAACACACACACTTAGCGAAGCGTACAGCGCACAGCTGGGAATCATACATTCAGAGAAAAATGTGCCAAGGATTGGAATCACTGCCAGTCTCCTGTCTGGAGAGGTATGGTGCATTTATTTATGCTCTTTTATATGATTATATAAAATTATTGAATGCTCACTGAGCAGATATTTAGAAGACCATTGCTAGGATTGCTACAGGAAATAGTTGCAGGTGTAAATTTAGGCAGTAACTTTATAAACAGTTTATGAAGGTAAAATAAAGTTGGATTTGACTTACATGTCTTTCCTCATCTTTCACAGAGTCAAAGAGCTGAAGGCACGCTTGGGAAGTTTCCTCCTGAAGCAGGAGCTCAATCTCATGGGTCTGTCCAACAAAAGCGATAAGCTGAGGACGGAGGACACGCTCAAGTGGAGAGCGTCCTTTCAGAATCTCCTGGCTCACAAAGGTCAGTACGCACCAGATGCAAAGGTGTATCCTGATTATTCGTTCTTGATACCGCACCAATGTTGGAGGTTCACACAATGCTCTGTATCGTTTCTGGGTTATTGTCTAAATAAAATGCTGTTGTTCTGCGTGCAGATGGGTTGTGCGCCTTCCGGGCGTTCCTGCTGTCCGAGCACAGTGAGGAAAACATTGCGTTCTACCTCGCCTGTGAGGACTACAAGAACACAAAGACGTCCTCCAAGCTGTGCCCCAAAGCCAAGAAAATCTACCAGGAGTTCATTGACGCTGATGCACCAAGAGAGGTAATTATCCATCGACCAAGATACTGTGTGTGTATTGTACATAAAATACAGCGAAAAGTAGAATTTTTTCTTTATTTGCTATTTTTTCACTAATAGTTTCTCCATCTCTTGTACCACAGGTGAATCTCGATCATGAGACGAAAAGCATCACGAAGAAGAACGTGGAGCAGCCGACTGTGTCGTGCTTCGATCTGGCCCAGAGCAAGATCTACACTCTTATGGAGAACGACTGCTACCGTCGCTTTCTCAAATCTGCGCTCTACATGGAGCTCAGCAGACAAGCGAAGCCCTGAACTTGTCTCCAACGACTGGACACGCTTGAAGCAGGACTTCAAACGCATACACTTGTTCCCGGACGGTGTCTCAAGCTCCATGGCTGAGGTGGACTTGAGGTTATCGTTCAGTAATTGCCAGATACCAGCCTGGAACCTGTCAGGAACTGGTGAGGAACTAGGTGTCAGGAGATCAAAAGAAAAGTCTTGAGGTCAACAATCACGATGCTGAACTTGGAATTAAACTGTGAGCGCACTTTTGCACAAAGCAAACAGTGAAAAAGCCTGTGATGTTGTTTTTTTTAATGTTTTTTACTTTTCTCATCTGTACAATTAATATTTATTGAAAAAAAGGTTTTTATATAAATATAATATATTGCTTTTATTTATTAAACTGTATGGCAATGTATGTGTGGAACTCTGTTGGAATAAATTATTCAATCTAACGTCTTGTATCTTGTTTGTATCTAATCCACACACAATAAAAACCACACTTTTTGAACAAACTGAGCGCCAATGCTACCACCACCATGCTTCACGAATGGTGTTCTCAGGGTGATAAGCACTATTTGGGTTTCTTCCAACATGTACTGCTTTAAGTTAAGGTGAAAAATAAAATCAAATTTTGGTCTCATCAGACCAGAGAATCATTTCTTTGACAATACTACTTGGAATCACAACTTTTTTTTATTTTGTAAATAATTTTACAAAATATATTTTCCTGCTATACAGTATTTTCCTCCAACTTCATTGTTATGTTATTTTGTGTCAGTTCATGACATATAATCCCAAATCCCAAAGTCGTATCCCAATTCGTTTCCAAAATCTAACACTATAAAAGGTTGTAAACTTCAGCTTTCGATTCTTATAATTATTGTGACCACATGTTGGAGGGCAGGCTTTCACTGCTTTCTTGATTGATTACTACAGTAAATAGTTAGTGTTTTTATGACATTGCCTTCACTACTTCACTTGTTTACCTAAAGGAGGCAGCTGACTCACTTATGACCTTCATAAGATGCCTGAAGGCCATTCCTATGTCTCACCAATATATTTTCTCATTTGCCCATACATCCCACTCACAGGAAAGCTTTTATCGTAAACCTCGTCATGTGCGTCATTAGGAATACAGCTCCGAAACCACAGGCGCAGATGAGTGAACTGCAACCACCTGTGAGATAAAGAGTCATTGGTAAAACACCCTGTGTGTGTGTGGGGGGGGGGGGGGTTAATCACCAGCACCATTGAGCGGAGGTGGATCTCCATGACGACGGCCGACCATGCTCGGCATGGCTTTTGTTCTTCTCGACGCTCAGACAGAGCCTCAGATCTACAGTGAGTCACACGCTCCTCCATCACCTCCGTGCTCTGTTCAGGGGTCAGTTCGGGGGGTTGCAGTTCTTACAGCGTGTCTACGATAGAAGTGATGATGTAAGCAAGCTTTCTAAAGCGTATGTGCTTTCAAGTCTATGGGTCACTTTATGTATTTCAACATGGTGCATATTCAGTGTTTGAAAAGTGCTGCTGCTTACTGGTACTCCATTCTGGCAGTTATATGCTTAGCCACAGAGCCAAAATAACATCACCCAAGTTATTTAAGCACATCACCAAATCTGCTTGCACACAGAACCTTTGTCGGACCTAATCCGGCATTCTTACAGTGCCCCCTGGTGGCTAGGGGACCCTAAATGACCTCTTATACCACTTACAGCTAATAATAAGAATAATAATAATAATAATAATAATAATAATAATAATAATAATAATAATAATAATAATAATAACCCAGCACAAAGCTATTGTTTACATGAAACGCCTCTATGTTTACGTCTAGTTAGCTATCCTACCTTTCTTCTGTCTTGTCTTTTTCTTTTAGCACCTAGCCTAATGACGGCTTATAACCCGTCTCAGAAAATATCAGCCTGGCTACAAAAGCACAACCAGAAAGCGCAATTGTAGCCATCAGAATGAGAGTGAGTCAAAAATCTTTGGGGAAAAAAAAGATTTGTTTTCTTTAAAGGGAAGGGGGAAATGTTCTGTGACTTAGCTGAAGTTAGCTAAAGCTGAGAAGAAGTGTTTGTTGTCACAGCAGAAATGATATGTAGTCCTTGCCAATTGGCTGATAAAATGGCTGACCAAACAAATAAAATGGCTGACTATACAGAAACTGGTTAAACAGCTACTGTATACTTGTTAAGTAAGCAAATGCTACAGGTTGTTTTTTCCTGTGTGGTTACACACCTGTCTCTGAATGTATTTAAAAAAATGCATTTAATATAATTATTAAAATAATTTCATAGTTTTTTAATCATTAATCTTACTATTATTTTTGTATTCTGTACTAGTGAATTAGTTCATGTGCTAGCTTTGTGTTCCTAGTGAATTAGCCAGTTCATAAGAATAGAGTCAATCAGAATGATCTAGAACAGAGTAGTGAGTGGATCTTTACCATTTCCTGTTTTTGCCCTGTTCTTAGAGAAATATATTTGCACCTAAATGATTAATCTGTCACAGAGCTTAAGTGATTTGGAGTGGACACACGTCCTCTTGGTTTGAACTGGTGTGATGACACCCCATTATCGGTCCGGCTTTAAATCAGGAGAAAAATATAAAATGGGTGCTTAACGATCCCTGTAGTGTGGGGTGGATGAGACAAAATGTCCTGTTCTTTGTGTTCAGTGCCATGGGTGTTCTGAGCCTCAAATGGACAATTAGAGCTCTTCTTTGAGAACAGATTGACATCACGCTGGCACTGACACACACACACACACACACACACACACACACACACACACACACACACACACACACATATATATATATATATATATATATATATATATATATATATATATATATATATATATATATAGAGAGAGAGAGAGAGAGAGAGAGAGAGAGAATTGCGGTCATTTTAGCCACTTTATACCTTTTTTTTTTTACTTTGAATTGTTCCTGGAAAAGAAACCTCCATTTTCTTTTCTCCTTTGTATTTCTTATATGATAAACTATATTTTCTTTTTTCCTCACCGTCTATCATAATCATTCTCGCTCTCTGTTTGTCTCACTAATCATTCCCTTTCTCCCAAATGATCTTTATTATTATTATTATTATTATTATTATTATTATTGGTAGTAGTAGTAGTAGTAGTAGTAGTAGTGGTAGTATTTCTTTCATGATCATTTTCTCACTTTTCTCTCTTTCTATATATCTCCACACATTATTATAGCTAATGTGTCACAATCTGGCACTGAGACACAGGAAATAAATATATATTTGCCGGTCATTTTAGCCACTTTATAGCTTTTTGTCCTTTAAAAAATTCCTTCCATAATCTATCAATAATTCCATAATATTACTTAATTAAGAGTGGAAGTATCCAGCTGAAAATGTCCTCAAGTATTAAAACAGCAAAAAAAAACTTTTCATGTGAAATCTAACTGTTTACTTATCTAAAACTGTTATAAGCAACTACGCCAGTTTGCTTAAAAACATCATTTAGTCATTTAGATGGTCGGTCATATACATGACTAACGCTACGTAGTTTATTAACGATTAATTAACCAGAAGTAAAATGTCATGTAAATAACCAATAGTTAGCATTAGCTAGAATCAGACTTGCTGCCTAGCCAGTTTACTGTATGTTAGCTTATGGAATCGATGCTAGTCTAACCTGGCATTAGCAAAGAACAAACAAGCTAACTTAATTTCCGGTGGCTTATCCATCTTCAGACGCACATGGATAGCTATAGTGCTAACTACATTGTGTGGCAAGTGCTTTTCCGTACAACCTGATTGAATGCTTTAATCTTAAATGTAAATAAAACATGCGAGAGCAAATTGTATTGATATCCCATAAAGTCAATGGCTAGATGAGCAAAGACGAGACCTTCGATATTTGCAATGAGAACAAATACAAGTATAAATACCCCCAAATTGATGCTTAAGTGTAGTAGTCAGGTACAATTCCTTCTCATACGATGCTTTCTCTTAACATGTTTATTTCTCTTTTATTATGCGTGGTTTATGTTCATACAGTAGATCTGTCTCTGAAGGTCATCCGGTTCATGTTTATTATATTACGATTTCAGTCATGATGACGTTCCCGTGCTCAGCCAAGGAACTTCCCAGATCAGTCCTCCTGGAAAATCCACTAGTTAGCAACCAGAAGCAGACTGAGATCAAGTGAGAACCAGGAATGATAGAAATACTGAGAGCTCAGAATGATAAAGAAAACGATGTGAACTCCATTTTCCACCTCTTTCACAATCCCTCTGTTCATCATTGTACAGAATGTTTTCTATCATGTATTTTCTGTCAAAAACCTTCTATTTTTGTTTTCTCTTTTTATCTGTGTGTCTATTTTTCCAGCTCTGTTTCTATCTCTCGCTCGTAATCATTCACTCTCTGTCCTCTCGTTAACTATCTCACAATGTTCTTTCTCATTATTATTCCATCATTCGCACACAGTCCATTTTCTATCCAAGTCTCTCGCTTATTATGTCTCTCGTTCAATAGCTTTCCTTTTATCTGTTCTTTTCACTCTCTATATACTCCTGGTCAAAGGTCAAATTTATTCATTCATTCAATCTCTCTCGCTCTCTCTCTCTATCACTATTTAACATCTTTCTCCATATATCTCACCCACATTCTCTCCATCTCTCTCTCTCTCTCTCTCTCTCTCTCTCTCTCTCTCTCTCTCTCTCTCTCTCTCTCTATCTATCTATCTATCTATACATCTATACGTCTATTCATCAATACATCTATACATCTAGTACCATTTAACATCTTTCTCCATATATCTCACCCACATTCTCTCTCTCTCCATCTCTCTCTCTCTCTCTCTCTCTCTCTCTCTCTCTCTCTCTCTCTCTCTCTCTCTCTCTCTCTCTCTCTCTCTCTCTATCTATCTATACATCTATACGTCTATTCATCAATACATCTATACATCTAGCACCATTTAACATCTTTCTCCATATATCTCACCCACATTCTCTCTCTCTCCATCTCTCTCTCTCTCTCTTTTTCATGTCTTTCTCTGTCTCTCTCACATTCTCTCTATCTATCTATCTCGCTCCATCTCTCCATCTCTCTCTCTATATATATGTATATATTTCATGTCTTTCTCCATGTCTCTCTCACACATTCTCTATCTATCTATCTATCTATCTATCTCTCTCTCTCTCTAGTTCAAGTTCAAAGTGTGCTTTATTGGCATGACTGTTTTAACAATGTTGCCAAAGCAAAATAATATTTTTTAAAAATTATATCGACAAACAATAGCAACGAATAAAGGAAAAGAAAACAATACTGAATAAAATAAACACTAAACGTGAATAGACATTAATTGAATTAAACAGATGTTGTACAGAAAGATATGCAATACTGAATTAATTTACCTAACTAGATGTATAAAATATTATAATAGATAGTATTAGGATTGGATTTGATTAAAGGTTATTTGTTTTATATTTTATTTATATTCATTTATTTCTCTCTCTCTCTCTCTCTCTCTCTCTCTCTCTCTCTCTCTCTATTTATCTCACTCAAAAATGACTTGAAAGCCCCTCGAAGTGCCCCCCCCCCCCCCCCCCCCTTAATTGGAGGCTGCTTGGACCTGCAAAGTGCCACAGTGAAACACTTCTTCTATTAAATAATGCTATAATAAAGGCACAAAGAGAAGGTGCAGTGTGTTCTCAGGTGGCCTTTCCTGCCTAACTTGCGAAACATGAACATTTTCCTCATGGAGCAACATATCAGTCATGATTTTGACTGTGCGTCTGTGTATTTATAACCGATGACGCAAATTTGGACCACAGTGTGTCAGGAGGCATGCGAGGGGTCATGGCAGATTCAGCAAAACCAGCAGGACTTGCGAGACAGCGAGACTACATGCACAAGCTTAGCTTGACAAGATTAGTTACATGATGAATCGACTGTTAGTTCCTCAGTAATTACTGAATAATTGTTAGTTTATGAGGGTATTCATTAAACATTGATTTTTAACAACAGGAATATACAAATTAAGTTGGATTGTATTGGCAAAACATGGCCCAAATACTGTATGATTTGTTGTTTGGAGCTTAATTTTGTCAATTTTTTTTCTTTCTTAAATTGCTGTTATATACCCTCTTTGTAACCATTTGATGCAACTTAGCACATCCATGACTATTTTGCAGTGAGCTGTAACGTTATCTGATGTGACCGAATCACATTTTCAAGCTGCGACAGTAATTGACCGAGTTATTCATCTTTACTTCGGCCTCTGTTGATCTGCTGTTGGATAAAATGATTATGCTGTAATCATGAACAGAACAACATCTGGCTTATTAAACTACTGAAAGCCAGTTTGGTGTAACAGAACTGACTCACCATGGCAGTGTGGTAAAATATTACCAGACACGCCTTTCCCCTTTTTGATGATCATATATGTGCGGTGGTATGGGGAAATCTCTTTGGCATGTATTTCAGTCACAAGTAAAGTTCTAGTATTTTGAAGTCTGGAGAGCAGGTGTATGTTACAAGCAGAAAAACCCAAATTGTCATCTTTTTTTTTTTTTTTTGGCAGAACATCTGACAAGGGTCTAGCAAAGACTGTTTAATTCCAACACCTTAAAAAAAAAAAACACAGAAATACAATAAAGGTGGGAAATGAGACTACAATAAAAGTGTCCACTTTCGGTGCCTTAGATTCTTGTTGTTGGCTGACAGGAGTGGAACCTGGTGCTGCCCTCTGCTGTTGTAGCCCATCCACCTCAAGGTTCAGCATGCCGTGTTTTCTGAAATGCTTTTCTGCGCGCCACAGTTGTAAAGAGTGGTTAATCGAGTTACCATAGACTTCCTGTCAGCTCGAACCCACCTGTCAGATCGTGCCCACCTGACCATCTAATCATTAGAAGCCTTAAGAAGTTCTTGATCAACTAAAACAGGTGTGTTCGATTTTAGTTGGAGATGAAACCTTCGGGAAGGTAGATCTCCAGGAAGGGGGTTAGTGACCATTGCTCTAGAGACTGTCGTGAGTGAAGATCGCAGAAGATCAACAGTTCCTGAAATCCTCAAACCAGCCTATTTGGTACCAACAACCACACCAAGGTCAGTGTCAGTGAGATCACATTTTGAAGCTTGACCTGGATATATAAAGACATATATAGAGTATATAGTGGCTCTGTTATGTTATGGGGGTGTTTATTTATTTTTGCTGGAATAGGGTCTACTTGTCTTTTCCTTAGACATAAGGGTCACGAATCAATACCGTATCTGATGGTTCAAGCAGAGAAAAAACCCTAAAATCACAGCAGCGTTGGATGGTCTTGACTCCCAGTCATGAACCATTAGCACTGGATCCACCACTAGATGTCAGCTTTGCATAACAAATCCCATCCAGCCCCTCCAAGCTTCCTAAACATCACGAGGCGAGGAGAGGCTGCAACCATAAAACAGCTGGACGCAGCATCTGTGCAGGCATCAAGCCGCAGAAGCGGATTTCTATCAGGTGAGGCAAGCTGGTGTGGTTTTTTTTTTTGTTTGTTTGTTTGTTTGTTTTTTTAATTTTATTTGATCACTGTTATTATTTAAGAGGTAAATAGAGATCTGTCAGAGTGGAATGCTGACCAGGGTTCTGATTGATATGATCCCGACACACTCGCCAGGCACCGGAGGCTTCCTGTGAAGGCTCATATTCGACTTCGACTCCATATCACTTGCAACCACACGCACGATGCCTGAGAAGACAAAATATAACCTGGTGGACGACAGCGATGACAGCTTCCAGTGCGGCATCACGTTCCAAGTGAAGGTGCGTGTGACGGGATCGTAGCGTCAATGACAAGGCTGTCTGATGTGCTGAATGTGTGTGTGTGTGTGTGTGTGTGTGTGTGTGTATCAGCAGGTCATACATTAGATGTGAGTTTAAATTACGTACCCATGTCCAACCTTCTCCTCCATCCCCTCTAGTTTATTGGCACTTTGGACATTGTGCGTCCCCAAAGCAGGCTGGACATCCTGGCAGCCATGAGAAGGGTCCGGGTGAGTGGGTTTCATCTTCAATCCGTTTTATTTGAATGATTAATCATTAAGTAATGAATTCTTTCGTTTTAAGGAAAATAAATTTTTTATTATTACTTACTAAATTTTTTTTTTTTCACAATTTACAATATATTAATTTGCTACATGTTCTAAAACCTAGTCACATATTAATTTTATTTCTTTTAGTCATTTTAATATTTTGCCCTAATATTTTTCTTAATATTCATTTATATAATACAGCAATATGAGGGCTAAATTATTATTCACTTTAGTGATGATCATTTAGACTCGAAAGCTTTATTTATTTATGCATATATATATATATATATATAATACTGTATGATATATTTTATAATACATCAGTAATAAAGCGTATTTTACATAATGTCGGTTATGATTTTATTAATGGCATCAATTGTATAACAGTAACAAAGCTACCTTTAAATAATATTACTATCTATATTTCTTCATATACTGTATACTGATGATATATTAGTTTTAAATAAAATATCGTATCTGCAAATAGCGTGAAGATGGATTTTAAAGTCTTTTTTTTTTTAATTGCACTCATTGCAATTTTTATCTTTTAAAAATGTGTACTATTTCATGTTTTGTTTTGTTGTTTTTTTTGTTTTTTTTTTAGATAGCCAGCTATTAAAATCTACAGCAGATTTCTGAGTTATATACTGTATACATTGAAAAATAAATGGTACCGTGCTGCTACATTTGTAGTCACATAAAAATCCTTTAAACTTTTGTGGCCTTAAAATATAAAACTGAGCTATTTCTCTGTCTCATGAATCATTAATGTATTCAAATAACTCTTCTTCTCTAAGAAAAACAAATTCAGACAGATATTCCTGTGACTGTGGTCGTGAGTGGAGGAAAAACGTTCAGAGAATCGACCCTCTTCTTTTAGGAGCACTTCAAGCCAAGGGCATACATTTTTATTTTGGACTCGCTCCAGTGCCCGCTTATAGATTTATGGCAGCAGCATTGCACCAGTTTGCTCTGAGGGTGAAAAACCTTCCGCTGTTTTATTTTTTTATTTTTCCTTTTAAACAGACAGCCAAGGTTTATCTCCGAGTATCTGGTTAAAAAAGGACGGCGCTCTATGTAGGGAGCTGAAAATAAATAATCGATGAGCTCAAGCTGATTTTCTTGACAAAATCCAAAACTAATCTTCTTTGCCAGTCGTTTGGTCTTCCTTTAGTGTGATCTGGAGGCAGTGCTTTGTACCAATCAGATGTTAAGTCTTCAGGACGGAGGAATTTGTGGTTTCTTGGTAATTATGACAAGTTTCTTTCTGTTGTTTTGTTTTTTTCTTCCAGTATGAGTTTAAAGTGAAGAACATCAAGAAGATGAAAGTCAGCCTTGTCGTAGCGGTGGATGGTGTCAAAGTGGTGTTGCATAAGAAAAAAAAGGTCTTGAAGGACATTGTCTGAGCTTTTTAGTATGGCAGATCTCATAATGACAGGATTTGTAACTTTTCTTTTTATTATTTTTATGCTAAATATTTCCTCCAGAAAAATGCATACAGCTGGGATGAAGGTCTTGTAACATTGGCACAGGATCCCATTTACAGGTAAGAAATGTATTGATAGGGCTTAATCGTTTATAATGAACTTCTTTTTATAGAAAATTTGTGATTATTATTGTATCTGTGCTACTGTTGATTGTGACCTTGCACAAACATGAGAACCAAGTGTGGAAGTAATGCCGAGTAATGATGATTGGTTCCTCCTGTCGCATTACTTCCTGTTTCTAGTTTTGTGATGCCAGGGAAATCGTGATGATGATTATTGATATATAAAACAGACTTTCATATGATTTCACGAGCGCTTGCACTGAGAGCACAGCGAAAATCTGCCTGCATTCGAGATCAGCTCCTTGTTTGCAGGTCTTCCTGCAAGACGGCATGCCTTGCATCTGGTTTTCATTGTCACTTGAGTGTTGGTATGACAGCAAAGTCATAAAAACAGGAAATACTGCATGCCCATATTGTGTGACATATGGATTTGCTCAATCGAGCCACGGTTCTGAAGGAATTGTTCTATGTGAACGCAAACCTGCGATTATGAGCCTCGGCCTTAAATGAGCTCAAAATTGGTTCCAAGTCTGGACTCATATGAAAACACCCTTAAACTATTTTTTTTAAAAAAACATGTAAAGATCAATTCCCCACAAAGACATTTCATTAAAAACATATTTCTATGATAAGCGATAACACTCTTGTTGATCCCGGAAAGGAAATTCAAGTGGCCCTCAAGCTCCAGGGAGGAGAAGTCAAGTTGTGATATAAGAACTGAGCCTTTCCAGAGTCCAGATGCATACTCTATACTGTATACTGTAGTGAAAGTAAGGGAAAAGAGGAAGGAAGATACGGGGCAATGAGCAGGTTTTATCATACCAACTGCATGAGGTCCACACAGCCTATGGGTAGCTCTTTCGATAGCAGTTAATCTTTATTTAATCATAAACGCTGAATGGAACAATAAGGTTAGGCCACATGTCATGTGAAGGTATGGGCTAGCTTACTTAAATGTGTATAAAAGGGGAAGTATTTCCTCTGTAGAATTGTTTGTGCCAATTAGAGAGTCCTGTTCTTTATAATTATGTGCAAGTAACTGAGTAACTTGAAACAATGGCGATGTACAGGAGTAGAGCACAACACTTATAAAACACAATACAAACCAGAAATAACAGAAAGCTGACAGCTGACACTAACATGGTGCCATGTTCAAGTTATATTTTTAACACTACGTCCATAAATGTATTAGCTTCTTTCGCAGATAGTATGAAACAATTCCAATTGCACATCCATCCATAAATCAGCATAAGAGTGTATAATTTTCTGGTTGTTCTTGAAATGTTAACTCACACTGGTCTATTTTATTGTATCATATATATTATTATTTTCATTCCCAGAATATTCTATGTCTCCCATGACTCCCAAGACCTTAAAATCTTCAGTTATATTGCAAAAGATAAGAAGAGCAACGTGTTCCGCTGCAACGTGTTCAAATCCAAGAGAAAGGTCAGTCGGCTAAGTGACATTGTATAGACAAACCAGTAGACAAATGTGATTTTTAATGTCTTCCTACAGAGCAGATGAATTGATTTGGTATGGATATGGAACAGGCTTGAAGCTTGCGCGATCAGGGTTGAATACTGATGAGTTTGGTAGAGGTTGGTTTAATCTCCTTTTTATTGATTGCACCAAAATCGCCAGTAGTTACAGTTTCCTGGATATTTTGAAGAACTAAGGAGTATGAAACACCTACAATTATTAAAAAGAAATATAGGAAAGCAATAGAGAACAAATATGAGTATAGTCATATTACTACACTGTTAATTCCTTTCCTTTCCCCTTCTCTTCCATTGTTCTGATGTTAGAGTCAAGCTATGAGAATTGTACAGACAGTCGGCCAGGCCTTTGAGGTTTGTCATAAACAGAGCCTGGATACTGTGGATGGTAAGTCTATACTTAATAGTCTAGTTCCTTTTTTCTGATTCAGCAAACAAGTTTCATCTCACAATAATATGTCTTATTGCAGAGCTAATCATAAAAAAAAGGTTTTGTGTCTAGTTAATATTGTTATTACAGATAATTTTCGCTCTTCAAAAGAAAACGTACGTTTCATCAATCAGATCAGTTGACTAAACAGTTCGGTTTAACGAACAGTTTTGGAGTCGGAGTCTTAGAGTCTTAGACTAGACCTATCTAAACTGGCTTTGGTAACATGGAATGTCACCAGTCAATTACATCCTCCCATGGGCTCTGATATCAAACATCTCAATCAGGGTTTCTCGGAGTTCCCACAAGAGATATACTTCACTTGGGTCTTGCAGGTAAAGATTTCCCAGTGGACAAGAGGGTTGTCTCTATGAGGTGTCAAGACGTCCGAGTATCAAATGGCAGTTCAGAGTCATCAGGCTTCTTGGAGAAAGTGGGACAGGTGCCCGAGAGAGTACATCCAACTGCAGGGGTGTCCAGTCTTATCCAGAAAGGGCTGGTGTGGGTGCAGGTTTTCATTCCAAAGAAGCAGAGGCCACACCTGATAGTCTATTGATTGGATTGGAAATGAAAACCTGCACCCATGCTGGCCCTTTGTAGATAGAGTCCTACTGACTCCATAGTCCTACTGACTCCATAGTCCTACTGACTCCATAGTCCTAATGACTCCATAGTCCTAATGACTCCATAGTGCTACCGGGGGACTTCAATGCTCATGTTGGGAGTGACAGAGATATGATTGGCAGGAACAGCCTCCTAGATGTAAAACTGAGTGATGAACTGTTACTAGATGTCTGCTTGTACTAGATGTGGACTGTCAAAACCACATACATTGTTCAAACACAAGGTTGTCCATAAGTGCTCAGAGACACTAGGGCAATGATAGATTTTGTGATTTTGTGAAGTGTACATTCAGACTTTATTGGACATTCAGCTAAAGAGAGGGGCAGAGCTGTCAAGTGACCACTTGGTGGAAAGATTGTAACATTTGTTGCATGACAGATTTGACTGGTAAACCCAGGAGATCCTTCTGAATGGACCATGTTTAAGTTCTCCAGCAACATAGCTGCAAGAAGCTGTGTCCAGAAGGCTGTCAGTGCCTGTCATGGTGTTAACCTTAGGACACTCTGGTGGATACCATTGGTAAGGGAAGCTGTCAGTTTGTAAAAGGAAGCTTTTTCCCCCATGTAATGGTCATGGAGGGCTCTCCAGATTCAGCTGAGAAAACTGTTGATAATATTATAAATACTTTTAACTGTAGTCAAGTGGACTATTTTTTACCTGATATTGTCGATTTGGGTTGGCAGAATGGTTGGTGAAGTGCGAGGAAGAGCGAAGAGAGGAGGAGGACACTCCAGATGCTGATACCAACCCAGAGGAGGCAATGCAGAAGACAGATGTCAAGGTACTGCCTAGATGCACTTTGATAAATGTGCATAATGAATACAATTTTGTAAAAGATAGAAAAAATTAGTTCATCAAATGTAGTGTTCATGCAGCTGTTTTTTTTATACACTGGGACTTGATTAGTATAGTAAATTAAATCATAGGACTAAGTATCTGTTTAATTCTTAAGATGAAAAGCTCCAGTATGCTGAAGATAAAAATAAGTCGCCTTGCCTTCATTGCATGAGGCGTTGCAAAAACTAGTTCAGAGTTTTCAAATACAGATTCACCGAAACTGGCTCACCAAAACTGGACAGTTGACAGTTGTGGTCTTCTGCTGTTGTAGCCCATCCATCTCAAGGTTTGGTGTGCATTCTGTGATGCTTTTCTGCTCACCACGGTTATAAAGAGTGATTATATCAGTATGTATCTGCATGATTTTATGCTGTTTATAAACAGTATCAAATAAGTCTTCTTGGATAACATGAAAATACCACCAGCTTTCATGTGGGATTTTGATGGTTTCTTCTGTGCTGTAATGAATAATGCAGTCTACAACATAAATGTTGCATGTTGTTTTAGCATTTCTATCAAGTCTATAATGAATAAAATATACACAGTCTGCGTATCAACAGTACTCATGTACCTGAGCTTTCACAGTATCAAGCTGACTAAAAGAGACTTCATGATGAAGCTTATATATCATATTGTAACGTTTAGTAACATGAAATATTGCTTATTTCTGACACAACATAATCTCACTTGCAATTTTCAGAGAATTCTTACAAGCCCACCAGTGCGTAAAATTAGGAATGGTTAAAGGAGAAAAGTTAGAGATTGTAGCCGTTCTTAAGACTTCATATACATGAAATCCAAGAAGAGTAGAGCTCTCACTCATTATTGTGTGATGACAGACTCCCAGATTCTCAGTAACCATCTAATTCATTTTATGTGATAAATAACTATTTAATATATATCATAAGAAAAAATATAATAATGTTATGTTGGAAACTACACAGTTCACTGTGTCCTCAGAACTCAAAAGGCAAACCGCTTTGGAAACGCATCTTGGCCTCAGTCCATTTCCTGAGACTAAAATCAATAAATTAATGAAACTCTTCTCTGTCCCCAGGTCTCTGAAGATGCCGTGGTGGAAATAGAGCCGTCAGGATTGCTGTCTCCGGTCTCAGAGCGCCTGTCACTAAACCACCGCGTCCATCTCCTGAAGAAACAGCTCAAACAGCAGGAACAGAAGAGCCAGGCTGCCTCAGCACAGGCAAACACACACACACATACACAAAGGAAATTTTTTTTACTGTAGCTAATTAACGCTGTGGCTACACTGAAACCTAAAGCCAAGTTTATCCTCAGCAGTAAGAAGGCAATATTTTGGCTTTTTTAGTTTTGTAAATAAAAGTTGTTGTTTTTTTTTTAATTTACTGAAACTACCAAGGGATCCCAGTGTCTGTTCTGAGATCACGTTCTTGGCAGTGGGATGGTTCTCCCCCTTTAAGCTTGATAACAACAGACCAATGGTTAAGCACACTGTCTGCTATCGCTTACAGTTTGACTGTCGGACTCTGCCAAACTCACCCTGACCCACCATGTTCACAAAATCCATGATAGTTGCCCTGGAACCCTTGCACAACAACACAAACAGGTTCTATGGGTACTCCCCTATCTGGATGACTGGCTGCTCTGTGAACCGTCCCAGCAGCAAGTGACGAGCCAGAAACATCTCCTGATCACACATGTCGAAGCCCCAACATTGAAAGTCTTCAATCACGAAAAGAGCCATTTGACTCTTGCACAGACTGTGCTGTTGACTAGTTTCATGCAAGCCTTTCTGACAGAAGACAGAGCTGTCAAGATGATAAAGGCAGTCAGAAATGTATGAGTGGCCACACACCACTCATATAGTATGGACGGTCTATATCAAGCAGGGATGTTGGCAGGAGCAAGACTGGTGGTAAAACTGAAAATGTTGCACCTCAGACCATTTCAGTGTCAGCCATATCACAGAAGCATGTGCTAATATTGGTGACAAGAGACTGTTACAAACCCTTGTGACAACTTTCATGCATTGCCTCCACTAGTTCTTATGGAAACGACCCTAGTGGTCCAGAACGAAAGGAAATAGAACGGAAGGTTATGTATGTACTACAACTGAGTATGGTTGAGTTATTATTGATGATGTTGATGGTTGATAATCGTGATTTTTTTGCTGTTTGTTATTGTCAGGCCGCCCTGCTCCAGCAGCAGCTGTGTTTGGAGACGCGGGCGAGGACAGAGGCTCAGGTTCGAGCTCAGCAGCTCCTGCAGCAGAACGGCGAGCTCCTGCAACACCTCTCCATGCTGATCAAACACATCCAGGAGCTGGAGCTCCGCACACACTCGTCCTCCTCCACCAGTGAGCTTTCATCACGTGTAGTATTTCTCCTCCTCCCCCTTTTCATACTTCACAAATCATGCAAAAAAAATAAAAGTAGACAACTCTTAGTAGCAAATTCAGATCTTTTCAACTTTATTGAATCCTCTGTCTCCTGCAGTGGGATCTCAGGACAGCCTGCTGGAGATCGCCCTGAGAGACAACGTTCCTCGTTTCTCACCCTTGCAGAAGCCTAACGTGGTGCGTCTGCATCCGTTCGGCTTCTTTCCAGAGCCTTCGGACAGTGAGAAGAAGCCAGAGCAGGACCGGGATTCAGGCCAGGGTCCAGACGATGAGCAAAGTGAGAGTTCTCCTACCGAGGCTCGCTTCTTCTGCACTTTGGAGCTTCCTGGGCTCAGGGAATCGGGTATCGCATCCGGATACGAGTCCAATACAGACGAGAGCGACGATAGGGAGAGCTGGGGCCAATAGGCAATTGAGGATTGAAGCTCTGTAAGCACTGCTGGAGACGCAATTAAGCTCCTGATGTTTGAGAGTTATGAGAGTATGGATTAAATTCAATTCAAATGGAGATTAGGATTGATGCGGCCAGTAACTAAGAAGAATAATTAAGAGATAAACTTTGTGTTGGAGGGACGCTCCTGTTTTTGGATGAGAGTGACGAAATTATGAATGACACAGTCCCAGTATACAATATTTTCCTACTGAAGTTCACGTATTTTACTTATGAAAATAATCATCCGTCTGTACTGCCCTGTAGCGTTAATTTAGCAAGAATGAACAAACACATACATGCCCTTTAAAAAAAATTATGAATTCGAATACCTGATCAAGAATTATCAGGATGATGAGAGACAATCAGGAGAAATCAGGGACAGGAAGAAGTTAGGAAGTAAATAAAGTTCTTTTATAACAAGATCCACTTGCTCAACTGTTATCGTAGATATTTAAAGCACTGTGCTCGTCCGGCATCATCACTGTGTGACAGAAAACAAAGCAAGAAGACAATGGATAATAGTCCTGTGATCATTTAAAGCCTTTGGTCTGACTCTGCTGTTACTGTGATGCTAATATGCTGAGCTTCCATGATGTCTGCAGTGGACCTGTACCTGCACTACTTGCACTGTGTGAATTTTGTTCTGCTTGACTGTAAACATGCGCTCTGCACATCTGGCATTTCTGCATCTGTATGGTAAAGTCACTCGAACCCATTTGGCCAAAAATGGCACAGGTTTATTGTGCATGTCCACAGGATCCACTGACAATTCCTGGGCCTTATAAATAAAAGGCTAAAACTGGTTTAAGACACTGTAAAATGTTCCAGATCCCAGATTTCATCTTTTACTGGTTTGAGCCCATAATGTACAAAAATTCATATCAGTGTACAGTACCTTCAACATGCATACAGGTGACCAATGTAACGCCTGGGGATTGACATGATGTTTGTGCTGCATTGTGGGATTTATCTGCCATATTGTATGCAAACACTTTTTTGTTTTTTGGTTTGGTTATAACAGATAACACCATAAGAATGGCTTAAGGAGAATGCAAACGCGCCAACATGCGCAAACTGCATGTGTAAATCATCACCTCTAAAGACTGAAAATGGCTCACAAATTCCATTTGTACATAAACTGTTTCATTTAAAGGTGCCACCCTTTAAAAGCACTACAAAAACCAGTAACATTCACAGAATGTTATAGATACCATCGAAAAACTGTGATTTGTAGTATTGCTAGGTAACAGATCTGGGTAGTTTCATTGTTTCAGGGTTGTGTTTATTGCACATGCAGTTCACCTTGCTGCCAGCAGGGGGGCTGTTAAAAAAAATGTATCACAGACAGCTCCTTGAAACGCTCCAGGTGACGGGTGTTGGTATATCTGTAAACGTCTGGCCTATTATTGAAGTGTTGCATGAGTGCATATTTCATCTACTTCTCCTTACTGTCTTCTTGGACTTCCTCATGAGTAATGTGTCCTGAGTTATTAGTTATTACTATTACTGTCATGTTTAGCTATGGCTCTGTTTGAGGTTGTGTTTATTTGTGGCTCTCTCGATATTCTTACAGAGTGAGATTTATCAGCCTGTGCAGTGATTGTATTACATGGAAATGAATTACTAGTAAGAATATGTAATGACAAAGACAGGAAACGCTTTAAGAATTCGAATTTTGCCATCTTTCCATCTTGGCATTTAACCCTGCATTCGTCTTGATTTGCTACACTAGAGTGACTAGAGTGTAGCGAAATGAAAAATTCGCGACAGGTCTGAATGCAGAGTTATGACGTTTAAAATGCTTTATTAAGAGCGCAAATTGTTTGAATGCTATTAACAAATCCATACAGTTTGAAAATACATTGATTTTTTTTGTTTTGTTTTTCAGTTTCAATTTAATAAAGATACTCTTCAAGCATCTGAGGCGGGTCTCTGCCTAAATGAGTTGGTTATATCAAGTATACAAGTTACACATGTTACAAATTCAGGTGAATTTTGTCTGCGATAAGCAAACAAGTACGTTTGTAATCTGCTTTTTAAAACACCTATTGGATGGGCTATCCTGTTTCAGGAGTTCAGCAAGACACAACAGAGCTAAGCGTTTGAATGGTTCAGTTCTGTTTAGGACTTTGATGTCAACGCAGTTAGTGTAGCCTGTATAAGGTCGGAGGAATCTTATACAGGCTGCACTACCAATGTGCTTTACCTAATAAAGATGTTGGTGCACTCTCAACTAGTTGCAGCTTTCGGTTTCGCTGAAAAACTGCCAAGTAATGTGTCCGTACTTAGGAGTTAATACTATAATCACGCTTATCTGTATTCAGACCTCAAAACAGAGGGGTGTCTTACTGTAGTTATGTGTGATTCTGACCGTGAGGCAATTATGAACCTAAGTTGATTTTCGTTATATAATATCGATTCAAGCGAAGAGAAGTGTTACGCCAGATATAACCACAATATGTCGTGCTAAAATGTATATTTTGGTCTGTAAAAACACTTAAACAAAAATAAAAAACTATGGAAGGTCATTCAAGGCCAATACGTAATTATTTACGCTATTAACTAAATATTAATTGTACTCTCTCAGTAAAGTCTGCAGGTACAGTCTACGGGACTTTTTGACAGCATCTTAAGCTAAGACATTGCTTATCTCGTGGAAAGAATTTTTTTTTTTATTAATACATTTAAGAGCTGTAAACGTAGCAGGTAAGTGCTTGGTCAGCTTATCCTTTAAGCCATAGATATCATTTGGAGAGCAAATTGAACTTACAAAAACACGGACGTTATTTTTATTCATTCCAGAAGTCAAAGTAGGAATTAAAAGCATGATAAAATCACCTACATCCCACACGCACACATATTACAGTTTCATAACCTTGATTTAATTTAGCACAATTGTGTTTCATACCTATATCTATATTAGATCTATAATTTTACAACCTTTCACACGTTCTGCCTACTGCATAAGTGGTTTAGTAAATGCCTCATAGTAATGTCTCATAATTGAAGCCTTATGTGAGGACCTTTTTTTTCTTTCTGCTCTAGATATTCTCTCTCTCTCTCTCTCTCTCTCTCTCTCTCTCTCTCTCTCTCTCTCTCAGTGCTGAGTCTTGATGGACTAACATACAGTTCTGAAATTCCTTTTAGGAGTCGCTGTTTATGGAGCTTATGGCACACAAGTGGTACGTTTCTATGACAGAATTTTAAATATTTTAATTACTTTCACATTCTTAGAGTTCCTGTGTTTGATATTGATATCTATAATACATATACATAGGTATGTATGGAGAGATATACACTTGATAGTGCTTGGTAAACTGGAAGAAAGACGCAATATGCACATATGGTAGCAATAGATACAGTAGGCTGAGTGTACGTGTGTATTCAGTATACTAAACATTGTGTACATTTCTTTGGACTGACGTTGGAAAACGTTTGATATTAATATTGATAATATTCTTATCGCAATACCGACGGTCCAAACGGTTGAACCGTGCTTGCAGTACAAAATGCTCCTTGTAAAAATTGCTACTTGTCTCAAAACAATTTGGAAAATTGTCTAGAATATTCTGGGATGTTTGGACGTTCTGTCGTAATATAATCTGAAAACAAGATGCTGGGCTTAAAACAGTAAAATCTAATGCAAATGTAAAGTATATTCTACATAAGTTTCTTGCTTGGTTTGTTCGCTGAATCAGAAGTTCCTTTTCCAACTCCAAGTGTTTCTGAGAAAGCATACATTGCTGATTAGTTTTCTGAAATATTCGGTCAAGTTAGCTTACTTTATCATCCGCAGTGAAGATCATAAATAATAATAAATAAGCCCTCCCAGAAACCCTGTCAGGTTAGCTACCTGGCTTGCTATCTAACTAAAGCTATCAAAGAAGATTATTAAAAAACTATGGATATGACATAACAAAAATCCAGTCAGAATTGCTCATGTTAATGGTCTGGCTAGAGGTAGCAAAAAAGGTTATTAATCTTTTTAAAGATTAAAGTAAATATGTGTTAAAAATCCTCTCAGAAACCCTGGCAAGATAGTTACCTGGCTAATGTTATTAGTGCATCCTGTTATTTTAGCTAATGCTAGCTACCTAACTAATGTTATCAATGAAATCTTTTTTTTTTCTTTTTCTTTTTTCTTTTTTCTTTTTTTACAAACTATGAATATGAAAAGAATTGCTGGAGTGAATAGTCACGTGAGTATTGTTAGGGGAAAAAATTATTAACATTCATTCAGTAAATTGAATTATTAATATTCATTCAGTAATTCTTGTTAGGTTAGCTAATGCTAACTACCTGACTAATGTTATCAGTGAAGAATATTAAAACCTATATATCTCGACATACATTCTGTCAGATTAGCTCATGTTAATGGTCTGTATTAAGTCTGTCAGGATAACTGACTGCCTAATGTTATCAACGAAGAATATTAACGTTTATGACAAAAATCCTGTCAGAAATCCTGTCAGATTAGCTTGTGTTAATGGTCTGATTTGTGCTAGCAAAAAAAGAGTATTACAATGTATGAATATGATTTAAAAGTCCTATCCAAAATCTTGTCAGGTTAACTAGCTGCCTAATCTTAGCAGGACATCCTACTAGGTTAGCTAAAGCTAGCTACCTGACTAAGGATGTCAATAAAGAATATCAAAATGTATGAATATGACAAAAAGATAGAGAGATCCTGTCAGAAATCCTGTCAGATTTTCTCATGTGAATTGTCCGAGTAGTTTTAGCAAGAGAGAGTTTTAATATTTATAAATATGAGCTGAAAAGTCCTCTCAGAAATCCTGTCAGGTTAGCAATCTGGCTAATGTTTAAAAGTAAATTATGTTAGATTAGCTAATACTAGCTAACTAATGTTGTCAGTAAAGAATATTAAAATCTATGAATATGACAGAAACGAAAATCCTTTCAGATTTGCTCACGTTAATTGTCTGAGTGGTGATAGGAGGAAAAAAAGGAGTATTGATATTTATAAACATGACCTGAAATGACCTCTCAGAAATCCTGTCAGGTTCGCTAGATAGCTAATATTAGGAGTACATCCTGTTAGGTTAGTAATTGCGAGCTACCTGAATAAGTTTGTGAATAAGGAATATTAAAATCTATGAATATGACACAAATCCTGTCAGAAATCCTGCCAGATTTGCTTATGATAATGGTCTGAGTAATTTTAGCAAAAAAAAGAATATTATTATAGGATTTATAAATATGACTTTAAAAAAAAATCCTCTCAGAAATCCTGTCAGGTTAGCTCAGGTTAGCTCGCTGGCTAAAATCTGGGAAAGCACCTGAGTGAATATGAATGCCAGTGACGCAGTTCCTCCTGCTTGAAGACTTCCATATATAGAGTTAAAGGCATACAAACATTCCTATATAGGGTCATAGATAAATAGACAAAAATACAGATAGATTTAATTGTCTTTACACAGACAGATATGATTACTTGATCTAAAATGTAAATTTCTAGAAGTTCATACACTCGGGCTGAAATAAATCCTAGTCTAAGGATATTTCTGTTGTATTCTGTTGTCGTTGTTCGAGGTAAAACGTCCATCATGCAATGCTCCTTCACGCTGCTCGTCTTCGTTGGTGCAGTGAGGTCACAAGTCAATCCAGGTAAGATAACATCATTTTGATATTTTAATATAATAAGTTATATTTAATATAATAAATGGGCTTTGAACACATCACACCACCCCCGTTGTTCATTATTTTCCTTTAACTTACAGTGTATGTACCAGAAAATACATACAACTACTACATACTTATTAAATACTAAGTACATCTCATAGTATTTTTTCATATTTAAAATGAGATCATATTGATTAAGCTAATGCTTTTATGTTTTATGTGTAAACTGCCAAATTATAACGACAACTCTATTCATATGAAGGAAGTGACGCTAAGTCTGTTTACTCTGCTAAGGCAAAGTGTACAGTAGAGGGACCAATTCATTTATTCACAGCTACTGGATTTTTCCAGCTTCCTCACTAGTACAGTATGGCTTCATGAAGACGAGGCATTGCATCATCATGCACCGATGTTAAGACACGCATATGAAAAGGAATTTGTTTTCAGGCTCAACGAATAGCAATAATAAGAGTCTTTATTTACGTAGCACCTCTCAAACAGGTCAAATGCTTTTGCGTCTTATTTAAGCACCAGGCTGGAACAGGGAGGTCATTCACATGGAACTGGCGCATAAAGGCGGCCATGTTGGGGGGTCCAGTGACTGTTTAGCCTGCCAAGGTTAACAAGATGAGTGGAGTCACTGAGTTTATTCATTTATTTGCTTCTTTTAGGACTTTTCCAGAAACCTTTCATAGTCCAACATGAAGAAAGCCATCATAAGTACAAGTTACGGTCAAGGCTAACATACCTAGCAACATGGTCAGTTACATCATTTAGCAATGCACATAAACTATCATATATATATATATATATATATATATGAAACAGAAAAGTAGGTCTGTATTTATAATTTGAGCAGCAGTTCTGCTGGCAGAAACAACTTCTTGATGAGAGAGATCAGAGGAGAATTTCCAGACTGCCCACAAATAACCACTCTTTACAACTGTGATGAGCAGAAAAGCACCTCAGAACGTGCAAACCATGAGGCAGATGGGCCACAGCAGTGGAATATCACATCAGGTTCCACTCTTGTCAGAAAGGAACATGAATCTGAGACTACAGTGGGCACAGGATCATCAAAACTGGACAGTTGAAGATTGGAAAATTACATGTAAAATGTCAAAATGAATGTAAATGCTATAGAAATGAGCACAAACAATGCATGAAGTAAAATGGACTGTAAAATGAGTCAAATATACCCAAAAAGTGAAATAAACGTACTTTTTAATTTTTTTTTTTTTTTCAAGTTTTAAATCTGGACGTACAAAATTAAAACAACATCAGCTTCAGTCTCAGTTGACATCTCGTTTAAGGCTTAGCTGGTTCTGCTTTTTCTGCTGGCCAATAATATAAAGACCCTCTGTGTCCATGGCGAGGCCTCCTGGAAGGTATTTGGTATTTGGGTGTTTACCTTTGGGGTGTGGGCTGTGTGAGTGGTGCGCCTGTTTCACCCAAAAAACTCCTAGAAAGTCACCAGCTGAAACAAACCCACCCGTTATACTCCACCTAACATATAAAACAGTTCATTTTCAGCCTGTGTGTCATCACATCAGCTCATACACACAAACGAGGGGTGAAAAAACAAATTTGGTAGCATTTATTAGCATGAAATGAGTTGCTGAGTGAGATGCTCTGAAATAAAGGTTAGAATTGTTATTTCAGTTGTAGGATTCATAAAGGATTTCTCACAAAGATAGTAATACATCCATGTGTGTGTGTGTGTGTGTGTGTGTGTGTGTGCATTTGTTAGCTACATGCAGGTATCCACTGGGGATGACTGGAGGCAAGATTCAGGATGAGGACATCTCAGCGTCCAGCCAATGGTCGGAGTCGACCGCAGCTAGATATGGCAGGTAAATACAAACATAGATTACTAGATTGAGATAAATGTACACACATACACACACATACACACACTATAATAAGGATTTATAAACCTCCTATAATGGTCCAGGTAAATAACTATACATGTCACTTGTATATGTAAAGAATAAAACATTTAGGGGCATGCTGTTATAGGAAAATAATCAGTGTATTACCACATCAATGTATCAATGTATTATACCACAGCAGTTTGCCAACACTAACATACGACACGTCGTATCTTTTATTTGTTTATAGCTACATTTATTGTCCGGGAAACAAGCAATTTCCTAATATCACTTATGTTATAGCAGCTATAAACAGCTAATCCATAACCAGCCTCTCTTTCTTTCATTCTGTTGATGTTTATAAGACAAAAAAAGCTTGTCATGTTACAGAGAATCCAAAACCACAAAGTCCTTAAGTTTTACATACAGTCGCACAGAAAAGACAGTCCTTTCCTCCATGTTTCTTTTTTTAAAATCTCTAATCACAGACTAGATTTCGATGATGGAGATGGCGCATGGTGCCCGGAGGCAAATGGTCCCCGGAGGCAAATGGAGTTCCTGCAGATCGACCTTCGCATTCTGCACTTCGTCACCCTGGTGGGCACGCAGGGACGCCATGCGGACGGCGCGGGCAACGAGTTCGCGCAGCGCTATAGGATTAAATACAGCCGTGACGGCTCCCGCTGGGTCGCCTGGCGTGACCGCAAGGGCAGTCAGGTAAGCTGATGGCACATTTCTTTGAAGATGAAGGTATGAAATCCAGACTTAACTCACTGATCCAGACCTCCTGATGGCAGACAAGCACTAGTGCACTAATGGAAGTGTTAATATGACATGGAGGTCATGTGACAACAATAGTAATCACTTATGATTTACAAATGACTGAGCACAAAGATCATCTGGCTTATGCTTTTTTTTAAATCCAAAAGCAACTTACATTTGAGTCAGTACTGAGCAGTTGAGGGGTTATGGAGACAACAGAAGCAGCTTGGTGGTGCTGGGATTTGAACTCACAACCTTCCAATCATTTGCCCAAAAGCCTTAACCGCTGACCTATCACTATACAACAGTCTCTCTGCCAGTTAAGATGATTATAACTTTACAATGGTTTTGGGGTTTGGTGTGACACAACTAGACCTTCACTTTGACTAGCTTGTTGATGTGTAACCAGTTACTAGCTTGTTGCTGTTCTTGTTATGGTTACCATCATTCCATGTCTTTCTTCCCAGATCATCGAAGGCAACAAGAACGCCTATGACATAGTGCTGAAGGACCTGGAGCCTCCGATCATCGCCCGCTTTGTGCGATTCATGCCCATCACTGATCCCACCGCATCTGTGTGTATGAGGGTGGAGCTGTATGGATGCGAGTGGCTGGGTCAGATATTCATTCATTGTAACACCCAGTGCCACTTGTGGTCCTAAAGGAAACTTCCACCCTGAAAACATGTGAAACATGTTTAGATTAGATTGAAAGTGAAAGGTTTAGAATCCGAGAGAGACTGGACAGACAGAAAGTACTAAAGCTCTGCGTCATCACTCTCATTAGGTAGAGATGAAGCGAGATAGATGAAATAGACCGAGATCAGGCCAAATAGACTTCTCTTGATGATAGATGATAGTGTAAACTAAAAGTCAATTCAGAACGTCATTACAGTATTGCAGTTTACATGTTAATTATAAACATTAGTATGCAAGTCCTTCGGGATTTTTCCTTTGCGTTTATTTAAACTCTTGCTAATGGTGTTGTTTCAACACATAATTTGGAAAATTTTTATAGCAAAGTTGGTCTAACAGTTCTCATAAAGCCATTAGCCAGGACTTGTTTTGGGTTTTGTTTTTTTGTTTTTTGCACTGGAGTGATTGCTAATGTAGCTAAAAGTAGCTGCAGCCACTTTTCTGCTTGTTTTGGTTATACAATTCCACTTGTATAAGAAGAAACAAGCTAAATTAGTACTAAAGAAAGTAAACTAAAGAAATCAAATCAGGTGAGTCCAAATTCAAGATGACTGCAATGTACAACGTCAGAAATCACATGGGCAGGTCAGATATGCAATGATTTCTTGGTTCGAACTGATGTTTTCATCACGTATCATTACGCAAGGGTAAACTCGTAGATTTGGCTGAACGATTAAATTTAACTAAGTTGAAAGAAGACTATTATGTGCCAGACTAAATTTCCTTTTTTTTTTTTTCTCCAGATGGCCTCGTGTCCTACAGCAGCCCTGCTGGAGAGGAGATGACCTTTGGTGGACAGCAAGTCTACCTTAATGACAGTGTGTACGATGGAGCCATGGGTTACAGGTAATAATCCCAGTTTTATATTTTTACTATATGTTGAACAATACAAACAAAGCATCTGCTTGATTCTATTTCTCAGCATGACGGAGGGTCTCGGGCAGTTGACCGATGGAAGTTGGGGTGTGGACGATTTCACTCAAAGCCACGTTTATGGTGTTTGGCCCGGATATGACTACGTTGGATGGAGCAACGCTAGCTTTTCCAGCGGCTCTGTGGAAATGACATTCGAGTTTGACCGCATCCGAAACTTTACGTCAATGAAGGTGAGTGTGGAACTCCCACTCGGTTCCTGTAGAGTTTTAATCCAAAAACTTATTCGTATTTCAAAATTGCAATTCCAAATTCCAACATCAATTACGGTCCGCAATTATTCCTCACTTGTTGGATGTTCAATTTTAAAAAATTAATGTCAATCCAGATGAATATAGAGTTGTCCCTTAATTCCTGTATGTCTTATTCCAAATACTCAAATCAATAAAGATTTGGAATTTGTATGCCAAAAAACGTACACCATTGAAGGACTATCTGAACCTTTACTTCTGTTCTGGCCATTAAGGCACCAATAACTGATTCTATGATAGTATTTGTTATTAAACACAACCAATATTTTTTATTTAACTTGTTTGATATCTCAAAGGTAATCCTTTTGCTTTTGTACCAATCATCCTTGCTCATCCTTTCAGGTTCACTGCAACAACATGTACACATCGGGGGTGAGAATATTCCAGAAAGTCGTCTGTTACTTCCACTCGGAGTCGGACTGGGAAGCCAGGCCTGTTTCGTTCAAGCCCAGAGTGGACATTACAAGCCCAAGTGCTCGATTTGTCACAGTGGCTCTGGGGAATCGCATGGCCGATGCCATTAGGTGTCAATTTGCCTTCGGCGACACTTGGATGATGTTCAGTGAGATTGCTTTCCAGTCAGGTAACACATGAACATGGACACCATCTTCACTTATTCTTATTTTACTTTGTAACGTAATAATGCATAAAGACAAGTCAAACTTGTCATCCTGTTCAAATGCTAAAAAAAAAATGCAAGATACTGCTAATGCTAACAAAGCAAAAGAATCCAGTAAATTCTCTGAGAGATTACAGACCCTTCACTTTTCCCAAATCCAGATACAGCAGTGTATAATACCTCTCTTGTTCCAACGAAACGTGGCCATCCTACAAGCACGCAGCCAGGTAAAAGTAGATATAAAACAAATGTAGTCAATCAACCAAGACATGTTTCTTTGGTTATAGCATTATGAACTAGAAACTGAACCATTATTTGGTTAAATAGTGTATACTTATATAATACTAATATTTACTAATTATTATTTACACTAGGACTCGATCCCACCCATAAGACTGATGACAGCAACACGCGCATCCTCATAGGCTGCTTGGTGGCCATCATCGTCATCCTGCTGGCTATCATCATCATTATCCTCTGGAGACAGGTCTGGCAGAAGATGCTAGAAAAAGTGAGTCGTTCTTGTCATTGTCTTCATTATATCATTTCAATTTCAATTTTAAGCAGCTAATGATATTCACCTTTTTAGCACAGATTGTGACTTTTGGGTCTTAGTATTACATTGAACAGGACTTTTCATACATCTTAGGAAAAAGTTATTAAACTCTAAATAGTTTCCATTATAAATAATAGGTAATAAGTTAAGTAAGTAAGTGGTTATAAAATAATTGTCTTATGGTTCCAGGCCTCACGTCGGATGTTGGATGATGAATTAAGTTCTCGCCTCTCAGGCCGCAGAGAAGCTTTTTCTCATCGTCAGTCGTCCCTGTCTAGTGATTCAGAATCTACCGGCACATACGAGAGAGTTTTCCCACTGGGATCCGAGTATCAGGAGCCATCCCGGTTGCGGAAATCACCAGAATTTCAGGCAATGGAAAATCTCGGTGAGGTGCAACAGTCCTAATCCTACTCTACATCTACAGTACATATGAGTTCCTTTAAGAAGAGTTGTAGGCTTTAATACATGGCTTATTTAATGTGCATATATGTTCCATGCACATTAAATATGTTTAATGCTTGATTCACAGCAGTCATGTCTGAATCTTACCAGCATACATCCACCACTAAAGATGACGTCCCTCCCTACGCAGAAACAGATGTAGCGAGGCAGCAGAAAGCAACGAGCAGTCATTGTTATTCCATTGCAGCAATCAGCATGCCTCCTGGACGAGATGGAGCATTGGAAGAATTTCCCAGAGAGAAGCTGACATTCAAAGACAAGCTTGGAGAAGGCCAGTTTGGAGAGGTCAGTGCAGAGGTGGAGCTTTGCATGGACAAAAAAAGAAAACAGGCTTCAAGTTGTAATATTAAATATAGATCAGGTTAGATACAGTCTCTTAGATATTATTTTGGCTTTTCCAAGATATCTTGGTTGGAATCCTTGGCTTGATTTGAATAGGTTAGTAAATCAGGGTGAACCAGAAAACATCAGAAACACCACCTAAGAAACGAGACTAGGAAATCAGCAGATCAGGAAATTTCAGTTGAGTTGGTGTCTAGGAAGCCCGAAACCCTTTTTTCTAAAGTTGGTAAGAGGCAGCGCTGTGAGAAAAGATGATATCTTGAACCCTGTAAGAGTGTTTTCCGAATCAGAGAAGGTTCTAGGACTATAAACTCTTAAATATCCAAAAGTACTACCGGGAGAACTTTTTTCTGGATGTAAGAAACCAGGGGCCTAGGAGACTAAAAAACAGGAAACCAAGTGACTAAGAAACAAAAGGTTAAATACAGAAACTTTAAGGGTCCCGATAACAGATGTTTTGTAGGTTTTTCCTTTAACCCTGGAAAAACCAGGGTGCACCAGGTGCCTGGTGTACCCTCTACAATGTTATTTAGATAATCAGATGGTGGCCATCTGATTCTTAGACCAACTGTTAATCCTACACACCGGAAAGACACTGGCTAGAATAGGCTAGACCACTGGGTGGTGGATGTCATAACCATGGCTTACAGATGGTCCCTATCACCATATGCCACTTATCATGGGCATTATTGAGAGGTGTGCTAGAGCCTATAAGACTGGTAAACCAAGGTGCAAAAGGTGGTAACAGGTAACAATAATGATCAGGGGGTTAGGTGAACAAGGTGAACAGGAATTGAGGAACAAGGATAATGACAAAATGCTGTACCTGATCTTAACATGCATTCCACTTAGTGATGGTATCTGCAGGTGCATCTATGTGAGGCAAAAGGAATGAAGGATTTTATGAAGGAAGATGGCAGTGATATTGGGGATGGGCCTATTCTGGTCGCTGTAAAGATCCTCAGAGAGGATGCAACAAAAAACGCAAGGTATGCACATGAGATACAATCATGGTTCAAAAGGTCTAAGACCACTACCAAGAACTTATTTCTAATTAGAATAAAAGAAGACACAACCATTCCTTGTTGCCATGAATAATGTAACCACATTTTATATCATTCAATTGATATGGAATTTCACAATTTTCCCCAGGAATGACTTTTTAAAGGAGATCAGGATCATGTCAAGGTTGCGAGACCCCAACATTATTCGCCTGCTGGCTGTGTGTGTAGAGAGTGACCCCCTGTGTATGATCACGGAGTACATGGAGAATGGAGACCTCAACCAGTTCCTCTCTCGCCACGAGCTTGAAGATTTGGGACAAGACCCGGAGCGCACAGCCACCATCAGGTTGTTTAAATGTTTGTAGTTCAAATGTTTGTAGTGTTCTGTTTTCTTTTGTTTTTTTCAATACAAGCTCTAATATTGAGATTATCCTGGGATGATTAAAAGGGTAAGATACATTTATCTGGTCGTCTCATGAAGCAGGTTTAACATAACCTGGGTACCTGGCTAAGTTCCAACTTAACAAAACCTAACCAATGTAACCATGGTTAACTTGTCTCATGTTTGCATTAACAACTTGCTCTATGGATTCGCTCTACACTACCAGAAAACTGATTGTTGCCCTTTACTTTGGTTGGTGTTAAGCAACAGACCCATTATTATCTTGTTCTCTTTGCAGTTACAGTGTCCTGATTAACATGGCTGCTCAGATCGCTTCAGGTATGAAGTATCTGTCTTCTCTTAACTTTGTGCACCGTGACTTGGCCACACGTAACTGCTTGGTGGGGACAAATTACACCATCAAGATTGCAGATTTTGGCATGAGCAGGAACCTGTACCGCGGAGATTACTACCTCATCCAGGGCCGAGCCGTGCTCCCTATCCGCTGGATGTCCTGGGAGAGCGTTCTCCTGGTAGGACCTGTTGTACTGATTGGTGGGAATAGAAAAATAGAAACAGAAAGCTGTGTAGCAAATCAAGCCAACTTGAAGTATCGAAATCTACACCTACAGGTCAAGAGGAATTAAACCAGAAAATACTGACCTTTCGCAGTTATAACTAGGTATCAAATTCTGTTGGTTTGAATTACTAGACGACTAGAAGACCAAAGAACATCGCAGACAGAACCAAAAGCTATTTGCTGTCATGTAAATGTACTCCAAATGGAAACTTTAACAGAAACACCTGTACCCCTGCTGATTCTTACAATTATCCTAACAGCCTGCCACGTGGCAGCAGCACAATGTGTAAAATCATTCAGATACAGGTCAAGAGCTTGAGTTAACTGAGGCAGCAGGAGCACAGGTTCAGCAAAACTGGACAGTTTCCATTCTTCAACTGTCCAATTTTGGTGCCTACTGTAGCCTCAGATTCCTGTTTTTGGCTGACAGAAGTGGAACCCAACGTGGTCTTCTACTGTTGTAGGCCATCCACTTCAAGATTTGACATGTCGTGCATTCTGAGATACCTTTCTGCTCACCACAGCACAGTTGTAAAGAGTGGTTATTTGAGTTACCGTAGATGTTCTTTCAGCTCAAACCAGTCTGGTCATTCTCCTCTGACCTCTCTCATCAACAAGGTGTTTCCACTCACAGAATTGTCGCACACTGGGTGTTTTTTGGGGTTTTTTTTGCACCAGTGTATGTAAATACTAGAGACGTGAAAATTCTACAATGAGATCAGCAGTTTCTGAAATGCCCCCAACCAGCCCATCTGGCACTAACAACCATGCCAAATTCTCTGAGATGTCTGTGTGATTTGATGCATTGCGCTGCCGCCATAAGATTGGCTGATCAGATAATTGCATGAATGTGCAGGTATACAGACGTCTCTAATTAAACAGATGGTGATCATATATGTACTGTATATGTTGGAGTTACTGGACGACGTGGCAGTATTCTATATGTCTGACTGTACATTTGGTGTTTTTATCCAGGGCAAATTCACCATGGCCAGTGATGTGTGGGCCTTCGGTGTAACACTCTGGGAAATGGTCACTCTGTGCAAAGAGCAGCCTTACTCACAACTCTCAGATGATCAAGTGATCGAGAACATGGGCGAGTTCTTTCGAGACCAGAACAAGCAGGTGAAAATCCAAAATTATAATCACTGGAGTGGTGTGGAGTTACGGTTACCACCTTGAAGTTAATTATTTTCCTATTACACCACATCCTTATACTACAGCAATTTGCCAGAGCTAACAGTTATAATTTTTATCCATTTATTGTTACTTTTAATGTCCACAAAAGTAGTAGTTTCAATTTATTTTTTTCAATCTACATTTGGAATAATGGAAGAAACGGTGATTCTTCCATTCATAACATACATCTTCGGTAACTTCTTATTTGTGGAAATAAACAGGCAAAACTGTTTACCGTATTATTATTTGCAATTATAGAAGAATTTCTCTGATCAGACTATGATTTAAATATGATTATTATGCAATCCATAAGGTCCAATCAAAAGTTAAAATAATTAGAGTGATAAGAAATGTTTTAATCCATCAAAGGCCTAATAATGACTTTGAAATGTAGAAGAAGATTCCATGACACAATATGTGGATGATTTAAAAAAAAAACAACAACAGATAATTATTTGCATAAATTGAGCAACTACAATTTTATATTGGGGGGGGGGGGGGGGGCGGAGGAACGAAAATTGAAATACAGAATTCTGGTATTTAGCAACCCGATGCCATGCGATAACTTTTACATCTGTGAGTGGCAGTACTGAGCTGTGTTTATATCAGTTCTCAGCTCTGCAGCAGTTTTGTTATTATTATCATGCCTTTTCTTTTCTTTTTTTTTTTTTTTAAAGCTTATTAATGCTAAAGGTATTCTGGATGCGCTTAAAGCGATGACAGGATAGACAGCAAAGGTGTGACCTTTTAATTTACTCCTGTGTTTAATGACTATGACTTCATCAGGTGTACTTGCCGAAGCCTTTGTGCTGCCCCGATGCAATCTACAGCCTCATGCACAGCTGCTGGAGGAGGAACGCCAAAGAACGTCCGACGTTTGAGCAGATCCACGCTGCTCTACTCGAATACCAGGCTGAAAACGTTCTGAGTGATGAATCTGACACAAACACGCAGTTCTGAACTTCTCCCTCCATCTGTGCATAATAGTTGCAATGCATGGTAGGAACCGTCAGGAAATTCTGCATGTATAAATAATGTATAAAGCTGATTGTTACATGAGTTATATGAATTTTGTATGCATATGAGAACGTTTGTTATTCTTGTTCCCTTCATTAAGCTCTAGTATACAGCTAATTGTTTACACCTATTATAAATCTAGCATTATTCTGCACACCTCCTTTGAACATTGTTAAATGAATAAACCCTTTTGATTTTTGAATCTGCATGTTGTTTGACTTCTTGAATCTGATTGGCCAAAAGGTGTTGATAAATTTTCTATAATAGCAGCCCTGACCTTAGTGTAGCTGCAAATGACGGTGTCGCATTTATGGAAGTTTCGGTGGTAAAGTTTTCTGTCACAAAAAGTCTTCATGGAAGAGGAGTTTGCACATTTTCTGGTTTCTCTGTAACATAATAAGCAATGTTTTTTTGGATTATTAACTTTTATAGAGAATAAAAATAGAGACTGATGTGGGAACAACTGTTTATAGATGTTACATTGTAAGTGATAACAGGAACTAACTTGTTTTGTGGACGTTCCTCAACTTTCAATGTAAACTGTAAACTGTTCCAAAAAAAAAGTATGACAATGTTGATAATAAACAAACAAACAAACAAAAATAAATACAGTCATTGGCAAGTTGCTCTGGTGTAAGAAGAATAAAACAGTTTGGGATGTATATATATCAAGATTTTTGATGCTTGACAAGGAAGATTAATGTTAGTTTTGTACTCTGAAATGGGTTTGAGCTTTTGGCTAAAAGACTGCCAAAAAAAACAAAAAACAACCAACCAAACACACAAAAAAGCAACCAATCAAACAAACTAACAAGCAAAAAACAAACAAATTAAAAACATCCAACTAACCAACCAACAGAACAAACAAAAAACCAACCAACCAACTAACCAAACATACGAAAAACAACCAACCAAACAAACAAACACACAAAAAACAACCAACCCAACAAACTATCAAACAAACAAACAAAAGCAAGCAAGCAAACAAACACACAAAAACAACAAACCAAACAAACTAACAAAAAAACAACTATGAACACCCAACCAGCCAAATAAACAAACAAAAATAACCAACCAAACAAACAAACAAATAATATACAACCAACCAACCAGACAAACAAATAACAAATCAAACAACAAAATAAACAAGTACACAAACACAAACAAACAAAACAACAAGACTGAAAAATGAATAGACAAACACAAACAAACAAATAATAACAAACATGAACATTATTATATAGCAAGCTAAAAAAAAACAAAAACAAAACAAATCAAACAAAGATAACTATACCTCCAACTCCTCAATCTTTTGAGCCCATGAGCCCCTGGTCATTGGCAAGATCAAGCTGCACATCAATTTGGACAAAAACTGGAAGTCCAACTGAACAGATCAGTAAACGCAATCTTTCAGCTGAACAGACTCGAATGACCCGATGCCAAACAAGTCTTGGCTAATCAAATACATTTGGGGTAAAGGGGAAAAACTGTATACATTTGATTTTTTTTTTCTTTCTTCTCCAAGCTATTCATTTAAAACTGACACTAATAACTGCTAAGCACTTTAGAAAAGCACAAGGAGGAAGTGCCAGGAAGGTGGAGTGTGGAACGAGTACTGAAAGTTCAAACAGGCCAAGCTATTATGTAAGGGTAATGCTTTGTGCAGTGTCAGCATTCAGGTAGGAAAACAACAACCTCGACTGTTCTTCACGACAGTGTGAGGTAAAGCGGACAACGGGCGGCTCGACGTGACTTGAATGAGTGTCTAAAGCACCTTTCTGTAATACTTTTTTTTTTTCTTTTAAGTTGTAAAAAATGGTTTGAGCTTTGAGCTTTTGTCCTTACCCCATGTTGCACTGGAGCTTCAAGGCTAATGTAGCTAACAATTAAAATGAGCTTATAGCTAGCTGTTTAGCATGTCATTCTTTAATCGAACAAAAATTGTAATCCTTTGGACATCGCTGTGGTATAGGAGGAATAAAACACTGCAGGACGTGCTGTTATAGTCAAACTTCAGGGGGGTAACAGTGACTCTGCTTCATCACCACACTGTGTGGATTATTTTCCTATGACAGTACACTCCCAAGTGTTTTTATTCCTTACATACAGTACAATACAGATTTAGGTCTGGGTGGTGTGTATTTGTCCGTAGCAGCAGGAGAAAATTTCTGTTTATTGTCCAAACCAAGGTAAATAAAGCGTATGGTATAGTGACTATTTATAAGAATATAATCAGGCAAATATGTCTTCATCCTAAATTTGAACAATAACCCCAATCTATAGAGTGTATCTGAAAGAAAATTCCACAAAACAAAATTTTACAATGAAAAATCAAACATTTGTACTTTATTTTGTATCATTCTGGCCCTCATGAGTGATGAGAAATCGTTATTATGACGTAAACACGTTATTAAAACAAAAACAAAGTTATTCGTCACTCTATATGTGACACACACACACACACACACACACACACACACACACACACACACACACAAATATATGCGATTTTTAAATTGTGGTGGTGGTGTTAATAATCTGGATACACCGGCTCTGTTCGTAAACACCCCCGCCCCGTGTATCTGACGCGCTATGACGTTTATAATCCAATAGCAACGGCTGCGTTCCAAATAGCCTTTAAACTCTGGGATTGGTTCCCCACCGGGCGCGTGACACAACAGCGTATACGCCCTACCCAGTTCACTACAAATGGAATACAGCGTTAATAGGGATGCGGCCCGTGGCGGCTGCCGGGGCTTTTTTAGAACGGAAAACATACAGGAATTGTCAATATGTAGAGGCTAGCTGATGGTAGGAGCTCGAGAGACATTATTAATTTAACTTAACTTAAATTAAATCAAATTGAATTGAATTAAATTAAATTGAAGACGGTGACATTTGTTTTATTTTAATATAAAATGTAAAAAAAAAAAAAAATGTCCGAGTGTGGCGCGTGCCGTATTGGGTGTTCTGCGGAGCGGGGACTGGATTGTGAAAAGCGACCGTAGCTATTTTCTTTCTCTCTCTCTCTCTCTCTCTCTCTCTCTCTCTCTCTCTCTTTCCAGTCAACCGCCGATGATTTCAGACAGCGACTTGCTGAAGGAGCGCGTCGATAAATCGCAAGGATGAAATTTACCGAGCATTTGGCGGCTCACATCACTCCGGAGTGGAGGAAACAGTACATCCAGTATGAGGTGAGACTTCGTGTTAACGCTAGTGAGGAAAAACTAAACAAACCCCGAAGCGTTTTAAAGCTAAGCTACATTAGATACATTTGGGTATTACTGTTAGCTGACGTTAGCTAGCATACGTCGGTGTATGGCAGTGTACGACTTAGCACTGTGCCAGTGTACGACTTAAATGCGTCTTATTCGGTAACGTACAGCACTCTACGACCTAAACACGTCTTATTCGGTAACGTACAGCACTCTACGACCTAAACACGTCTTATTCGGTAACATTGCGGCACTCTACGACTTAAACACGTCTTATTCGGTAACGTACAGCACTCTACGACTTCAACACGTCTTATTCGGTAACGTACGGCACTCTACGACCTAAACACGTCTTATTCGGTAACGTACGGCACTCTACGACTTCAACACGTCTTATTCGGTAACGTACGGCACTCTACGACCTAAACACGTCTTATTCGGTAACGTACGGCACTCTACGACCTAAACACGTCTTATTCGATAACGTACGGCACTCTACGACTTCAACACGTCTTATTCGGTAACGTACGGCACTCTACGACCTAAACACGTCTTATTCGGTAACGTACGGCACTCTACGACCTAAACACGTCTTATTCGGTAACGTACGGCACTCTACGACTTCAACACGTCTTATTCGGTAACATTGCGGCACTCTACGACCTAAACACGTCTTATTCGGTAACGTACCGCACTCTACGACCTAAACACGTCTTATTCGATAACGTACGGCACTCTACGACTTCAACACGTCTTATTCGGTAACGTACGGCACTCTACGACCTAAACACGTCTTATTCGGTAACGTACGGCACTCTACGACCTAAACACGTCTTATTCGGTAACGTACGGCACTCTACGACTTCAACACGTCTTATTCGGTAACATTGCGGCACTCTACGACCTAAACACGTCTTATTCGGTAACGTACGGCACTCTACGACTTCAACACGTCTTATTCGGTAACGTACCGCACTCTACGACCTAAACACGTCTTATTCGGTAACATTGCGGCACTCTACGACCTAAACACGTCTTATTCGGTAACGTACCGCACTCTACGACTTCAACACGTCTTATTCGGTAACGTACGGCACTCTACGACCTAAACACGTCTTATTCGTTAACGTACCGCACTCTACGACCTAAACACGTCTTATTCGGTAACATTGCGGCACTCTACGACCTAAACACGTCTTATTCGGTAACGTACCGCACTCTACGACCTAAACACGTCTTATTCGGTAACGTACAGCACTCTACGACTTCAACACGTCTTATTCGGTAACGTACCGCACTCTACGACCTAAACACGTCTTATTCGGTAACGTACAGCACTCTACGACCTAAACACGTCTTATTCGGTAACGTACGGCACTCTACGACTTCAACACGTCTTATTCGGTAACATTGCGGCACTCTACGACCTAAACACGTCTTATTCGGTAACGTACGGCACTCTACGACTTCAACACGTCTTATTCGGTAACATTGCGGCACTCTACGACCTAAACACGTCTTATTCGGTAACGTACGGCACTCTACGACTTCAACACATATTCCCAATATCTTGGTCGTAAGGGGATATAAAAAAAAAAAAACTTGGTTAACCCTAAAATCAGGCGGCCTAAATTTAATTCTGGAGTTGTTAAACTGGAGACATTAAATTTAGATGTCTGTCTATCTACTATAGGGCTGCTGCAACTTCAGTGCTTGGACCCCTAATGTTAAAAAAAACAAACAAAAAAAAACAACCGTAAGTGACTTATCAGGGGGGAAAAGGTAATATAATGATACGACAGCACCGTACGTCTTATCCAGCTTCCTGAGACACACAGTCTGCCTCTGATTACCGTGCCGAACTACGTTACTTTTACTAATTTAATTTGTGGAGGGAAAAAAAGCACAAAAAGTGGTCTCTGTATGTATTTCTCAATTATGAAGTAAGAACAGTTAAATGTCCATTAATAGTAGATATTAGTGATGTCGTAGAGGTACATTTTATGTGTTTCCACCTACGAATGATGGGGTGCACAAACTTTCGCACTGTAGCCATTCATTCCAAAGCTATTTTACTGACCTTTAGCGATTTTAATTAAAAGCCTTTGAGAACCGGTATCACAGTGGTTCTCAAACGGTTCACGTCATTTTGTCGCCATGACAACAGTTCAACTCATTATTGTGAAGGTTTGCAACAACAAATCAAAGATGTAAACAACAGTTTTATTTAAAAAAACTTTTTGTTTTACAATTTTTTAAAAATAAAGATTAGCTGGTTTCCAGAAGATCGCACTGTGACGGAGGATAAGAGTCGCACCTCCTCTCCTGGGGTCGAAAAATCTGTCTAGCATGCACATGCATGAGTAATGATTAATCCAACGTTTAGATTAACCTAATCTACTCTTCCCAGGGCACTAGGACAGCATGTTTCCTCTTCACTGCAGCAAATCTGTGTGCTTGGTCTTTCCGCAATCTGAAATCATATCAACGTGACTTCGTTGCTGTACATTTTAGATGCCAGTTCAGACCGAAGACACGTGCCACCCGTTTATGATGTCGTCCTCGTCTCTTGTGTCGGTTCGACTTCCCCGAACGGTGCTCGTCCACCCACATGTTGAAAACAGGCTTTTAAAGAGTGCTTCATGAAAGGCGACATTGAATTATTTCGCACGGGTGTGTACGAGGCACTTGCAGAGTAATCGGAGGTGGGTGCTAGCTGGGTCACGGCGGCTTTAGCGTGCTTGGGCACCTTCAGGTTTAATGGCCTATGGGTAATGAGATTATTGCTGTCATCTCTTGCACAGAGGAAAACGTGAATGTGTAGTGGTGTGGTGGTGTAATTTGAAGAATACAGTTGTATCATGAAGGTTATACTGACGTACTACTAAAATTCACAAAAAATACTCTGTTCTCATGGATATCACACAGGTTTATATATAAAAAAAATCTTTGTTAAATATGTGTGTGCAACAATTATTGGCATCCTTTCAGTCAATACTTTGTGCTACCTCCCTTTGCCAAGATAACAGCTCTTGAGTCTTCTCCTATAATGCCTGATGAGGTTGGAGAATACATGGCAAGGGACCATTCCTCCGTACAGAATCTCTCCAGATCCTTCAGATTTCGAGGTCCACACTGGTGGACTCTCCTCTTCAGTTCACCCCACAGGTTTTCTATGGGTTTCAAGTCAGGGGACTGGGATGGCCATGGCAGGACCTTGATTTTGTGGTCAGTAAACCATTTTTGTGTTGATTTTGATGTACGTTTTGGATCATTGTCCTGCCGGAAGATCCAACCATGGCCCACTTTAAGCTTTCTGGCAGAGGCAGCCAGGTTTTCATTTAATATCTGTTGATAGTCCATGATGTCATGTATTCTAACAAAATGTCCAGGTCCTCTGGCAGAAAAACAGCCCCAAAACATTAGAGCCACCACCATATTTAACCGTGGGCATGAGGTACTTTTCCATATGACTACCTCTCTGTGTGCACCAAAACCACCTCTGGTGTTTATTGCCAAAAAGCTCTATTTTGGTTTCATCTGACCATAGAACCCGATCCCATTTGAAGTTCCAGTAGTGTCTGGCAAACTGAAGACGCTCGAGTTTGTTTTTGGATGAGAGTAGAGGCTTTCTTCTTGAAGCCCTTCCAAACAACTTGTGGTGATGTAGGTTGACTTCGGATTGTAGTTTTG